>JAGFPH010000133.1:92775-117157 GCA_018207615.1 Philaenus spumarius
AAACAATATTTATTGTTTTAGGGGTTGTTTCAACCCTTACAGGCCAAATATTTTAAAATCCGTTTTTATTGTGCCTCTAGTGCCTATGAGCAATATGTGTACCAAATTTCACGTTCCTAGTAGGTAAGGTTTTTGAGATATATAACAAACAATATTTATTGATTTAGGGGTTGTTACAACCCTTACAGGCAAAATATTTTAAAATCCGTTCTTCGTGTGCCTCTAGTGCCTATGAGCAATATTTGTACCAAATTTAAAGTTCCTAGGTGGTATGATGTTTGAAAAACTGTGATCAGTCAAAACTACTCCTAAACCCCCAAAACTACCCCTAAAAATTTGAATATCAAAATGAAACTTCTTTAGTTTTCCTATTTACATCACAAAGTATAGACATGCCAAATTTCATCTCCCTAGTTTCATGGGAAGTGCTAGAATTAGTGATGAGTGAGTGAGTGAGTGAGTGAGTGAGTGCTTTGCCTTTTATATGTATAGATTACATACATTAAAACTCTGTATTTTCACCACTTTCATCTTTATTTAACGGTAAAATCTTTGTGGCAGGTGCAATACAAATTTCATCTTTTTCTCCTTTATTGAATTTCGAAAAATCTTGGCGGTTCTTATTGCTAATACAAATTTCTTTAAAATATTATTTTACAAGTAAATAAAATACCCTCGTCATGCCAAGTAACCAGCTAAACGTGAAAGGAAGCCGAAACTGTAATTGCCTTACTCGGCCCAAGGAGCCGGTGAGGTAACGAGGCCGGTGGTAGGTGGTAGGAGGCCGGTTAGGGCCTGCGACCATTCTAGGCTTCTAGCTGTTCTCAGTGTAGCCAAAAATGGTACCACTAATGTGTGCTCTCCAGGCCCACTCTGACATTTCGGTGTCGAACGAGGATTTCTTCGTGGAGGCAGAGGATGTGCTAGATTTAGATAGCTCCCCTCCCTCTTGAAATAGGGTGAGTGCCTTTGGTGAGGTGTCGTGCCATCTCGTCCAAGTGCTATCTCGTCCAAGTGCCATCTCGTCCAGATTCCACGAACGTAGGGCGGGGGGTTAATTATCTACCTGCCAACTAGTGCCATCTCTTCCAAAAACCTATGCTATTGTTTACTTTGACAAGTCTACAAAAACTATTGGAACGTTTAATTCTTTTTATTGAGGTCTTACTTTGTTTTACTTTATTTGTTTACTTTAGTGTGTCAATCAAAACTACTATAAATACACAAACCTTAACATTTTTCTTTATAAATATAGTATTTATACACTTTAATGATGCCGGGAAAGCAATATTTAACCATCTTCAACTCGTACAATATTAAAAACTTTCAAATCAAATGTTCTTTATGGGAATTCACATTGTAAAGAGCCGACATGTTTTCTCAGCGTTCTCCCAGCGTTGCCGGATTTGTTTTGTTCTTTGTATAGAAACGAACAGTTTAGCCAACTCAACTACAAAGTTATACATACGTTTTTAAAGTACAAACGTACTGTTATCAGCCAGGTTAAGTAAAAAGTAAACATACTGTGACTAAATACTATAGGTTAGAACCTTTTAGGTTTTTTTTAACTTTAATTATATAAAGTGATAATAACGAAATATAATCATACTGTTATCGACCAGATTAAGTAAAAAGCAAACATACTGTGACTACATACTAAAGGTTCGAATCTTTTAGGTTTTTTTTTTAATTTTAATTATATAATGTGATTTACACTCGTACAATTTACACACCACCACACAATTTCTCCGCACTTCTTTTCATTTTTCTTCGTATACCGGAAACCGTTATATAAAAGACTAGGTTGGCCTCTTATGGGTCGAAAACTCCATATTCCTACAGATGTCTACACCTCCCGATCAAGCATACAAATGAGGTTTAAATTGTCAGCGTCCACATGTAAACAAAGGGGTGGGAGAGGGGTGAGGACGCACAACCACAGGCTACCTGTGTTGCGTTCCTCAACCCTTGTCAAGTTTTTACGTGGACGAGATGGCACTAATTAGTTTGTTTATTCAACTGTAAAACTGAGCTGGACGAGATGGCACTCTTTTCTAGGAAATTGGATGTTGGACGAGATAGCACTTGGACGAGATGGCACTACATCTTTGGTGAACCTATCGGTCTAGTTACTGCGGCATTCTTTTGTGTTTCGATGCAGCTTAAATTAAGGGCGATTTTTTATGTTCTTGTTTGTGTTTGTTATTTTGTTGTTGTTTTACTGTGTAAGTTCTTCTGTTGGTAATTATTTTAACATTTGAAATAAGTTATTCTATTGTTATTTATTTTTGGTTGCAGATTTCATAAGTTTGTTATTTGTTAGGTTTGACCAGATTCTATTTTCGTTAACTAGTTTTAATTACGGCTTAAATTCGTTTTGTTTTTCATGCTACGTTTATTACAAAATTTTGAAAGGCTAATTCAGCCTTTCAGCTATTTCAGCTGAAATGAGCTATTTCAGTGACTCATATAGTGAAACCTAAGGTCCGAAGTGGTCAATGAGCACCAAGTGGTCGAGTATTTAGCTGTCTAAATATACTGACTAAAAAACTTTCAACATTAAACTTCCAGTAATCAGAATTTAATTTTCTTTTAATTTAGCTCAGTTTAGAACACAAGAATTTATTTTTACTTTTAATCACTCTCAGAATAATGAGTAGGCCTACAGTGGAACTGACCTTGTAAATAACTTTATTTGTACTTTGGATGTTTATAATACATGTTTATATAACACTGTGATATAATACTTAAAATACTAGAAAATATTGTGATGGGATATTTAAACAATAAGTAAGGGAAAAATAAATATTGTTTATACTGAAAAATTAACAATTTAATTCAACTTTAAAAACAGAAATTAATATTCTTCTTCCGTTGGAACCTTTCCCACCAATACAAATTTAACCAAATTAATTTAATTATAGGCCTACTCTTCCTTAACGTATGCAGGCAGAACAATATTGAACTCTACTTGCTTTTAATATTATTACTTAACAACTCAATTTAATTTACTTTAGTTTTTCGGTAATTTTTTAATTACCCAATTTATTTAGTTATTCTGAATTTAACGTTACTTTAATTTAATTATTTGTGAGTTTAAACACAACAAGAAATCAATCAATTAATCCTCCTAACTAACCCAATATATTCAATAAATTTAGCCTATGTGAATTTAATCAGACAAATTTATTTGGGGCAATAACGTTAATACGTTTTTCACAGACCTTATGTACGCTTAAGTTGACCAGCTTGCGTTGATCAGCTTAAGTTGATGACGTCCGCGTTGGCTGGAGGTTGGCTAGCAGGGTTGAATCGCTCTCGTTGATTGCGGTTTCGCTCCTGAAGTGTACAGGTGAACAGCATGCTGTGGTCTAGTAGGCGTGTTGCTCTGTTAAAGCTGTACTCTGGAAGAATTGCAGATCTCTGATGATTACAGATGTCTTCTTGAAGTCCGGGGTTCGCTTGTTCGGTTCCAGCTTCGCTAGTACCTCATGTCAGTAGACTCGCTAATTGGTATCCTGATGAAGTCCCAATAATGAAGTCGGTTTGCTACTTCATTGAAGTCGTCCGTTGTTCAATATTTGTGATTGTTAATATTGAATGTTGAAAACCATTATAACTTCTCTCACTAATGAACTGTATTGAGTCTTAGTAAAACGTGAATACTGATATCTATACGTAGTAATATTTCTATAAGAAATCAAAAATTCGTAGAAAGAGTTACATCCTTTGGAACATGCGAAAATCTATAAGAAGTAGCAGTAATATAACGTGTTAAATTTAAAAATCCGTAATAATACATCGTGTCTAGAGCTTATATAGGGCCCCTCCCCCCATTTCTGTTGCCAACCTTTCGTAACTTACTCTGTGCTTTTCATTTTTAAAATTTCATTTTTTCCGGGACTTTTCTTCTCCGGGCGGTTTCCCTAATGATCCTGTTAATTCTCCGTTTTACTTTACTTTCTTATTTCCATTTTAAACTAATTAAGTTTATTGTTTTCCATTATTAGTTCTGACCTCACGTTGGTGATACTGCCTGCACGCTGCTGATTGGCTCTCTATCTGATTACTCCATCTTCTATGCATTGGTATTCTTCTTTTGTTCATTGCTTCTCGCTGAGTCGTCGGATTTTTCTGCAAGTTGAGACTTTTCTTGCTGCGTGTGTTTTCTTCTTTCACCTCGAATTCGAACGGTTGTCGTGCGACTTCGCGTTCTCGTTCACGACTCGCGAGTGCTTTTTGCGTCACGTCTCCCGGAAAAGTCCCTTGCGGTTTTCTTTTTCTTTCTTGCAGTTTTTTGCATATACTGGTGTTTTAATACATTCTCCTACTATAACTTTAATTATTAGAAACTTTAAAACTTAAATTTTTTTTCAACTGACTCTTAAGGTGTGAAAACTCTTATCCTTTATTTTAAAAATAATATTTAACTTTTTTCTTTGATTTCCTTTAAAACTTTTCCTTTACTATTATCTTTTATAATTTAACTTTACTGAACTTTATTTTTTTACATACCGGTACTCTTAAATGACGTCTGAACTTCGTCATTTTAGCTATTTTCTAAAATACTCCAAATTCGTTCATAACTCATTTGACATTTATTTTAGGCTTACTCTTGTATAAACCAAAAATATCTTTCTTTTCGGCTTTTGAGAAAATTTGAAATTTCCCCTTAACTTTAAACTTGAACTACGTAAGCATCTTTTAATATTACGATTTGGGAATTTACTTGGTTAACAGACCCGTGTTCAGCGTAACGTGTTTCCTCTAGAAAAACCCAATTACATAATATTCCTGGAACCCAGTATTCATTAAGAAATCATTAAATAGAGGCTAAGTTATTATTTCACTTCTGGACAAGCAGACAGTTTCCACTGATAACGCCTCGCTCGCCCTAACTTGTCCAAGGTTGCACTACATACGTTCAAGATTCCCTTGCTGGCCTAAAAATGTACTTTTTTTTAACTTTGTAAAAACTGAAATTTCCAGGAATTACACGGGTCCTGCCCGTTGTAATATATATGTATTATGAAGTGTTCGCACTTTAACGGGCGCATTTTAAGGTAGATTTTTTCCAAATTTGGTACACTCGTTGGTTTTCTAAGTCGCTCAGACGAGCTCGCTAGCCAACAAAATTAAGCAATATTTTTTTATAGATTTTTCTTACTGGAATGAAACATTTTGAGGGTTTTAACTAAAAATAAATATATTAGATTATTATGCACATTTTATTTTTGTACACGACCATATAGCCCGTCTAGTTCGCCCAAAATCGATAAAAACGTAAAATACCATAAAAGTACCCAGTTAAGGTTACAAGGCCAAGGTGCAAACTCACAAACTCGAGCGAGCGGAACGAAGCAACGCGTGAGCCGGGGCTGGATGCCGAGGTGCAAACAAATTCGAAAAATGTATTTCGTATACTCTGGTAGCTATACAGCGCCTTCCTGAGTAGACCAATCTCCCAAATAGTTGGTTGAAACTTGAAAACAAATAAACTTAATTTTGGAAATTCGCTCAACTCATGTCAGCGATTCCGCTGCGTGATCGAACTATTACCGTTGCAGATCTATGCTGAAACAGGTTTTAACGAGTTTTCGTCTATAAAACCGCGGCATTTCGTCCCAGAGGTCAGTTTGAACTAGCAATGAAAAATATATATTTTACTGTCCTCCAGAAAGTACTTATGGAATGATCCCCATTTAATCTTTTTGTAAAACAATTAGTTTCCAATATCCCAATAGTGTGGGGGCAATATTACAGCAATAATGCCATCTCACTTTGATGATTCAAAACTCTCGAACTCTTGATTTCTCCCGGTCAGGAAGTAATAAACGATGACCTCATCAAGGTAAAACCGATCGACTTTCAATCCGATACTTAACCGTTAACATCTTAATCAGTCCATTAAACAAACCAGAAGAAATAAAGAACCGAACTTTAAAACTTCAACTCCGTCGATAAATCGCAGGCAGGACACTCGGTGGTACGATTAAGGAAACGTCGATGATTATATTTTAATGTCAACTCCGCGTTGAAAGGAGAAACGCCTAGCGCCTCTGGCCGATCTATCTCCGGCATCACGACGTTTGATTAATCAACACGCGGTCGCTTTATCTCTTCTACTCGGCCGGAGGTGTTTTACATTTAGAAATAATAACAGTGGTATTAATCAAACAATTAGCGCCTTGTGCGGGCTGCGCAGCGCACGGGTGTGAGGTACGCCAGGATATGATCCTTTAGCGCTGTGAAAGGACATAGACCTGGTCTTGGAATGATTTAAACGTGTATTTTATAATGTCCGACATTAATAACTTGGAGCGCTTCGGGTTTTCTTTGATAGTTTTAACAGGATGTTTGCTAGATTTACTAGCCACTTAGTCTTAGTCGAGGGTATAAAAATTGTTCTTAGCGTTAACATGCTTTGTTGAATGTCTTCGTTGTTGTAACCGGGTTCGTGTAAAACATTAATAAATAATGTTATAAATTTATTTATTTGCTATCATCTACAAACATCAACTAACATGCAAATAAATTATACGTACTAGAGGAAAGGACGTGGACATTGTAAAACAAAAATGAAGAAAATAAGTAATTCAAATGAAATCACTTTTAAACTTAATCAGTTTTAAAGGTTTTTCGTCTTTTAAGTTATTTTCTTCTTCTTAGTAATTTTAATTTTGTTAAAAACTGTTTTGAATTTAAATAAATTATTAAAAAAGTAAATCAGCTTTTATAACTTGTCTTGAAAACTGGTTTTTCAGTCAGAGATTGCTATTTCATTGCTCTAATCATATTAATTAACAAAGTTTTGGACGTTAAATACAAATAGTATTTTTTAATCACATTTTAAAAGGACACTTTTAAAGTTGTAAAAGAATTATAGTAATGTGCGATGAGTTTTTTCTTTGATTATTTTTACCCATGATTTTGCGTTTTCGCTCGGATTTGACAATAGTCTCTTTCGTCAAGTTTTACATTGAAGTCTTCTATCACACGACACCTTCCCACTTACTATAAACTGATTCATTAGAACAGACATTTGTATTTTATACTCAACAAATTACAATAGTAATAAAACAATTATGAATTAAGGGGGTGCAGTGACCCGAGGAGACGATACATGGACCCGCACTTGAATCGGGGGAGGGTGTTGGAGATAACTGTGACCTGGAACTTGACGCATGCGTAGTAGTGATAAACTGCGTGAATTGCTGGAATTTGTTTGGATAATCTAGATATAAACTGATTAAATGAACCCTGAACAACAAAAATAAAGAATAATTCCATCACTCACCTGAACTGCTGACGTTAGTTGAGGGAATGTTCAAATATAAGTTTATATGTTTTAGGGTTTTAACTATTTGGGGAATTGGTCTACTCACTAAGGCGCTGAATAGCTGCCCGCATGTACGTAATATATTATTCGAATTTGTTTGCACCTCAGCCTTCAACACAGGCACACGCGCTGCTTCGATCCCCTCTCAGCAAAAACGCTCGCTTTGCGAGTTTGCACTTCGACTTTACAGCCTCGTATTATGGACTGCTTCACTTCGCTCGCAGAGGATAAACTCGCTTTTTATGGTATTTTACGTTTAAACTGATTTTCGAGGAACCAGGAGGGTTACAAGGTCGTGTCAAAAAATATAATGTACAGAATAAGCGTCTGTACTTATTTGTTTAGATAAACCCCAAACACGTTTCATTTAAGTACGATAAAATCTCAAATAATTGTTACTTACAGTCAAAAAACTTGCTTACGGTTGTTGGATTTTTTGTCTAATGAACTCGTCCGAGCTACTCAGAACCAACATAGCTCCTATTTACCTCTTTTGGACCAAAACGGACTTAAAATGCGGCCGTTAGAGTGGGAAAACATTTTAATGACATTACAAAACATGTTCTGGGGACTATGATCAGTGCTCATTGACCACTCCCGACGTTAGGTCTCACTATAAGAGACATGGTAATAGCTCATTTTTAATATGGAACCTCACTAAAAATAACTGAGCATATTAATGAATTCGTTATGTCTATTGAAATATTCTTATGTACATTTCGTGACATAGTCGTCATCCACAGTGTAATACAATAATTACTGAACAGATTTCGATGTAACTTAAAATGTACAATGTGCCATAGTTTAAACGACCGAAAACCAGGTCAATAATTTGAGACGTGTGTATTACAAATGACCAAGTTTAGAGTAGAATGCAGTTCGCGTAAATACATCCTTAACATGGATAAAGTGTTCAACATGCGGAACCAGGATACAGGATGTAAATACACATACAAGTTTATTGTTATTGCAGCGAGATTGTGTGGGAGGAACAATGAGCTGTGTATTCCTTATCGTCAAAAAGTCTGCATCTTAACTCGAGACTAGTGTCATCTGAATTCCTCGCAACAAGGGAAGATATGCCACTGTTTCAGTAGTGATTGATGTGCGAGGAAGGATATGCCACTGTTCGAGTAGTGATGTGCGATTCGCGAACGCTTTATTCAATTAGAACGAATCATCAGATGAAGAGTTTGATTCACGACTAACTTGGAAAAAATCCTATTAAAATACAATTATTGTTTAAATTTTAGAGTTTTGTGTCTCTAAAGTTAAGTAAAACACCTTTGTTATTAATTAAAAATTGTTTGTATTAAGTTTGTAATTAATTTATTTTATATTTATAGGTAGGCTATGGAGTAAAATAATGATGTATAAAAATTATTATCTATTGTATGCTACTGTATAATAGTGCACCTTACCGTTTTGTATGCTATTATATAACAATTCGATCACGCAGCTAAACCGCTGACGTGAGTTGAGCGAATTTCCAAAATTAAGTTTATATGTTTTAGGGTTTCAACCAACTATCTCGAAAATAGCTGCTTGCCTGGGTGTATACAATATTTAATGCACCCCCTAAATGTGTTCTGTTGACTATGATCGGAGCTCATTGACTACTCCCGATCTTAGATCTTACCATAAGAGTCAAGCGCAATAGCACATCTTTCCTATGGAAATTATTATACAAATTATATCTGCTAGGATCCATGAAATAAGTTGTAGTACAATTTTCTGCCAATCCAAACTTTAGTGAAAGTGTTACGTTAGGATTGGCAGAAAATTGTACTACAACTTATTCCTATGGAAATTCGCAGTTCCTAATAAGTAAAACAACAGTAAATGTACAATAAACTAATCTATAAATAAGACATAAATGCGCTAAACCACCTGAACGAGTGAATTGTGGGAATGAATCAAAAGTAGCGATTTATTGTTCGGTTCTTTTAAGTGAGTTGATTCAAATGATTAAATTCAACGAAAAGTCTCGTTCCACTATGTTCCTGTTATAACGCACTGCTCTCTTCCTATCAGTAAGTGGAGATAAGTTATCTCCCGTTTATGATGGGAAGCGGTTTTGTGCGGAGTGGGTACTTTCCTTTCTCATTTTCTATTCCTTTACTAGGCACAAGTTGTGAATAAACTGAATGGGATAGAAGAGAAGAAAGGAAAGTCCCCTCCCCGCACAATACCTCTTCCCATCATAAATTGGAGATAACTTATCTCCCCTTTCTGGTGGGAAGATGACCTTTTACAAAAGGAAAGCAGTGGGAACCCCCAGTCCGTCCTGCCGAAAGGTACTCTTTTCCCACGTGACAAACCTAAGCATTTTTAACCAATTTTCACTTCACTTCCACTCACGAAAATCACTTACTTTATTCTTACACTATTTACAAAATTAATTGTTTAGTTTAATATGTACACAATTTATATAATAATAAGATAAAAACTCACTGGCTAGTCAAATATTGGTAAATTTAAAATATTTTAAAAAATCATTGCAAAATTTAACATAATAGGCTATATTCTCCCATTACAAAACAATATAATACCTACTTTATAATGTTAACTTACCAATCTTACCATTAGTGAAAATATACAATACACTAGCTCGTATAGCTATGAATAACGAAAATAATCAAATTTTAGCACCGAAAATCAAATTGTAGTAACTTTTGACTTGTTATATTAAAATTATATATATATTTTTGAAAGAAATAAAATTTTCTACAACTTCCTTTCAGTCGACTTTTCTGTAAAAAGAAAGGATGAAGAGTTAAAAAGTCAAAATCGACGAAAAAAGTGAGGCGATAATCAATTTTACAGAAATTGTCGAGTTTTGAATATATCGAATACTATAATAGATAAAAAAAACAAAAAAACTATAGAAACATTCTTGAAGGAAATAATTGTCAGCTTTAATTTATAATATATCAAATATTCCGAATAAAGGGACCTTTCTACCCCCTCCCTTCCATGAAGCGGCAGGGGTAGTAACGGGAACTTCTATACCCAATTCCACGTTCACCGTGCAGTACAGAGCGCCCATAAGCCATATTATCCTTACGACAGTCTCAGCGATAATAGCCAACTAAAAAACATCAACTCCCATGCTACGCTCGGTCAGTTGACGCAACCCGCATGACAATAAACGTGATGTTCGCTGTAATGGTAGTAGCATGTCTATTCTCCCGTAAGACCTGTACTGCACGGAGAACGTGGAATCAAGTGTAGTATGATGACCTCCTAAGTACCCCGAACAATTTTCGAAAATCAAATGCTTCCCCCCTTTCCATTTCCTCTACACCCCCTTCGTTGACTGCACTACTGTTAGAGTTCGACGTTATGATGACGTCTGCACCTGTGCCTCTTAAATGTTGTTTGTTAAAAAAATGTATGCATTGAAATAGTATACAATACAATTTAAAATACTGGCGTCAAAGTTTAATAAGTTTTTCACGTGACAAATAAAAGGAAGAAATAATTAATTGTTAAAGCAAATGAACTGTACAAACCTGTTGGCTATAAGAAAAACACTTCAGTGCATTACGACGTTCACAGTACGTCAAAGCATTTCTATTCTAACTGCACTATGACGAACTCTATTCGTCCATTGGGGTTTTTAAACTTAAATATTGTATTAAAATGTTGTAAAATAATCGAAAGCTCAGGAACAGTTAACCAGTCATATCCCGTTAGCTTTAAAGAGAGTAAACCACTGTTTGTTTTACTTCCGCCGTCTTATCATGTTCATACAAAATATGATGGACATATGTTTGGGGTGTCATTAAACATATATATATATGTGTGTGTGTGTGTGTGTGTGTATGGGTAGATGTGTGTGGGTGGTAGGTGTGCATGTGTGTGTCTGCACTCTAACGGACACATTTTACGTCCAATTAGATCCAGTTTTGGTACGTTGGATTTCTAAGTCGTTCAAACGAGTTCGTTGGTAAAAAAATACCAATAAACGGGAACACGTGTTTTGTTCGGAAGCAAATTTTTTTTCGATTTTTTGTGCTAGAATGAAACTTGTTTGGGGATTTATCTAAAAAAAAAAAATAGTATATGATATTATTCTGCACATTTTGTTTCTTTTACACGACCTTATAGCTCGTTCAAAATCGATCAACAAGCGTAAAATACAATTAATACAAGTACCCTGTTACAATCCACTTGGGGGATTTAACTGTGGGGCATCTCCTGATCCAAGGCCGAAGGCCGTAATGGAAACTGGCCAAGTGCAGTCTATAATCCGAGGCCGCAAGGTCGTTTCCGCTGCGAGAGCCGGGGCTGGAGGTTGAAGTGAAAACAAAATCTACTGCTGTAATATATTTCGTATAAGCAAAATACGCAAGATCATGAAAGAGGTGCTTAAGGTCTCAATATACAGGTGACGCTAAAAATTATAATATCCAAATTTTTTAAACAATACATGTACGTTTTTTATATTCAGATGTTTCTGTTTAAAACCCATTATTTTCCTTTAAAACCTCTCTTGGAGGGCAATTTTTGCTTACTTAAACAAATTAGCATTCTTATGCTAAAACAGCTTTTGTAAAACATTTTTAGTTTCTAGTATAACTTTAAATTTTTTGCGTCTTTTCGAAATTTTTTAAACACCGAATCTAAACCACTAAAAAGGTCATGCAGGGTCTTATAGGAAGGTATTTTCTTAAGCTATAACTTTCCTATTTTATGTTTGCTAAAAAAAGTCAACGCGTTAAAGCAAAACCCCCGTTTTTGTATCGTTTCAACCCCCTCCTCCCAAACCCCCTTCCGGAGGGGGTTAATCGGTAGACTTTTCTACTGTTTGTATGATAAAAAGAATCTGTGGGCAACAGATCTCACCTGGGTGCTTTTATACTATTTAGCCCACCCAGTAATAATAAAACATCCACTAATAAGTATAACCAAAAATAGCATCGACAATAATAAATCTACTCATATTTTCGTAAATTTATTTAGTAAATTTTAGCATTAGCAATTATGTATTGATATATTTAGCAAAAAGTGGATAGTTTTGAACTAAGTAGTACATTGAAATAGACCTAGACCCTGCTTACTCATAGCGTAGCCATTATTTAATTAAATTGTTGATAAAGAATTAATTCGTCCTTTTGTACAGAGAAGGAGGTTCTGCTTATTGGCGGATCCAGGGGGAGCTGTGGGGACTACAGCCCCTTCCTTTGGGTTATTATAATATTTTAACCCTCTAATTGTTAATTTGAGTAGTCTCAGACAACAAAACTTATATCGAATAATTTCACCTACTAAATACTATCCAATCTCAATAACTAAAACCATTGGAAAGTAGGCCTAAATGTTTTAAACTTTAATTTTTGAATTTATAAATTTGTTCTAAAACGTATATTCACATATGTAATCATCGTTGTAAATTGTAGTTGTCTAAATCGTTTGATGCCTCGCGAGAAAGCACAAGGAAATGACTCAAACTCGTATTTTTTTAAAGGCACATTAATAACCGTTAGACATACTTGTTTTGAGAAGAAGAAGATAAGGACACCATTTTATTCATCAAGAGCCACGGCCTTTCTACCACGGCCTTCCAATCATTCGTCACTCTTATATTTTCATAGATTTAAAGTTTTCTGTAAACTCTTGCAATTTTACAGTTTTCAACCAATGAGAAATCACACGTTGTAATCGATGTATCTATTATAAATTTATATATTTGTATAGGCCTAATGATTTTTATATCGATTTGAAGTGCAAGTTCTATATTTTCGTTTGATATAATAAAGAAAACCTGATTTAGTGTTCTGAGGCTATTCGTCTAGCTGGAACTGTATAGGCCTACTATACGTTTGAGAGAGTTTTGTTTAGTTGTTCTAAATTAATAAAACAAAGTAAAATAAGTTTAGAGAACGAGACTATTTAAAATTTGCAAGTATATAGTTCAATTCTATGATTTATTCTCTAGAATTTGTTATAATATAATTTCAATTTTGGGTAGAGCTTATATTCCTTAATTCCTATTGAAAATGGATGCAAAAGAAAAATTCTATACCCCCAGGATAGGAGACACTCTATTGTCCTTGAAAACCGGCTGGATCCGTCCAAGGTTCTGGTGCAAACAAATGAAACATACATTACTTATTATTTTATAGCTTAAGATTTTAAATTGATTTCTTCACAATTAATTCTTAGTCAGTACATTGTGGGACCTTCCTTCTGAAGATCCTGCGATTCTAACAAATGGAATGCTAATTGATGAAGTTGTAATGAAGCTTCAGAGAGACATTGATGTGAGTAGAAAGATTAAAAATGGCACATTTGTCTGAATGAAACATAATCACCCATTGTAAATTTTACAAGCTTACGGAATATATTTTTTTACTTTAAAATTCCTTAAACAAAAGTAAATGGAAGTAAATTCCTTAAGAGTTTGTGGAATGAATTAAAACATTTCAAATATTTACATTTACTTCAACTAGCCTTGTTATACTAGAGCCTAAGTTCAAATTGTTATAATAGCCAAGAGCTTGACTGACAGATTCATACGTTATTAAGTATATGTAAAACTACTCCGAACACATTCCCCCTCGAAGCCATGACCGCAAAATGTAATTATACATAACCATTATTTACAAATGGTATTTCAAATAGTAATACATAGGTATTCCGTGTGCTGTGCCAAAGAGGTCACCGATTGCATGACAGGGGTCGTGATGAATTAAACTCAACAAGGTGCTCATTGAAATAAACTTGCGTCAACGTCAGTCATTATGACGTGTTTACAAATTGAATAAAGAATTTGTTAGTGGGTTCTAAGTTTGTTTTCTATTCATGTCGTTTTTATGGTCTGAAGAAGTAACGGTTGTAAAATTAATTTATCGGAATGTTTACGATTGAAACGTGTTAATTAGCGACTGTAATAAACTAATTGTGGTAGCGAAGTCCGGTTGAAAGTCATTTATTGTAGTTTTATACTAAGGTTTGAACGAGATTGGGAATAAATTGATCCTCATGTAATGTGTATTACATAGTTATAACTTATAAAGTAATGTTGAAAGGGAAAATGTGTTCAGACGGTTTTTATCGAATTTTAGCGAAATGGTCAATGAGCACCAATCATTTTCCCCAGAACACATATCGGGTGTCATTAAAATTGTTATATATATATATATATATATATATGTTCGCACTCTAACTGCCGAATTTTGCGTCCGATTGGGTCCAAATTTGAAACAGGCATTGGTTTTATAAGTCGCTCAAAGACGAGATGGTTAGCCAAAAAATCCAACAACCGAAAGCAAGTTCTTCGACTAGAAGTAACCATTTATTTATATTTTTCATGCTAGAATAAATATTTTTTGGTGATTTGTCTAACAAAAATTAATATATTATGAAATTATTCAGCACATTTGTTTTATACCAAAAAGTACTCGGTTCAAATCCACGTAGGTGATTTTTATTATGGGGCAGCTTCTGATCCGAGGTCGAAGCCCAAATTCAGGTTGAGGTGCAAAATCGCAAAGCGAATTTTTTCGCTGTGAACGGAACGAAGTAGAGCATGAGCCAAAGCTTAAGGCTGAGGTTCAAACAAATTCTACCAATATAGTTTACGTGGAGGCAGCTATTCATAAGGCTTCAAAGTCTATTCGACAGGCGTCTTCTTGAGTAGACCAATTTCCTACATTGGTTGAAACACTAAATTATATGAACTTAATTTTTTAAATTCGTTCAACTCATGTAAGCGGTTCAGCTGCGTTATCAAATTATTTTTTAAAACTTTCCTCTCCTATTATTTAAAAGAAATTTCAGTTATTCACTATAAGGGGGTTCTTAGGAAACATATTTATATTTCCAAAACTTCTCCTACCCTACTCAAAAATGTAAAATTCTATAAGTGCTTTATTGCCGGTTAACATTTTACAATGCAATGGGCAAAGGTCAAAGTTTTACAATAACTTCATTTAAAAGGTTAGTTTAACATATTCAGAGATAATATTTGTAATAAACTAATGTACAATCTATATACCATTATATATGAGGGGCTTTGTCCTGACTGAATGAACGACTGCCATAGAATCAAAGTGGAGCAAAAACTACTTAAAATACAAATACCAAAATTTAAAGATATATTCTTATGGGGTCATAGACGCACACTAAGAAAAGATTTTCAAACATTTTTATTTTAAAACGTAAAAATAGAGAAAATTCGGGGTTTACTCCCAGCCCTATGTCAGATAAAACAGCTGTTTGGGTCAAAAGAGTAGCAACACAAGTTGTTCACATTCAATGCCATAGGAACGACCATAGGAAATTTACAATTAATTAACTATTCTTCACAAAACAGCCTTTTTAGGTTAAGTTAATAAAATAAAAGTAAACCCAAACAAAAATCAACGAAAAATGCTTACTGTGTTATAATTTAATTAAAACATCTGTCGTTACATATTTAAAATAAAACTACTGATTTGGATCAAACACTTTTTATGTTAGGTCTACAAAAAATTAAAACACGTTTATTTTTAACCAATTTGGCAAATTTAGAATCAGGTAATTATTCTTCCCAACTGACAGTTTTGTTAGATTAGGTAAAAGCAAACAAAAGGCATACTGTACCATAAGTCAACTATCTGGTGTTACTTACTATATCGTTTCCATTAGTTGGCAATATCAAGATTTGTTTGAAATGTTGATTATTGATTATTGAAATATTAATTGTGTAATTACAACGAATGCCGAAATTTGAATTATTGGGGTTGGTCGTTTCTATTTATGTAAACTCAGAAAACTTTGATGGCCATTTCCAGGAAAATATCAGAGTATTCAAAGTTCTGTTTGCATTGGCTTCGCCCTGCGTCGCCTCCTGGGTCGATGAGCGAAACGAATAGAGGCGCTGCCCCTATAGTTTATGTATAAACGTACAGTATAAGGTAGCAGAGTAGGTTAACGAATGTATTTAATTTATATGTAAGTTTAGAATTTAATTGTGTTTTATTTATTTAATTCAATAATATCCTGATATCGTTCCCAAATGATTATTTTACGCATACATATATTGTAAAGGATCCTTTCCACCGAGTTACAGTTTCTACTTATCAATATAGGTTATCTCCAATCAGGACAGATCACGGTAGGCCACTGCGATAGATTAGGCTTGTCATGTTTACACGTTTGATACTAATATAATAGGGTAAATATTAGCTTAGGAAGTCGGATGAGATAAGCGTGATATCAATTTCTGAATGCATTTCCTGTCACTGATTAGGTAGTACAGATTGTAGATGGAAGAGGAATGAAGCGAAGGCGAAGGGAGCTTATGCATCTAGAGAAGGCCAAGAAGCGACGCTGACATACCATAGCGTATTTTAAGCTATAGAGGAGGACTTAATAGTAATAATAAGAAACTGTTAGAAGAAGAAATATTGTATTTTTTGTTTCTTTTTTATGTATAACGCAAACATATATCTTAATGTCTACGAAATGCCTAACCATCTTATCCTGTAACCGATAATTAGTGCATTTAACAGATCTTTTCTAAAAACCATAAACATATAAAGTATCATAAAAACATAATTAAGAGGAAAAGAAGAAAATAGATTGTGCTACCTTTTACAAAAATATACAAACTGACAATGTGCGCCTGTGCGGCTTGCTAAGGCAAGAGAACAAACAAGATACTGTACTCAAACAGGCAGAGAGAAAGATGATCAATAAGAGGAGAGGTTCAAATAATTATAAGTAAATAAAACATATCTATACAAATATAATAAAATAAAAATCTCTTGGTTACGAACATAAATGCAAAAACAACAAATAAAACAACACTGTAGAAAATATATTAAATTAAAGATCACTTAAGTACACAAATTAAATCGTCAATTACTTCGTATTTCATCAACCAACTCTTTACAGAAGTTAAAAAGTTACGTATCTTTTGATCCGTTCTCAAGCTGATCGGAAGAAAATTAAAAACTTTTGTTCCTAAAAATAAAAAGGATCTGTGGAAACAAGAGCGGATTAATTTCGGGCATTTTAATTGCAGTACAGATCTACTTCTGGTTGAATAATACAAAAAAACTCCTTACAAAAAAACTTTATTCACAAAAAGATGTTTCAGGGAAGAATATTTAATTGCGCAAATAATGGAAATGAAGAATGGAATTTATTCTTGGAAAGCATTATACGAATGAAACTTTTCTGTTATATACAACGGTTTAATATTAGATTTAGAAGCTCACCCAAGCACTCAATCCCGTATTGCAACCTTGAACAGACGAAAGCGTGATATAGCATCCGAAGGACTTTTGCATCACAAATCTTTCTAAAAAAAATAAAATGCTCTTATTTCCATCCTAATTTGGTTATGAAGAATGCTTTTTCCAAGACATTTTGCCATCGAGATGGACACCAAGAAATTTTAAGTCTGATCGACGGACAGATAATTGCATGTGCTAATGTCGTTGCAGTTATCAGCGTAATAAATAAATTTACTTTGAAAATGATAGCCTTGAAAGTCGAAATTTATAATTTTTTTTCTTTTCTACAGACAGTGATTATCATATTGTTAGCCTTACACCACTTTGATAAGGTTAATAGATCTTTATGAATACAATACTACACTCTGTCCCAGGTGTTTTCTACATACTGCCGAGAATGGAGTTTGCAAATGCTCAAACTGATCCTTCAAAATGTTGAAATACAATATGTCATTGATAAAGATTAAAAATAAAATAGCTGAGAGAACCGATCCCTGTGGGACACGTTTCGTTATAGCGAGGCTATTACTCAGGCGGTCAGAAAGTTTGGCTTGCTGTATTCTTCCTCTGAGAAAACTTTCAAACCACTGCAAAGCTATTCCCCTAATTCGTGCAACCTCGAGTATTAATCTCAGCCGGCACATACATTATCCTAATTTACATATGTTTAAGAAGGCAAGGATAAAGGTCTTTGAATTTGTAATAGGCCTCCATATAGTAATGTGCAAATAACAGTGTAATGTAGGCACTAATTGAATATTAAAAATAATTCTAACTAATCCGTTTTAAATGTTTTCCTTAATTTTCTTAAAGTCTCAAGCACTTTTGTCTCAAAATGTTTACAAACTTTTCATTCGCAGAACTACAAAATAACATGTTTAAATTATTATAAATCTGTTTAAGGTGGCCATTTCTGTAAGAGTAAACCGATTGCCACTTTATTTATCTCGTTTCGGCTCACTAAGCTCTTTAAATTGAATGGTCATAAAGGGGGGGGGGAGGGTTATCTATTTAACAATTTTGAGTTCAAATAACTTTCGGGTGGAGAGTGAAAATTGACCACATTGAAGCAAAGAGTACTTCAAGTGATCATATAAATGTTCCAAAAAGGGTGTTTCATTATTTTTACTCGTTCAAAAGTTGTGGTTGGGGAGGACCTTTTGGTCACACTATATATAGTTGATAGGTTTATTTCCTCTTAGAGCAAATTCCTTAAAATAAGCTCTTTGACATACTAACACAAATTAAGAGTTATTATATTTTACATTTCAAAGCAATCCTTGTTTCAAGACATTGCATCTTAACTTAAAACAAAAATGTGAACAGGCCATCTTCAATTATTGTCACTAATCATAATATACAGTTTTTAGTATATGATTAGATATAAGGTACTCTAGCATTACATACGATGAACTGAGATAATACATTTTTGTTTGTAGAATTATTGATCGTTTTTCTGTAAATTATAAAACCAATACAATAAATGATTCAACCTTGTAAGCGAATAGGAAACACTCTTATGGTGAGAAATAAAGTCGGGGGGGGGGGGGGGGGGGGGGGGGCCCAGGGTCCCCAGTATTCGTTTTGGGGTATCACTAAAAATTGTATATATAGTATAATTGTATATAGAGTTCTCACTATAAAGGCCTCATTTTACGTCTGATTTGGTTTAACATTTGGTAAACACGTTGGTTTTCTAAGTCGCTTAACGAGTTCAAATTTTTGAGATTTTCCATACTAGAATGAAACGTTTTTACTGGTTTTTCTAAAGAAATAAATATAGGATAGTATTCTGGACAATTTTTTTTTACACGACCTTTTAGTCCGTCTGGTTCCCCAAAATCGATCAAAACGTAAAATACTATAAAAGTAGTCAGTTAAAATCTAAGTGGGGCTGCAAAGCAGCGAAGCCCTTCTTGAGTAGACTAATTTCCTAAATAGTTGGTTGAAACCCAAAAACATATAAACTTAATTTTGGGAATTTGCCCAACTCACGTCAGCGGTACAGTTGCTTGATCGAAATATTTTTTTTAAACTTTCCTCCTCTATTATTGAAAATAAATTGCAGTTATTTGCCATAAGGGGGTGCTTAGAAAACATATGAATAGTTCCCAAAACTCCACCTCTCTCTCCACCCCTTCTGAAAATTTATTGTAAGATTGAATAACTTTATTTTGGGAATTCACTCAACTCATGTCAGCGGTTCAGCTGCGTTGTCGAACTATTTAATATATTTAGCCCACTTGTTTTCCCATGTTTAATTTAATTTATTTATATTGATTAATTTTATGTCTGTTGTTTTTTAGGAAACCGCAAATTCAAGATGTAAAAGACGATATGAAATTCTATATTTCAGGCCATCATTTTGAAATGGTAAGTGAAAAAACACAAAATATAAATTGTATTTTAAAGACCTTTTTGAAACGAACATGTGAAAGATTGTGTGGAATTGTCTACAAACAAGTTACGTTTGTTTTTCTAACAGTTTAACGGTTGGAATTCAAGCTATCTAACAAGAATTAAACAATAAACCAATTAGATTATATTCGATTGATCAGGTTGAGGTTAACGGAGTTTTTATTCTAGTCGTGTACGATTATACTTACGTATGTTGTTCACGGTTGATGGGTGCGTGGTGAGCTTCCGTTGGCAGTCGTGGTAAGGGGCGGGGTCGTAGCTACTTAGAATTTTAAACACGGCTGTACATTCCCAGCTGAGAGTTCATCAGACAGTATGGGTCCTACTTGATTAATTAATTTAGTGAATCCTACTGCACATTGTATAATTTAATATACGTTTAGAAAAAACATGAAGAAGTCCTGACTGAATGATTCCTAATCCATGTATAGCCAAAACTATGATAGCTAGAGCCTTAAGCTAAATTGTCAAAGTACCTTCATACCACTATGCAGAAGTGCACTGCGAAAAGGGTTTTGCAAAATGTTGATTTTAAGAGTTGAAAATGGTCAAAATTCGGGGGTTTTCTCCCAGCCCTCCTGTAACAGCCTTACAACAGATGAAATAGCTGATTTGAATCAAAAGCTTAGCAACACAATTCTTGGTGTGTCCTATTCTGAACAAATACAAGTTTTTTGAAAGAATTTAGATTTATTACTATATCAAAAAATTTATAAATTTAGAATCAGATAATTATTCTTTACAACCAACAGTGTTTTGTGTTAGGTAATGGCAAACACATACAACGAAAAGGGTTTACTATATCATAATTTAAACACCTGACACTATTAAAATTATGCCAACTTTATTCTTTACTAGGCCTAAAAAATCTCTGTCCTAATCTCATTCCCGAGAAAATATCATAGTATTTGTTAATCTGTTTTCATTTGCTTCGACGTGAGGGTTGTTCGCCCTCTAGTTGTTCATACTAGATTTGCTGCGGCAGTAAAGTGTATAGTTTCATTATATTGAAAAGAAAAAGTGAAGTTGGGTTTCATTATTTCCAAATTGTCGGTCATGCTCATTTACGGATGAGTTTTTAAGATATAAAACTGTTCGCCCACGAGAGGGGACTTAATAGTGGAGGAAGGAGATCAAAAAAACAGGTGGTCCGTTAACTAAGCAACGGTTGGAGATCGAGCATTCGCATTACTGCAGTATTCCACTGATCATCCTTCTTCAGTTTAATGTCTTAATGCTTATATTCCACATATATTCCAGTTTTCCCCATAAATTGAACAGAATTAGGTTTCTAGGTAAATTTTAGGATATCTTGGAAACTCGAAAATAAGTTTTATATCCCTAAAAACCGTAAAAAGGTATTTTCAAATTACATAATCATACAATATTTACTTTCGGTTACCAAGCTCCTGATTATTTGAATAGATCGGCAGCTTTTTTATAACAAAGTTATCGTTCTCTGTACTATTATTATCAGTACACGAGATAATTAGCTCAGTCAACGAATACTCAAAAGAGGGGACTAGGTGGAAAACATACACTTCCCTGATCGACAATCTTAGTGGGTGGCGTAGAGGGGTTGGGTTAAGCCCCAGCTGCTGCAAACTCTTGTGTGGAGTGAGCAGTGGTTGGAACTTTTCTACGGTTTGATTAAAATGTTATCTTTATCAATCGGGATAGTGGCCATTACAAGAACTGCCAGGTCTACATCTTCTCCAATGATAGCAACAAAATAATTTTTCTTTTTATGTCCACATACAAAGAACTTTTGTGGATGACTTAACCATTTAAATGGCAAAAGGTGCAAAATACAGCTTCAAGGCTTATTTTTCGAAATTAGTAAGAAATAAAAAATTGCTATTATTTTTGATCAGATGAAGGTAAAACATTAAATAACACATTTTGAATAAAATGTAATACTCTACAACTTCATTCCCAAGGTTAGTCTCTCAAACAGACGGTAAAGAATTCCAGGGGGGAAGTTTGTCGAAAACGTGGCGTAAATTGAATTTTTTATAAATTAGTGATTTTCTTCTGCTCATTTCTCAGAAACTATTAAAGATACGAATACACTTTATAGAATACTTTTTCTACCTTATTAGGCCCCTCCTTACCCCGCACCAACCCTAGAACCGTGGGGACATTTAGAATGTTTGCCTCTAGTCAACAAAGTTGAGAAGTCAGTTCTTTCGCCCTATGACTTTCCACATAGCTAGAATCATTCGTTGAGTGGACCACATTGTAACGGACACTCGGTTCCGTTTTTCTTTTCAAGATATTGAACACTTTGGACAAACCAACGTCTTTGTCTTTTCGCGAGGAAAAATAATAAAATTCTAACTCATATCTCGTGATTTATGCAAACAGTCTACAGGTACTGTTATTCTACATACCGCAATAAATACATTTTGATTAATAGTTTAGTAATCGATAATCGATAAAATATCGTCGTGCAACACCCACTACAATATTGTGAGTAATTGCAAAGGGCACATAAATGTCGAAGCTAATCTTTATATCGAATGTTAGGCCAAGATGTTTGCGTGCAGTACGTATCAAGGACGAAAACAATGGTCACGTGACTCGGCATTCCACTTCCTTCCGTCCTCGGAGTATTGTGTACTGAAGGTAGTATTACAGACTGTTGAAGTCTTCATATGAAACATACTTTAAAGTTTTCATAAGATTCTGAACTGATCTGTGATCTCCTGATGGTTAGGCATTTTGAAACCCAGATCAAGTTCTTAATTTTTTTTGTTTAATCTAGAACAGTTCAAGTGAAGCGACATATGATACAATATGGAACTGCAGCATCTCCTATTACCAAGCTTAATGCCAGTAGCCATTCCCAGTTTATAAACATGGCTAAAAAAACATGGAAAAATCTTTGTATAGAACTGTACGCTACACAGTTCCAGTGGCCTGGTATTTGACTGTTGTACGCATGTGCACATAGGAAGCTGCGCTGCGATGGAGAGGGAGCACTGTCGCTCCCGCAGTGCCGACCCTGCCGTGGTGGTAGAAAGTAGTTTTTGAAGTAAAAACTTATTTAGGCTCACCGAGCACTTTTTGTATGAGGTAAAATATATAGTCACTTCTGCATTTTTTATTTCGTCGATGATTTCTTCTTCTTCATTGTTTTACACACGTACTAATATAAACCAGAACTTTAATGTAACAGTTGATCGTAAAAGAAGAAGAAACCGACGAAATAAAACAGGCAGTAGTAAACTCCATCGCTTAAACTGAATAGCTTATATCTCGTCTTTCCTGACCACTTTATCACTACTTCACTGTGTATCAACCATGGAAGAGTGCTCATCCTCGAGTTTCGACACCGATAAAGAGTTTTGATGCTAGTTCTTTTGGATGAAGAGAACCAAAGAAGAGGAACTGTTAGTTTCAGTTGTAGTCAACTGTCAACATATTTCCATGTACAACTAACTATTGTTATAAAATTATTATTACTATCAATATTATGTACCAATCTTACATAACGATTAAATAGGGAATCGGAAGCAATACTGGGCCACATAGATTGGTCATGTTCAATTCTTACCTTAAAATTTAAATTCACCAAACGTAGGAATGTTTCAGCTGATTACTCACAATTCACAAGATACCTGGAGGTTAAGTCAATAAACCAAAGGACTAGATATAAATTTTGGCTTTATTAACCAAAATGTTAAAAAAAATTTATATGCCCTTAATAAAGAATAATTAATTATTTATATGCCCTTAGTACAAAGAAAAACATCAGATTTAAAAAGAATACATATATATTTAATTTGAATTTTAAAAACCCTCCCCAAAAATAAAAAAATAAAAAACCCTCCCCTTTAATAATGATTACAGAAATTATACAGAAAAGATTAAACAAGATTACAAAATTTTAACATGAAATACCATGGATTTGTTTAAGAATAAATATTTATGTCGTTGGCCAACTGTAAAGCTAGATATAATTAAATAAATAAAAATAATAAGAATTATGAGACATCTCTCTATAAAAAAAAGGTATATAAATTTTCCAATGTGAAGCCTTTAGGGCTAAGGTCCGAAATATGCTATAGCTTGCTCCTCCCAATATTATTAAATACAAAAAAAACATGTCTTATTATACTATTCATTTACAAAACACAAAATACAAAACACAGCCTATTCGAAGTTCATTATAAAGTCCACTGCAGATTTTTTTTAGTAATTTACCAATTTTTCTAGTTCATAGCTATATAAGTAAAAGCACAGTCGGTGAAAAATATCTAGTTAAGCTCCCTGAAGAAAGTTGGCCTTACAGCAGTGTATAAGCAGTTGTACCATTTATGTATATACTTGGATTTATGACATGATACTTGGAATTATGTCATGACACTTGAATTTATGTCCTGATACT
>JAGFPH010000133.1:117167-143700 GCA_018207615.1 Philaenus spumarius
TGATACTTGGAATTATGTCATGACACTTGAATTTATGTCCTGATACTTGGACCAGTGGAAAACTGCATCAAACAAAATAACAACCTTTTTTAGAAAGCAAGTAGGTTAATAAATAAAGCATGGTAAAGTAGTTAGTTTCAAAAGTTTGCCTTTATAAAATTTTTGACACAAGGTGGCACAAAATAGGCACTTTAAAAGCTTGTAAATGTCACTACAGGACTTGTCATGTTACATTTAAATGTTTCTGCATGTCAGTAAAAGCACATGGTGAACTTAAAAAAATGTTCTTGCTTTGTAACACTAAATATATCAGAGATATAATTATTGGGTATAGTTCTTCAAAATTTCACCATATTCTGGTTTACACTGCTTTAAATTTGTACAGGAAATAACTGTATAGGCTAGCCTTTGTTAAAATTAGGCTATGGTGTGCTAAATGCATAACATTTTAAAATTTTAGGCTGTCAAGGTTAAAGTTTAAAGTTAGGCTGTAGAAAAATGAAATACATAGATTTTTGAATTAAACTGTATGAGCTTGGAAAGTTATTTGCAATATAGAAGGTAAAACTAACTTTATAAAATTTTACAATGAGTATATTTCATAACCAACAAATGTAAAGCTAAAACATTCTCACGTACCTGGTATTCACAATAAGGACTTATAATGAAAGCATATTTAATAGCCACGCACATTAGAAAACTCGCGACTAAATTAAAAGAAAGGTCACGACATAGTTAAAAACATCGCCCTGAAAATCAGTCAGACATGACAGGTAGGCACGTAGCAGATTAATGGCCGACGTTCTAGAACATTCCAACCAAGCTAAGAATAACGGTCGAGATAAGGACAGCTGATCGGTTACAAAAGCTATCGCATACTAAAAGCAGTATGTACGGCTGCAGATACCGTACGGAGTCGGCCCCTAGCGGAGAAAAGGATAACTACGTGAGGGAAGATAGTCGGTAAAGGCAGAAGGTAGTAAAGATGTCAAAGAAAGGAAAGGATTTTAATATCGTGGAGGTCTAAAAACGTCACAATTATCATAACTTAATGCGCGAGTATTTACGCCGTAATAGTAATGAATATGTATAATTTCTATTGCTAGTGATACAATCTCAATATATTTTTCTTATATAAATACCTGTAATTCGTTGCTGCTCGCAGTCCTATGTATATCTATTTTCTCAGATGACGACCGTTTCGCCTATTTGTCAGGCATTATTTGTACCAACGCAGCGTTGAATGAGTGCACAAATAAATAGAACCTCATCGAACTTTTAAACTCGTGTGATGGGTTATGTACATAACAAACTCAATTTTAAATGTAATGTGTGTGTTTTATGTGTTTTATGTTAAATTGCAACTATATGACGTGCATTATGCAAATTAATGCCAATTAATGTGTTAATTATTTATTTGAATTTGTGACGGATTCGATAATGCCTGACAAATAGGCGAAACGGTCGTCATCTGAGAAAATAGATATACATAGGACTGCGAGCAGCAACGAATTACAGGTATTTATATAATATAACCGGTCCAGTAAGGCAAAGAAGTAATTATATTTTTCTTACCTGTGGAATTCATTTGTATAGTTATTTCTTCCCAAGATTTATTCCTCCTTACATTGTTTATGTACAGATTGTGAAATGGTTCAATAAAATTCTTTGTACTGTTGAACTAAAGTGATTTAATATTTTAATCACTTTAAAATGGCTGATACGCACAACAAAATACAAAACACTAAGATACTCTTAAGGAACGAAACACAAAAAGCAGGTGATCAGACACACTCACCCCTCAAACTGATACTACGGAGTACTGTAGTGTTTGTTTTTTATCTCTGCTATGCAGCCAACAAAATTAAGTTAACAAATATTCATGTATCCAACGATGTTTACCGCAAGCAGAAGAAGCCGAAAAGGAGATTCCAAACCGATTCCCGACGGAACCCCCGGCTGTACAGATCCGTTACGTCACGTTACGTCATGGTATGATTTCAGAGTATTCAACATTTTACCGGCCGTGACGTGACGTGACGGATCTGTATAGCCATTTGATTATACAGAGAGCATACCTCTGAAAAAAAGTCATCACGTTACGTGATGTGACCTGTCTACCATGTACTGCCAACATTCCTGACGGAGTAGGCTTCCAAAAAATTGGAGCGTCTTCATTCAACGATTTAACTGACGTTTTAAAGCAAAGCAACTACACGGCCGATAATTTGTTTGGTAGGTCACCCATCTGCTATCTGTTTAAGCGAATCAGCTTTTCTGTCCGTACAAAATTGTTTGTCTGATATTGATCAGGTAAAAGGGAATTTACCTGCATGTCCAGTGTAACACTCCTGTTGCGCTAATGGTCATTGTTCACAAATTGTGATTAATTTTCAGTTGGGAAGTGACTAATCCGTTACAGTGCGAGAAGGGGTTTTAGCAATATGACAAACAAACGACAAAGTTATATCTGTTCCATTTTACGAATCATACCAATGAGACATGTGTTTGAAAATATTTTGATGTGAATAATACTGCGTGGACTTGAGTTTGATAATCCAGTAGAAACCACAATCATTGACATAACATGAGTCACTGCTTATGAATCACCATTTCACCCGGAACATAAAAATATAATAGTTCGATCACGCAGCTGAATTGTTAACGTGAGTTTAGCGAATTTCCAAAATTAAGTTTATTTCTTTTAGAGTTTCAACCAACTGTTTGAGAAATTGGTCTACTCACGGAGAAGCTGCCTGCATCACGTCAGCGTCCAGCACCGACTCACGCGTTCCTTATTTTCGCTCCCAGCAGAGTTTGCAACTCGACCTTGCGGCCTCGGATTATGGACTGTTTCGCTACGCTCGCAGCGAACTCACTCGTTTCATCAGTTTGCATTCCTGCCGTCGACCTCGGATCAAAAGTTGCCCCCATGATAATATTCCGACGTGGATTTGATCCGGTTACTATTATGGCATTTTTTGGAAAACCTGACGGGCTACAAGGTCGTGTCGAAAATCGAAATTTGAAGAATAATATCCTATACTGTATTTATTTTTTTCAGATAAACCCCAAAGGATTTTCATTTGAATAGAAAACATATCACAAAATATTTACTTTCAGTCAAAAACCTGCTCACAGTTTTGGATTTTTTTTCTCCGTTGGTGCGACTGACTTGGAAAACCATCGGGTGTACCAAATTTGAACCAGATAGTAAAATGTGGCCGTTATATATGTGTAATTTTTTTGACACTCCTAAATAAACGTGTTCTGGGAACCAGATCGGTGCTCACTGACCACTCCCGCCAATAGTTGGCCTTACTATAAGAGTCACTACATTAGCTCATCTTACCTATGGAAATTAGCTAATAAACGGAAAAGGGCAAGTTGACTCATCAGAAAAGAGTTAGAAACTATCAGCCGTACCGCAAGATTTGCCAAAACTATCATAAAATAATATCATACTTTCAGACTTTAGGAAAACAAATTAAATTTTTTCCAATACATCGAATTTCTACAAGAAATATTTTTTTTTCAAACTAATGTTTACTTTATCAAATTTATAGCTTATTCAGTCCTTATTTCCGACCTAAAGTAGTGTGATCGGCTCAAAGTAAGAGGCGATCGGGTTCTTTGGTTATTCTGTATTTTGTTTTTCCACAGTACGTTCGTCAGCAAACATAATGTTTTTGTCCTATTGAAAACGTGATGTTTGGAAGAACTCCAGATTCGATACGTATACCAAATATCAATTTAAAAACTGATACCTGGCTGTTACACTTATTTTTGTCAGTAATAATTTTACAATTTGTGTTAATGTTGTTATTATGTAGAACCTGAAATTCCACGAACTTAGTGTCTAATTATAAAATGTTAAGATATTTCCTTCAACTGTTCTCTTTAAGATAAATGTGGATTCACGGTTATCTTCTTAAAAAATTCAGATCATTACATTAATAGACTTGACTTCGATAATTTATTACAAGATTAAAAGTGAATTTAGAATAAAAAGTTAGTTCTTATAATTATCGGTAATAAATCATGGATTTTCCTGTTATTTCACGTCAGTAAATATTTGATAACCTAAAGTTACTGCGAATAATTTAAACTAATAATTGAATGATTTACAGCTAGTTTATATAGTTTTCTCTGTGGGTGTTTGAATTTGAATCAATCAACTAACACGAATACACAGACATCTTTATACAAACTAAGATGACTGCTGTAGCTTTGTTCATAATACGATCACTAACTTGATATACAACAGTACCCCCGTAGTTTCATCCAATATATTTTCTTGTATTCGTTCGCTCTGCGTGTTTTCTCTCTCGAAAAGAATTCGCTGATTGGAAAGCATTTAGAAACATTTAGTCTTATGAACTAAGCTGCCTAAAGTTAAGAAATGAATAGAAAGAAGACTCCGTTTTAAACTGTGAACCACTATTCAATAATTTAGTGAAGTGGATATGAATCAGGTGGAACTGCTTAGTGGAGCAAAACATCTTTATACATCTACACTATCTCTCTATTATACAGGGTGTCTCACAGAGAAACTTTCAGGACGCGTTCTACTAGTGAAAATAAAGGAAAAGTTCCCAAAAACATAGGTTCCAAAATCCTTCGTTTTCCAGATATCCGCCATTTTTTTACAAAATAATTCATATCTAGAGAACGGTTTGACTGATTAAGCTAAAACTTGGCATGGAGTTTAATCTAACAATGATCTACCTTAAGAAAAATAAGCGTTTTATGATCTATCTTATCCAATCATGCGTTTAAAAATGGCGGCTGTTTGAAAAGTTTAACCCTAAATTACTCCAAAACCGTAAATTTTAACAAAAAATATCGACATATTTTTTGTAGCCCTTTTGATTCTCTTTTGATTTGATGGTGTAACTGTTAAAACAATCGGATGAAGGTGTAATAATTGGTTTGTACCATTCATCCTATACCAACACAGTAAACACAACAATATTGTATGTACATTCGCTGTCATTATCTTTAACTTAGCTGTTATCCTTCATCCAATTGCTTTGACAGTTACACCATCCGATAAAGAATCAAAGGGCTACAAAAAAAGGCGTCTTAAAATCTTTTGCTAAAATGTACGGTTTTTAAGTAATTTATTTTTGAAACTTTCAAACAGCCGCCATTTTGAAACACATCATTGGATAGAATCGATTATTTTTTTGAGTTAGATCATTGTTTGATTGAACTTCATGCTAAGTTTGAACTTAACCAGTCAAACCGTTCTCTACATATGAGTTATTTTGTAAAATAAACAAAATGGCGGATATCTGGAAAACGAAGGATTTCCGAACCAATGGTTATAGGAACTTTTTTCTTTATTTTCACTAGTAGAACACGCCCAGAAAGTTTCTCCGTGAGTCATCCTGTATAAACAAATTCAGTCATTCACGCAAATGCTCTGGCTTTACTGCGCCACGGATACCCCCACTACCCTACCCCATCTAAATGCCTCTGTCCCCTTTTTTCCATCATTGAACCCACTCTGTTATCGATTAACACATTACTTCA
Organism: Philaenus spumarius; assembly: GCA_018207615.1. NCBI lineage: Eukaryota > Metazoa > Arthropoda > Insecta > Hemiptera > Aphrophoridae > Philaenus > Philaenus spumarius. The sequence continues at coordinate 122,706 of JAGFPH010000133.1, forward strand.
GATTAGGCCACATTGGTCTATTACTAAATTATTTTTATTTTGTGTTCTTTACACCCTGTATGTAAGTAGAACAAAGTTTGATAAAGCTATTAAGTCCCTATCCCAAAAATTGCAATTTAAATATACTGGCACAATATAAACAAAACAATAATTATTTTCTAACCTAAGACTAATACTAATTAAAGAATCACATTGAGCAAAATATATTTTACTTGTGAATTTTGATTATAAGTTTATTCCGTACAAACAGCCTCCTATACGCCTTCCTGTTCCTCTGCCTTTAATTGCTGCAACTAAACTAACTTTAAACTTACTAAAATATTTTTTTGCTAAATCAATATCCTTTTCCATAAAAATGTTTCTAATAAAATGAAAATATCGTACTTTGACAAATAATTAACTAACTTGAAATCAGTCATTTTATCTCTCGAACATTGTAACATACAATTTTTGCGCTTTAAACACCTTCCTTGTATACCTCAAGAGATGCTGCCTCCTCACTTGTTCGCCCAGTCCTCCTTTTCTTCAAGCGGCCGTGTACTCCCGCTGATCTTAAGGCTTTGAATGAAATTGGTGATGTTGACCTTCAACAATTCCTTCAGCTTGCTACATCCGTCCTCTGTCCCAGTCAACAGTCTACCTCCTGTCCAAGTGAAACCACATCCTTCGATAGTCAGTCTATCGAGTAGCAGCGGCATTTGACGCCTACCCGCCAATCTATCCAATTCCTTTCTCACAGCCATGAGGCGATTTCGTTTCTTCCTAACTTCTTTCGTGTAATCTCTATATACAAAATAACCTGTTCCTTTTAGGAGTCTCGCGTTACTCATTATCCAGTTTAAATCTCCGTCATCAGGAAAATGCGCTATTAATAAACCCTAACTACCGTTTGGATGCGCGTACATTTTCAATACATTTAAAAAAACTGCAATACATTTTTATACAAAAAGTTTTTATAATTTTTCTACAACCATCACCTCGGTTGTGCTTATTGCCTTTGAATACGAGATTATTTCTAGGGACCTACCTTCTAGATCATTTAATTTATCAATAATTTTAGATTCCCGTTCTTTAATAACAGTAATTTCTTGTTTCAAAAATTCATTTTCTGATTTAATAATGTTTATATCTTCTGCTAAACAATTAATATCGTCCTTTGTTGCAAGAGTTTTCAATTTATTGTCCATTAACGTAGTATTGGCCGCCATAAGTCCGTCATGTGACATTTCCTCCACTTAATTATTGCCCATTTTCGAATCTGGTGATGTACCATTTTCTGTCGCTTAACACTAGCACTTAATTTTGGTGAAAAGAAATATTCGATTTTCCTACTCTCCATAAAGTTCAAAGAAGAACGTAGTGTATTGTATGTTTTTACTTCTATGGTTAGCAAGAGTCCGGCCACAGTCCAACTTGCCTATAATCCGTTTGATTACGTTTGAACTCAAAACTAAACCTGCACTTCTGATGCTACACGATCACAACTACACTAATTTGTATTTTGTATACAAACAATGACAATCCTTCCTTAAACCTTCCTCACACCTAACCACTGATATTAACATTACTCGTTGAATTCAACTTCAACAACCTTTTTTTTCAAAAATTACCACTGAATTTACATTAAATATACAGATGTCTCAAAACATGGTGTTCTCCATTTGCAAACAGTGTTGCCAACCTGTTACATACCATTTATATAGCTATATGTTATATATAGAAACAAACCAGGAACAGATTTATTTATTTACGTAGAAGTTGTACATAATTTACATGTTAAGGGTTTTTAAAATGTCTCCAAAACGGCTTCCTAACATATTAGCTAAACAAATTATAAGTAAAAACTTGTGTTGGTTTAGGGAATAACAGTTTTTGACTGAGAGGCATTCTGTTGCATTATCTGTCGAGCCTGGGTAGCAGGAAGAGTTGAGTCAGCTGTTCGGATTATTAAATGCGATAAGAATTAATAGGGGGCAAATTTGTGTTCGATCAGCTGAGGCTTTCATTCATCACTCGACGTACAGAAATCTTTGTTTTCAGTTAAAAGACAGGGCATATTTTATTAATGATATTAACATAAATGTAATTAGATGGGGTTTTAAATATCGAGGGGAATTGCTTCATCTGAATTATAAACCGTGGATAAAAAATACAAGTTATAATTGCTCACTGTGCAATCTAGAAGAAATTGAAAATGTTTTTCTCTTTGTGGCTAGGTGTCCAATTTTGAGAGAGATAAGAATAGGATGGTTTAATTTGCTGGAGTTAACTAGAGACAATGAATACAGAATACTTTTAAAGTATTCTGTATTCATTGCTAGAGATAAGTAGGCCTACTTAGGTTATTTAAATGGTGAGGATTGGGCGTGGCTTGCAGGATATCTGAGGCAGGCATGGCAGTACAGGTGGAAAGTGATTAGGGAATTTAATTATTAAATTGTAGATTTATGATCTTTTCTTTTGCTTTGTTTTTTTTGGGGGGGGGGGATTACATTTGAAAAAGGTGCATAATTTGTGTGTTGGGTATCTTTGCAATTATTATTATTATTATTTAAGTTAATTTTGTAAATTTAAATTAAGTATTTGTGTGGGCTAAATGCTCAGTTGTCAAAGGTGGTGTGCCAACCAGGCAGACGGTCTTATGATCATTGCCCGCTTAATGCGAGCAAATTGTGATCAAATTGTGTTATTTTTGTTTTTGTTTCAAAATAATAGCATTTTTCATTCATTTATTGATTATAAAAGATCTGATAAAAGTCCACCACAGTCTGTCTTTTCAGCACATCTTTACACCAACCGCTATAATTTAGAACATTAAGCAGGGTGAGTTTTGACGCAACTTACTACTAACTAAGCCGTTTTTCATGTGTTTTTTTACAAAAAAATTCTAGCATATAAAGGAGTAATGTTAGTTGTTTGTTTACTAGCACCGATCATGGTCCCATGGTCATGGTGGTATATCATTAAAAATTGTATATTTATATATATTATGTTCCCACTTTAATGACTGTATTTTTGGTACACACGTTGGTTTTCTAAGTCATTTGGACGAGTTCGATAGCAAAAAATCAACAAACCGTAAGCACGTTTTATGACAGGAAGTAATTTTTTTTAGATTTTTCGTACTACAGTAAAACGTTTTTGGGGTGTATCTAAACAAATAAACTTAGGAGATAATTCCACACATTTTTTTTGTCACGACCTTATAGCCCGTCTGGTTTCTATTCGAAGTGTAACGTACGATCATTACTTTGTTTACAATTGCAAATACAAGTTTTCTGGAGTTTTTCCGAAAAAGAGATAAACTGCATACTACAACTAACTTGGTTCAGCTTTAAGTAGATTTTTCCCTTTGCCACAACTTATTACCTTCATCTGCATCGTTCCTTGACCACGAAAATCGCTTCCACATTATTTAGCCACTTCTTTCACCTTATTCCACCTTGAAGATTAGAGGTTTCTTTCGTTTCAACTGGTGCATCTCACCAGAGTAGTTAAGTAGACAAATCATTTCAGGGTCTTTATTTGTGCTTCTATGTATACCTCTTGATTTCTTCTGCGACGGTGTTCACCTTGAGGTCACTATAAAGACTGTCAATGTGGATTAACCAGAGTTCATTAACAAAACTCCGTAGAACCTAGTTCTGGAATTTTTGTATGATCCTAAAGTTTTTCTTCTTTGTATATCCCCATACCTGTAATCCGTAAGTACATACTGGTCAGTATTTGCTTGGTAGGGAAGCAGTTGTTGTGTATGTCTAATTCCGAGTAACCAGTTCTTTCTAAATTGCTTGTTTAGTTCTACCTTTCTTCTTTTTTACCTGCTCCTTCCATTGTAAGATTTTTCACCAATTGGATAAGCTTTCGATGGACCATCTCCGCTGCTATTCTCATAATGTGTCGCTATTAACCTCCTGATCCTGAAACGTGCAAACTCTTTCCTTCACCAGTAAATCAATGGGAGGCACTCCTGCAAGAGTGCTGCTTTGGAACTTACCGCCGTATACGCACTAATGCAGAATTATTTACACCTAGCGTTACTTCATGTTCCCTAGAAGTAACTGTCCATTCCGGTAATTGTTCTACTTGAAGAGGTTATGACGGTTGATTTGAAATACATTCCCAACTACCCGATGTCGCAAAGTTAGATTTTATGGAGAGATGGTTACAAAATAATGATATCGCAGAAGCAACTGTAGATAAATGACAAATCATAATCATTTATGTGCTTGGATAGCAGAAAGACGTCTCGGAGTTGACTCTCTGAAAAGAGAGTACTCTGAATTGAAATATATATCAACACTGGTTACACAGAGAAGTGTCCTTGGACGGTAGATCTGCCTCTTCTACAACAGGGACATTCCTCAAGAAATCGATACAGTTACTGAGACTTCTTGCAGATGACATCAGTTTTGGCGACCGGTAACATTACGGAAGAGGCAACTTAAAAAATACAAAGAGCGATTGCTAGAGTTAGTGTTTGAACAAAGAAATTAAAACTACAAAAATCAAACAAATCATTAAAACTACAATTAAACGTATCTAACTCTAACTCCAGCTAATACTTGGGAATGATACTACACCAGATTCCACGTTCACCTTGCAGTACAGAGCGCCCATAAGCCATGTTATCCGTACGACAGTCTCAGCGATAATAGCCAACTAAAAAACATCAACTTCCATGCAACTCTCGGTCAGTTTACGCAACCCGCATGACAATAAACGCAATGTTCCCTGTAATGGTAGCAGCATGTCTATTCTCCCGTATGACTTGTACTACACGGTGAACGTAGAATCGAGTGTAGATGATAAGCTACAATGGAATTCAGAGAATGGGCAATACCTTTACAGGTTTAGGTAGAGAAGCGATCCCTCATGCGTCTACTGTGGGGAAGAAAACTCGCCAGAACACACACTTTTTTTTCTTGTGATGGAAAGACTTAGACAGAGATGGCTTGAAAGCTGCAATTGGAATTTTCCTTGAGTCTTCTAAGATAGTCGCAGCTATGCTCAGCAGCGTAGCATGGAAAACTTGTACTAACTACCTTTTTTACGTCAGTAATGTCACAGAAAGAGGAAAAAGGCAGGATTTTAAGTCAGGAAGTGAATTGCTCGACACTTAATGTGATTTAAGTTATTGAATGAGGAGATGATTTTCAGCCGGTAAGAGTCCGGCACTACTAGTGTTAAACAGGGTGTCCAGGAGGATTTCCCCTTCTCAAAAACACAAAATAAAAAAATTAAAATTGTAGTAACTAAACTAATATTACATGCTTTTAAGGAATGTGTTAAACGATGCCAGAGTGGGTTCACTGGAAAAAAGAAGAAAAAACACTTAAACAGGGTGTGAATTTCATAATGTTGCTGCCAATGCCGCACTACTTTTGAAGAGAACAGACTATCTTAAACTGACCATCTAATTTTATCTCCCATAAAAAATAACTTGCATCAAGTCTGTTCTGAAAATAAATCAGATAGCAAATTAAACGGCAGTACTTGCAATATCACCATATCCGACGTCTTACTGAACTGGTCCACTTATGTGTCGCAGAAACAGGTTATGTGTGTATTGATATAAGAGGATTTATGGTTATATAGGCTTATATCTTAAGTTGGCGTAAGACCAAAAACCTTTCTTCAACCTTCGCTGATGGTGAGTCGTTTAATCGAATCTTCGGTTTGTTTGAAAGCTTCCATGATCAGGTTTATTAACCTCGTGGATCACTAAAAGTAGAAAGTTCAACCTTCGTCTAAATGGACAGACTCGTCAAGTTAACGCCCGTCTGGTTTTATTTGTAGTAAAATTGAGTGTTCGGATACTTGTACCCATTCAGTGAGTTTATGTAACGCCTTTCTAAGCGATTTGAAAATTGTGGATCTTGCATTGACTATCTTGTATTTGTTTTATCTTAAAAGTTGCCTAACCACCATGAAGTGTATACTTAACTTGAGGTCCCCTGTTTGAATACAGACGAGAGAAGCAGGTTGGCCGAAAGGTTAAAGGCGTAGCCCCGTCTGAAACAGGTGGAAACTCGTAGGTTCGAACCTGGTTACTGACTATCGATTTATCTTCGATGTACTCTGCTCTCCGTCTTCATTAGTCTCACTGGCATGAAACAAAAACGATAGTCCTAGAAATTATTATTATTATTGTGTTGTTAATACTTTTTTGGTGTCAAGCCAATTAAGAGAAAATAAACTAACTCTGATGAAGACTAAGTATATATATATATATACTAGGAGTTCCGTCCCTGATGCTCGCTTCGCTCACCAATCCCGGCGACTACCCACGGCGAAGAAAATGCAAACATATTACTGTATACTCTAATATTTTTACTGAAATGACGATTGAGCGGTGATCTATACATAGCTAATGTAAGACAGAGATCGAAATAAACATCTAAAATATTTATAATTACGACATGCGTTGTAATTTCACCATTAATATTAACATTTTAAACAAATTTTTGATTACCAACTAAAGGAAACAATACATATGTAACACCAGATGTTTGACTTATAACACAGTAAGCCTTTTGTTTGCTTTTTTACGTAACCTGAAAAAACTGCTAGTTGTGAATAATAATTAGTTGATTATAAATTTGCCAAATTGGTTGCAAATAAACTTGTTTTAGTTAATTGTAGGCCTATGTTCATTTGTTGATCCAAATCAACCGTTTTATTTATAATATGATGCAACATATGTTTAAATTGAATTATAGTACAGTAAGCATTTTTCGTTGATCTGGGTTAAGAGCTGCTAGACTAAATTAGCTGCAGTTTTGTCAACTAATGGTATAAAGACTGCAAAACTCAAATTGGTGGTCTTTAAGATCAAATGGCATGTCTAAACTATCTAAATTATAAAAAATTCATCCTCACTGCTAAGCTTATTGGATCGTAATAATATTATGCCTGTAATGTCCATAATAGAAATAATAGAAAATTAGGCTATAAAATTCAAAAATGTGCCAACAACTTTAAACGTATAATATAACCTTCGTTTCATTCATGACATAAATAAAAACTAAAACTCTAGTGGCGTATATTCTTATCTGTAACTATATTGTTTGTTTACACTTATATTACAAAAATGTATTATGTTTTGTTTAATCTTAGATCTAATAATATGATATCTAATAGGTTGCACCGCTTTCTATAAGGTTTGGGCCCCATATGATATTTTCTAGAAGAGGCTAGTACGGGAGTATCGAGATTAAGGCAAAAAGTCCGGGAAAATATTAAACCTCTATTAGTAACCCCCCCCCGGAAATATTTAAAAATTTGGGAAGCCAATTTGGATTTAACAAAACAATTTTTGTCAGTTTTTGTCCATAAAAGTTGCAGTTCTGTCCCAGCTAAGAAATTACTTCCTGTTATTAAAATACTGGACTACTCATACTACTCTACAAAATAAACGGTACCTAAAAAAGTACAGGATTTTTCCCATAATTTCATGGTTTCACCTTCAAATATACTAAATAGGCCTACTGTTACAAATAAATATGAGGCAAATTTGTGTAGCCCTTAGTAAAACATTCCCTAGAGTATCAAACTCGAAAATTCTTGAAAATTTTAACTGAATTATATTTGATGTCTACAGCCTTTTGACAAAAATCCTTTAGCTTATCAAATTCAAAATGCTCAAAACTAGCTCTAAAATAAAATTCCAAATTTCGTTTTATTTATATTAATACAATTTTAAAAGAATTTAACTTTAGAAACAATTCGATGACAGAAAATTCTTTTAACACTCCCCGCATAATATTTATATTTAAGAGCTGTTCAAATCAAAAACTTACTATCGGAACACTGATTTTCTACACGAACATCACATAACAAAAGAACAATACAGTCAACGAACAAAATGAACTCACGCTACACCAAGATCGATAAATTTGAATTTAGTAGAAAATCGTTTGAGAGAAAGGGTCAACCTGTCATTCCTCTCTTCTTTAAGTCAAAATAATGCTCATGCTTGACACTTGTAAAACAATAAATAATTAGGTTCTGTATATGTAAAATAAAATGTTGCATATAACGTAATTCTGACTTAAATAATTGTCTTAAAAGAAAAACACCTGACGTAGTTATTAATGTAGATTTTCCATTACCGAGAGCTAAAGAGGGGCGGCCCAGTCTGCCTCCAGGTAGGCCTATGGGCGCCTTGCTCTCAGGTGAGCAAGACGGCTGAATGTTCAATAAGACTATGAGAATTATTTTAAATGTTTGCGTATCTTCTTATTTTTTAAAACTTGCTTCAAAGTCTTCATATTTGTTTTTCGACTGTCATTGGAGTGTATAGTTTCATTATATTTGAAAGAAAATTTGATGTTTTTCATTATTTAAAAATTGATGATCACCCTCATAATTCAATACAAATCTGATATGGTTATTTTTTAAATATCCGTAAGATTAACCATAATATATTCAGTACAGTACTAAAACCATCTGATAGGGAATATTGGCGGCAAAGCCACAGTGTGAACATATGTTGACTTCAACAAGTGGCGCTGACGTCATACTCCCTCCACGACCTCTGTCTGTAGGCCTTGCTTGTTATTATCTGCACCGAGTTCCCTTCAGTTAGACTTCGCTGTCCGAGTTGTCAAGTCGTATAGTGTCGCAAGTCTGTGTGTTTTCAGTGATAGCCGCGTAGTGTTTGTTACAAGTGTGAGTGAACGTTTTGTGTGAAGGATTATTTGACAAATTGGATTATATTACTCATTATGGTGAGTTGATAAGTCGTAGCCATTGTTAGAGTGATAAGCTAAGGAATTGTTAGGTTAGGCTTATCATTTACGCAGTCAGTTTTACTGCCGTGGCTATGTTTCTTCGAATGAATGTGTTTGTTGTATTGTTTGTTTGCGATATTGTATTAAATATTGAAGAATATTCATGCATATTGTAAGATAAATAATTGTACCCCTACGATTTATTATTTCAGCAGATGCTTTAGAGTAGGCCTAGATTTGATAAAACACCAGCAACATCACAAATTTAAGACCGTGTGATAAGCGTATCTTGTAAGTTTGTATACAAATAATTTTCTGCTTTTTTCCATTCATTCAAACAAATATTGTGTACAAGCACATGTGATAATTTGTATTCTGTCGATTTAAAAAAAGGTATCGTAAAATATTCTGCCGCGAGTTTTTCATGAATTCCGACGATTAGAACACGTTACAATGGTAAAATGTATCACTAGTAGCAGTAGACTTCTATAGATAATTATTGTACAAGTATTTCTTATACCAAAAGAGGGTTTTCGAATGGTAACTCCAATATAGGCCTACCGCCAAATAGAGCGAGAACAATACAACATTCTAACAATTCAGTAGTCTACATTTAATTTTATTGAGACTATAGAACTTTTAAAAGAATCTAGTTCCCTTAAAAAAATATAAGCTTAGTAATAATAGTGGGCGCCCATTTATGATATTTTCTAGGAGTACTCGGCTATGATTAAGGAGTACTCCTTGGCAAAAGAGTTATCCGGGGAAATTTTTTAAACCACCCGGAACACTTTTAAAATTTGGGAAGCCAATTTAGGCTAAATATTAACTGTCAATAGTTCGCCAGTTTATTTTACCATTAATAAAGTTTCAGTTCAGACCCTGTTGAAAATTCACTCCTGTTATAAAAATACTAGACTCTATAAAATAAATGGTACTACCTAAAAAGGCACCATAATTTCACGGTCCCACCTTCCGATATAGGTCTACTGTTACAGATTTTTGTTGCCTTTAGAGAAAAAAACATCTCCTGTAATATCAAACGCAAAATTCTCGAAAATATTTCTAAAATAAATCTTAAAATTTTGTTTTCCCCATTTATCGTGACAGGGTAAATCAATTTCCCCCATCCCCCCAGAATCAATTCGATGACCGAATCTTTTGTTACTCCCTATATAATATTTATGAGCTAGATGAAACAAACACTATTTATTGGAACACTGATTTTACACATTAGGCCTACCACAAAAAAAAAAAAAAAAAAAATCAATACAATCACAGAACAAGACGAATTCACCCTAAGCTAAATCAAGATTGGTGAATTTTGTAGTAACCCGTTTGAGAGGAGGGGCCACTCTCTCATTCCTCTCTTCTATAAGTTAAAAATAAAACGGTACATACCATTTTAAAATATTCTAGTGCTAAACCTATAATATTCTACGTAATACTGACTTAAATTATGCCTTAAAAGAACAACATCTTATTATAATTATTCTACTAATATATATGTTTCCTTACCCTGAGAGGTATGGGGCGCTACCCCGGGAATAGGTGCCCTTCTTTACCATAGGTAAACGTGTTATAAACTGTAGCAAATGTTAATGTAATAAGAAAATGTAGAGGTGCGTAGCACGCAGGGGTTCAGAGTTTCTCTTCATTATTTGTTTCTCTCGATCAATGGGTTTAGAAAATGCCTTTCGCTTTGGTTTTAAAATTTCTTTCATTTTGGCTTGGAAATGTTTTTCGTTTTGATTTAGAAATATCTTTAATTTTGGTTTGGAAATGTCTGTTGTTTGGTTATGTCTTTAATTTGGGTTTGGAATGCCTTATGCCACTCCTTTTTTCCTACTAAGATCCATAATAGGATTCGGCGTGCATATTTATTAGGTGTACGTATTTTTACAACTCTGTGTCGAATTTCAGTTTTTAAAATCAAATGGTCGATTGAAAAATGCACTATTGTTATGGAACGCCGACAAAATACTGTATTCGAATATCATTATAACCTCATTATCTTTAGGCCTAAACCTAATCAATTTGTTTACAATAATATCAGTTTCAATTCATTCAAAGTGTCAAGTTTTGTCAATAACAATTAAACGTACTAGGGTACACAATTACAATAAACTCTCTTTATCAGCAGCCAAAGATTTTTTATTTTTATTAAGATTTTAATTCAATTTTTCCGATACTTCGCGATCTAGCTGAATAAAATGTTATTTTTAGTTTATTTTATCTCAGCTTGTGCCTTATCTACAACATTATCAGTTTTTTAACGCCGGTGTAAGCTTTAGAACGTCAATGAATATTTAACACGTCGCCTAGATGTTTTCGGAACAATATTCCAATGGCATTGCAGTTCGCTCCGGCCTAATGTTCGCAAAGTACATTTCTAATGAGTTTTTTCTAGTTCGAATGCTTTTATAACTGTCGATAAATTGAGATTAGGTCCGTAGACGAAATGTGAATGAATGTTTAACCTTCTACTAGTATTCACGTATTCGGTATTTATTAGAATTCAGTATTTGACTTGTATATTTTCGTTTTGCTCCAAAAGATATACGGCCTATATACATTATTTAACTAATTTTACTTCTTCGAAACAAAAAAGACAAAAATGTATCAGATTTTTTGGTAGATGAGTGTGAAAACTAAAATAATTTTTACATAATTATTCTGAATCTAGAAACCTAACTGAATATAAAAACTGAAACCATAACAGCGCCTGACAAATATTATACAGGCCTACATTTCAAAAGAAAGAATATGCATAAAACATAGAGTAAAATTAAGTCATTTTATAATTATTAAGTTTCTTATCTTTGTTTCCGTAAATTACCTCTTTTTTATATGTGATGCGTTTCGGTACTTTTATCCCAGTTTCTGAGACAGTTATAAATTACTCGACCGAGGTCGTGTAACATTAAAATTAATTTCACAAATTACAACAGTGTACATTTAAAGACGGTACGTTTTTGGTATAGGCTACGCCATCTGGCTATCAGACGGCAACTGTAATTTTTACTGGAGCGAAGTAGCTTTAAAGACTAAAAACCTAAAACTAAACCGTTAAACTAAACTAAACTAACGCAACAAAAACTTAAAACTGCTTAACAAGGAAGAACTCTGAAAATAAAATATAGACTATTATACTATATGGCCCCGCCCCCCGCGGTGACTCGAGGCGAAGCAATCGCATCAGATTATTGTATACGCTGATATATTCACGGAAATGACGAGCGATTAAGAGGCGCTTGGCTAACCTAATAAAGAAAAACATAAACCACAAAAATACAAATAACCTACAAAGATTTTACAATAAACAATACCAGTTTTTCCTCTTTCCCTACTCAATTTTTCACTGCCATAAAATGACAAGTGAATGTGAAACTGAAAGTAAATGTTTTAGTTGTGTAAAGAATGTGTTATATATGTAATACTAGGTGTAGAAGCCTCCTGAAGTCGGGGTTTTCAGATGGGTTTGTAAAAAAAAGTCGTAGGACAAAATTAATCTCCATAAATAGGTATCAATAGAGTTGTAACCCTTAAACCAAAAACCCTAAAAAGTGCCTTTGTAAATATAACGATGAAATAAAAACTACAATTCATAATTTTTTTATAATAATGACGACATTGTTTTTTCATTTAAAACAAACCGCGCGAAAATCGACCAATTAGATCTCCAGAAATAGTTATCAATAGTGTCACAGCCAAATGATTTATTATATAAGATATGTTTGTTTAATTCGAGACTGCGAGGACGACAAAACCCTCTTATAGCTGCAGCTAGTCTACAAAGTCACTCTTTACTTTTATAATATTATTAATTAGTAGGCCTAAATTATAATTTCGATGCAATCGGTTATACGGGTTTGAAGTTGTCTGTTATTATGTAACAAGTTTTCTTGTTTTATCTAAGTTAAGACCTTTGGATGTGTACGTCATTGGTGTTTATATTATAGAGGGCAAACTATTTTTACAGTTAGAAATTTTTTCAGTCAGATAATATTGGAACGTTGGCTTTAAGTTTTGTGAGTGTTTTCCAATTATTTTACTACCTTGGGAGTTTTAGTAGCCTATTCTTTTTCGGGGAGAGTAAAATTGTATATTTGTGGGTATACCTACAGCAGTATCAACGTAAAGGTTAGGACTTTTATACTTATTTAATTTAGAAAGCTTAATAGTAAGTCTATGGCGAATTTATAACTGCCGTTTTAAATGTCCAATATTTATTATTTTCATCTCTTTCCAACATTGTCTACTTATTTCCTTTGAATCAAATAAGTATTTGCCATTGCAGAATTATTGAAAAAGTTAAGATCTCTGAGTATTCCAGACTAAAGCATTAGTTAAAAGAAACACATTTTTTGAATTTAAATTGTACTATAAATTAGGAAAAAAGATTATAAATAAGATTATAAGATTTATAAATTGTATTATAAAAGATTAAATTTTTAAAAAAAATTTTAAACATTTTTCTTCATACAAAATTTTATTTTGCTCTGAATTCTAAGTTACAATGCAGTATAAAAACGGGGGTACGCACTAAACGCCTAATTAAAAAGCAAAGAATTTCTCAGACTTATTTGTTACGTATAATTAAATAAAAAGTAAAACAGATAGCACAGCTTTTTTCCTTTATATCATACCAACAGGTACAAATTTTACCAGTACTTCTTTTCAAGTAAGTATAAGGTGTTGAGGATAGTTTATATAAACAATGAAAATAGAGGGATCAATGAAAATGTCACAAGCCTTTTTCAGCTTACAAAATGTTACAAGCATTGATTTTAAAATACCAAATTCTTAATACAAGTTTTGTTAAAAATACTTTTAGATAGTTGGGGCCAATATTTTAACCAGCTTCCGGGAAACATAGATTCACTAACTAATTAACATTTTAGTTTTTAATACTGATCAATAGAAAATATCAATTGATGTGAAAGTAAGGAAAGTATTGTCAAAGAAGCAATAGGTAGTTCATTGCGAGACATTGGGCTCATAGAACATGGATTTTATTACTTTTTTTTTGTAAACAATTTATTTTCGAACGTGTTAAGGGTATGTTATACTAAAAATGGCCAACAATGAAAAGATTTTTGAAATTTGTTTTTGTTGCTAATTTTGTTCTACATGTCTTCCTGCTCAAGAATAGAATATAAGTCATGATTCACCTGTATTTATGAAAAAGACCACTCTTTTCTGGACTTGAACGCGTTTATGTTTCCTATTTTTCTTTTGTTTGTAATTTCACTGCATATATTTTTTCGGTAAATGTAGGCCCTGAATTGTTTAATAATATGTGTATAGAGGACCTATGTGATATACAAGCATTTAAAACTTAAATTACTCTGTGTCAATGTTAGATAAGTGTTACATCAGTCGCAGTTTTCTGAAAGTTTGAATTTCCGTGTTTTTTAGACAAAAATGTATATTTCTAAAAAAACTACTTGTAGCCTACTACAAGATAGGAATTTTACCACTTATTTTGTGGCTGTCTGTCTTCATATTTAGGTAGATTTATGTTTTTACGTAACCTAGAAGCAAACAAAAAGACACAAAATGGTACAAAAAGCAAAATAAAAACATTTTAAAGTTGGGTCATACAAAAACTACACATTGTACTATACTACAAATTTACCTAACTTTAAATAACATCTTAGCATACTCTTTAAAAATTAAAACATCCATCAGTACTTTTTAAAGAATATCAATTTCAAAATACCTCTGCAACTTTGACGAATTTTTAAGTTTTTATTTATTTTTTTACTTGTGGTAAATCTTTAAAAAGCGAAGTTTTCTATTTTTCTATTTTTTGCACACTATTGTTTACATAACAAACAATAGTACAAACCTATACATTGTATATTTTTTAACGACCATTTTGAGTGTAACATGATAACGGAGAAGTTTCTCCAACACCATTAACTAAATAATGGCTAAATAGTCGAAACTGCCGTCTATTTCAAGAAAACTTATTAATATTAGGTTGTAGGTTGCGACATTAATATTAGGTTGTAGGTTGCGACGGTAGGTTTTAATATTATATTTGCTTTTATCTGACTAATATATTACGAATCTGGCCGTTTCGAAATAAATCCTAATCTAACTCGTCACTGTTGACGAAAATCCGTGTTAATAAAAGATCCAATCAAGATTAGATAACAATAAACGACGCCAATTTCTTGCAAACAAAATAATTCTTACAAATTACTCTGAATTAGACACCGTGCTTCTACATTTTATGAATACGAATTTAACTTATTCCTGGAAATTCCCTTGATTTTCTGTAAAGTTGAAAACATTGTCAGAAATGCGGAGAGCGAGAGTGGGCAGGGACCGAAGCAGTAGGCGTAGGCTGGAAGATAATAAAACTAATTCGTTATAATGTAGAGGATGTCACCGCTCTACGTCATAAATATTGTTAGAGATAATACTAAAATTCGTGTTAATATTCCAGGAATTGATCGAATAGATATCCATAGTTTAATAGATACATTAAAAGCGTTTAAGTATGTTGTGTATTTGTGCAGCAAACCTGCTTAAGTTTTTTGCTATAGATCGATTTCGATGTTTCCTTTTCAAGAGACCATTTTAAGTATGTGCTGGTAAATAGCATTGTTCCGACGTGAAAAACTTAACTCAATATGTTTTAATTCTTTTAATTAACAAATTTAACGAACATTCTACGTTTAACTAACTTTACAGTAGCCTATTTATTTTAAAATATTTGTTTCGTGAAATATACACAGAAAATGAGTACGTGTCTCGTACGAATATCTGGAGAACCATAATAAAATGCTATATTTACAACAGGCAATTTATCCCGTTTTAGCGAAAAACTAAATTGTAATATTTTTACGTAGGTTACCTTTTTATTCAAACAATACAATTTCTAAATAATTGTCTACAACAACCAAGATGAGTTTAAACCAAGCTATTATAGAATGACTATAATGGTTAATGGTATTGTAATCTATTTGTTGAATGCTCGGCTTTTAATACGAAACCTGGGTAAACAAATAAATGTTAAACTTTAGCCCATTGAAAATGTACGAAGTATCTTAACTACCCTGTGAAACAACCTTGGAATACTACTGTACGATTTTTTAGCGATTTTCTAAAGGAAAAATGTGCTATTGCAGTGACTCTTATGGTGAGGTCTAAGCTCGGCAGTGGTCAATGAGCACCGATTATGATCCTCAGAACACGTTTTGGGGCGTCAATAAAATTGTTACATCTGTAGGCTATATGTGTTTGCAATTTACCGGCCGCATTTTACGTCCGATATGGTTCAAATTTGGTACGCACATTGCTTTTCTAAGTTGCTCTCGGACGAGTACGTTACCAAAAAATCCAACAACCGTAAGAACGTTTATTTTACAGGGAGTAACATTTTTTTGAGATTTTTCGTACTAGAATGAAAATTGTTTTTGGTTTTATGCAAAACAATTTATATAGGAGATTATTCTCCGATTTTTTTTACATGACCTTTTACCCTTTCTGGTTCCCCCAAAATAGGAAAAAACGTATAATACGACAAATGCACCCGGTTCAAATATACATGGGGGATATTACTGTGAGGGCAGCTTCTGATCCGTGGCGAGCGGAACGAAACAGCGTGGGGGCAGGGCTAGAGGCTGAGATTCAAACAAATTCTACTTATATATTTCGTACACGCAGTCAGCTATTCAGCGCCTTCGTGAGTACACAATTTTCCCAAATAGTTGCTTGAAACTCTAAAACATATATACATATACGTAATTTTGGAAATTACCTCAACTCTCGTCAGCGGTTCAGTTGAGTGATGGAATTATTAATCACTGTAACGCAAATTAAATAACTTAATACTTTTTTAAATTAATGTCAGTCGTTTTACTATGGGGTTTTTTCTAAACAAATATGGAGTACAGTAATACTTTACCGTACCTATTTTAAATATGTTATCATTTTAATTTACTAACAAAAGAAAGTTACAAAACAATTGTTTGAATAAATTCGACCATCCATGTTTACAAACTGGGACTCGTCTATTTAATGTAACGTTTAACATAATTGATCCTCGACCATTCCTCATTACTCGCTCCGATGAAGACCCTTGTCCAAACTTAAGACATCCCCGTTGTAGTTATAATCGATTACAATCCAACAAAAGAGAAAGTCTAAACACGCCCTCACCAAAACACTTCTAAAGTGGGTTTACATTATCGCTACACTCGAAGCGTGTCTAAAAATACTGTCCTTTGAAGGAACACATTCTTTGGAATGCGGAAGATTTGTCTATTGTATTCTGGAAGGGTTAGGTACAGAGTGTCCGTCGATGGACCTGTTGGTATTGTTCATTGTCAAAATTGAACCGAGAGGTACGTTCGTGATATTGTTAATGTTGTAGGGAGTTAATAAATTGGAGTCTCGATACTGACAGGGTGAAACAAATGCTAACAGATTGTTATATACTATGATATTTTCACGGGAATTGCCACTAATTACGAAAGAGATTTTTTATTTTTATATGAAAGAGAGGTAATTTTCAAGTTGAAAATATTACCAACATGTGATACGGTAAAGTAGTACTTCAAACTGGTAAAATAGGCATACAAGGTAGTAAAGAATAAAGTTGCAAAATTTTAATAGTGACAGGTGTTTCAATTAGTAAGATTTTTTTCTTTATTTGTGTTTGCTATTACCTAACCTAAACAAACTGTTGGTTTTGAAGAATACCTACCTGATTCTAAATTTACCACTTTGGTTGCTATGGTAATATATCTAAACGCTTTCAAGAAACGTTTGTTGTTTCAGTATAAGTCTGACGTAATATTATGGTAAACTTACGGTCCAAATTAGCTGTTTTATTTGTAATATGTAACAACAGATGTTCGAATGACAGTAAATCCTCTTTCGTTTATTTTTTGTTTGTGTT
The DNA here is from genome assembly GCA_018207615.1 of Philaenus spumarius. NCBI lineage: Eukaryota > Metazoa > Arthropoda > Insecta > Hemiptera > Aphrophoridae > Philaenus > Philaenus spumarius. Next base: position 140,361 of record JAGFPH010000133.1, read on the forward strand.
TGTTTTCATTTTGTTAGCCTAACCTAAAAAAATGGTTGTGAAACATATAATTAACTGGTTATAAACTTTCTAAGTCAGTCGCTATGGCATTGAATGTAAATGCATTTAAAACGTGTGTTGGTTCAGTATAGGCCAGAGACATCTTGAATTGTGTTGCTAAGCTTTTGATTAAAATTACTGTTTTATTTGTTATAGGGCTGGGTGTGACCTCTAGTTTGATCATTTTCAACTCTTAAAATCAATATTTTGCATATAGTAACCCTTTATTGCATTTTGACATAGTGGTATGATATAGTGGTACCCTGAACATTTTGAAAGGCTGTACGTTGATTATGAGTCAATCAGTCAAACTAACAGGACTTCTTCTTTTAAATTATACAGATTTCGACATGTTTCAACAGCTGATAAGCAGTTCAAAAATTTTAAAAAATCTTGCCTGGATTAAGTTTTTAGGTTAAGTTTACAACTACGGTAAAAATAAACAGTCAACATTTCGAGCTGGATTTTCTAGTTGACTTAACCGTAGCGTATGAACCTACTCTACAGATCTGTCGCAGCTAATCACTCTCTCTATACCTATATAAGAGGCTTAGTCCTGACTGACTGACATACATATAGAATCAACATGGAGCAAAAACTACTTAAGATACAAATACGAAAATTTAGAGTTATATTTTTATGGGATCATAGACGCTCACGAAGAAAGGATTTAGCAAAATTTATATTTTATAGTGTAAAAATATTGAAAGTTCTAATAAAACGGCTGTTCGGATCAAAAGTTTAGGAACACATGTTTGTTTACATTCATTACCGAAGAAACCAAGATAGAAAATTTAGAATAAGTTCAATAATAACATTCAAATCGTACTGTGCAAAGATGTGCACAAAAACATAAATTATGTGTGTATGAAGTGTATGTTGCCGTTAAGGCAGAAGGCAGGTAAAATAAATTAAACATAATTTTAGGTTACGCCTAGTTGGATGATCCAACACATATATTTCTTGAATGTATTTACATTCATTACCGTAGCAACCAATTGAATGCAATAACAGATAAAACAGTTGATTCAGATGTCCAGCGTAGTACAAAATAATATTTTAAGTTAGGCCTAGACAGAATCAACACATGATTCAACACACACAAACCAATAAAAACTTGCATTATGGAATTTAAAAACAAGAAACAACTATGTTGCATCCTAATTAAAAATAAATAAGACGCATTATAATTTAATAGTAGGCATATTTATTGATAATAAAGCCTACGGTAATTGATAGTGAGTGACCAATATTAACAGCAGATTTTAAAATAGAGTAGACCCTATAAAACAATTATTTTGTATTTATTTATTTATTTATTGTCACATAACATTTTACATATAGCAAGAGCTATAAAACTGGTGACATTGTCCTCAACATAAGCCATAATAACAAAACACAAACACAATAATACACAGTGCAATAACACCATACATAAATTCTCATAACCCTATGATTAAAATCACAAATTACAACAATACATTTTTTAAAACATAAACAGAAGATTATTATATAAGTTCTCAATAAATATCAACCTTTATAAATCATTAAAATTACCCAAGTCATCATCTAAATACTCCTGAATTCTATAGTAAGCCTTTTTTAACAGAAATGCTTTCAATGCCCTCTCAAATACTAATGAATTTTCAATTTCTTTAATACGCAATGGAAGATTATTTAAGAATTTTCTCCCCACAAAATCAGAAGTCCTTGAAGCTATATTTAAGCTATACCGAGGCAACACGAAATTATTTTTTTCCCTAGTATTATATTGATGCTTCTTTTCGTTATTGCAACCCGTAATGTAATTCACCCTAATAAACATTATTGTCTCAAGAATATACAGTGAGAGAAGTGTCAATATTCCCAACCTCTTAAATAGAGGCTTGCAAGAATTAGTTTTCTTAGAAAAAGTCATACAGCGGATGTATTTTTTTTGCATTTTAAAAATGGAATCAACACCCACTGCACAGCCCCACAGTAATACACCATCGCATTATTGAACAAAAGCTGCCATGATAAATCATTAATTTAGTTTTTTGATCTACTATACTCCTTAATATTGACATTTGAAAACATGCTGCATTAAGTTTTTTTTTGAGTATGTTTAAATATGTTTTCCAGCTTAAATTCTTGTCAATATGTAGCCCTAAAAATTTTGTATTCTGTACAGAAGTATGATTTTCTCCATCAAAGTCAAAATTTAATTCTATTGGTTGCCTACTCTGATGGGTTCGGAATTTAATAATCTTTGTTTTTTTACAGTTCAACTTTAAGCCGTTTGCATTAAACCAGTGTGTAAGCTCAAACATAGCATTTTGAGTTTTGTTTTGTAGTTCATTAAAATTTTCTGCTCTAACAATTGCAGTAGTGTCATCTGCAAACAAAACCACACTAGGGCTTACGCTGAGAGCCAAATCATTAATGTAAATTATAAACAATAATGGTCCCAAAATTGACCCCTGAGGATCACCACATTTAACCTCATTCCAGGAAGAAATATATTTCATGTCATTTTTAAATACAATTGTTCTCTGCATTCGCCCATACAAGTATGACTTAACCCAAGCTATTGCTTCGACTGAAAAAATATAGAAAGCAAGTTTATCCAACAAAATATTGTGTATAACACAATCAAATGCTTTGGACAGATCACAAAAAAATGCCAGCAGTAAACCATGAACCTTCCATGCACTCTGTTATCTGTCTGACCAAACTATTTGCCCCAGAAACCGCACCACAACCCTTTCTTTTCTGAACTCAAACTGTTCCCTTACCAGAATATTAGAATGCTCAAGAAAAGAACTAATTTGACTATTCACTACACGTTCAAAAAATTTTGACATTGAAGGCAATATGGACGCTGGTCTATAATTGTCTGGATTTCTCCTTTCTCCGCTTTTAAATATAGGTCTAATTAAGCATACTTAAGCTGATACGGGACAACACCATATTTCAGCGATTGATTTAATATGAAGAATATAGGATAAGTTATATAATCTACAGATTTCTTAATTACATCTACTGGAATTTCATCCCATCCAGTAGCTTTTTTATTTTTTAAACCAATTATTATTTTCCTCACGACTTCTACTGTCACTTGTTGTAGTTCAAATGAAAATGGTTTTTTCATATCTGACCTTTCTAAAAACATTTTAGATTCCACAGGTGAACCCTTAACTGCTATTTCATTTGCTACATTTGTAAACTTATTATTAAAATAACTAGCCATTTCCTGACCATTTTCACAAAGCTCTTGACCAATTTCTAAATTTGAGAGATCTGAACCTTTATTCCGCAT
>JAGFPH010000133.1:148700-185127 GCA_018207615.1 Philaenus spumarius
CGGCGATATCAGATCCTCCGACTGTCAAACAATGACATAAACTCCGGAAGAACCTGTCACTGAGATATGTCGACCCAGTGTGTAATTAATCGGTATTATAAAGCGTTCACTTTCGCACAAGTAGTTTCGACCTTGACTTTTGCAGGACTGCGACACCGGATCGAAAGGTCAATGTACCAAAGAATTATTTCGAAACTGCTAAATATATTAAAATTACCAAACAAATTCAATCCTTCCAAAAATTATTTAGGATTCTTTACCATAAAGTAAAACGGAACAATTTTAAGATTTCTGCTTTTACGTTACAGTCGATTCATCAAAAACGGACAACAGTATTACAGTGCACTTTTACATATTTATAAAATATAAAAACCCAAATATAGTTGTTTGAAGTTTTAAATCAGCTGATAATGGAAATATTATAGGAAACAGTTGACTACAGCTGTTATTATTACAGTGCATAAACATATGTAATGGCGCTTGCATTTTTGTTAAATACTGAGCATATTTTTTGTTGTTTTTATGTTCATTAGATGCTACAGTTTTTCAAAAAGTATATAAAATCACTCGTGGATTTGAATGGAATGTTGTGTCCAAATTTCAAAGCAATCGGTGAACTTTCGGAGATTATCGATTTTGAACAAACGCACATTTACATTTTTATTTTTAAAGATAGAGATAGCCTACTGACTCACATATATTATGAAACGATCTAAACTCGAAACATGTTTTACCAAATATTTGGGAGGACAGAGTTTAGTTCCCAAAAACGTAAATAATATATGTTACTAATCGATAAGTGTCTGTTGAAAGCGATTTATTTAGTGAACCAAGTTATTGTTTTAAAGATTTTTGTGATATGTAGTATTTCCCCTTTCTTCATCTATTTCTAAATGTATCCTACTACAGCTGAAATTTAAAAAAATATACGCACTTTATAATAGTGGTTTTCAATCCATTAGGATGGATGACTCCTTTGAAGAATCAAAAGCACTCTCGGCCCCCCTCCACAAACACATTGTTTTGGACAAATTAACTTCAATAACCTATTTATTATTAATATATGAATACTACACGGAATGATAATTATTTCTTCAAATTTTTATTCCTATTATTTTGGTTAAACAAAAAGTACACTTACATTACATCTCGTCAAAAGTACTTTTTTGAGAGCTTTTTGAATGCAGGTACTTAAAAATGTGGGCTACTTTCAGTACTTTTTAGATTTTTAACACAATGCTGCATTTATCATGAAATAATAAAAATTCTTTAAAAAAGGACATGGGTCTTTTTACTACTTATTTACAAAAGTATTTATTTATTGTTTTTTTTAAGTAGGTAAATAGACACTTTTTATAATTTTTTTAACGTAGGTTACTTCTTTAATAATTTTTAGACTTTTAACATATCCTGGAGATGTCCTAATGATAATAATAATTCGATCACGCAGCTGAACCGCGGATGTGAGTTCAGCGAACTTCCAAAATTAAGTTTATATGTTTTAGGGTTGATACCAACTATTTGGGAAATTGGTCTACTCACGAAGTCGTTTAATAGCTGCCTACGTGTACGAAATATATTACCAGAATTTGTTTGCCACTAAGCCTCCTGCTTCGTTCCACTCGCTTTACGAGTTTGCACCTCAACCTTGCGGCCTCGGGCTTTGCTTCGCTCGCAGCGTACAACCTTGGCCGTCGGCCTCGAATCAGAAGATATCCCCACGGTAAAATCCCCCAACCGTGTACTTATACGGTATTTTACTTTACGATCGATTTTGGGGGAACCAAGCGAGTTTTAAGGTCGTGTAAAAAACAAAATGTGCAGAATAATATCCTACATTTATTTATTTTAGATAAACCCAAAAAGTTTCATTCTAGAACGAAAAATGTCAAAAAATAGTTACTTCCGTTCAAAAAACGTGCTTCCGGTTGTTGGATATGTTTTGCTAACGAACTCGTCAAAGCGACTTAGGTAACCAACGTTTGTACTAATTTGGACCAAATCTGACTTAAATGCGGCCGTTAGAGTGTGGTTTTAACATTTTTAATGACACCCAAAATGTGTTCTGGAGACCATGATTGATGCTCATTTACTACTCCCTACCTTATGCATCACCATAAGTGTCACTGCAATAGCTCATATTTCCTATAGAAATTCGCTAATAACGGCTTCAACAGCTAGTGGTACAAGCTGACCTCCCCAGGCCGTAGGAACCCAGCAATAGTATTGTGTGTTGATCTTGTATCAAGCAGCGTATGGGTTGAAATGGTACATCGGAGACAATTTAGAAGACTATTAAATAAAGAAATTTTCATAAAGCATTTCATCAAAAATAAGAAAATTTGAGTGGTCGTTTAAATGAAAGTTGCTTAACACTCAGAACTCTACAATCGCCGATGTCTTTCATTTCATCCAATTAATGGCAATTGTTAAACTCACCACAATTCTAACCAACCCTTCCCCATTGTATTCCGACCAGACGTCATTTTAAATTACTTAAGCAGTAAGGGTATCTTGGGTTGGGTAGGGCAAACGCTAAACACATGCGGGTATATTAGTTTTTATTGTTCCGTTAACGTTTAGCCTCGGTTATCTTTTGTTTGAACCACGGCTATAAATAAATAAAGACATTGCGAAATGTTTATTGTTTTACAAAACCCGTTCAATTGTACATGACCTTTTTATCGTCGGTTAGCTAATACGATTAAAGTTGTATTAATATTGTTTGCTTCATTCTATGTAGGAGTGCCACAAGGCTGACCCATTAATGTCATTTATCTTCACTTTTACTTCAAGTAACTTTGTCGTTGTGTTTGTATAATTAAGTTTATACTTGCGTTCTGTTTTCAGTATTCCAAAGGTAGGTTTCCACAAATCAACAAAAGTAGCACCCAGCAATATTGGACTCATAGCTGGACACTTTGTTCTGGGCAAAGTTGAAATAGGAAAAAATAAATTTGACGTGGCGTCAAGTTGGGAACAAAAATCTTGAAGCGCAGTATCTTGCATCAGCTTTGTGCCCAACACAGTCTTCGGCTCTGGCGCAAAGCAGTTCATGCGCAGATAAAGTGTATATTGGTTTTCTGTTAGTTGACAGCGTCGACGCTGAGGTGATCTTCATCTTTTTTGTTGTTTTCACTAAGTCACCACGTGTTTGTCTAGTTATTATTTCATAAATTTTACATTAAACATATTTTTGATAAAATAAGAAAGTGTACCTTCACTTTCACGTTTTACCAAAAAAAAAAAAAAAAAAAAAAAAAAAAAAAAAAAAAAAAAAAAAAAACTCCAAATACACCACTGTGGTGGTTTGCGTATTTTTTATATTTAAGGTATCCATCACCAAACACGCTGCAACAGTTTGTTCTTCTAAAGTGAACCCATTCAAGACTGCTGTAAGCACAGAATGGAAACCGGTCGAAAACTTGCAACAGTGAGCCCAGCATTGTTGGGCTCGACGCAAAGAAAGTACGTATAGGTCCGTAACATTGTGCCCAACAACATCCCCAAACATTGTTGGCGCAATGTTGAAATGGAAATTTAGCTTTAGAAGCAGAGGTTGGACATTTAGAGGAACTGGTATTAACCTACATTTTTTAAGACTTGGTGGCCAGTATTTCCAGATGTACGATAACTATCGTGTTTGTACGATATTTAACCTCGGAGGTTAGGATAGTACACAAAATACGATGATTCTCTTATTCTCGACCTCACCTGACCGAAGGAACTCTGATTAACTAGGCCTACTTATAAAGGTATTAGTACAGATGTGGGTGATCACCAGTTCTAATAGAAAGACACAAAATTTCACTTTTTTACTTTCTCACTATACTATAGTATAGAGAAAGTATAATGATCACAAAAAAATCGATGTTGAGGTTTTTGTGGAAATATCCGTTTTGGGACCCCCTGATTCAAAATTTCAAAACCTTTTTTCGTGCATCCATACAGGCCTAATTGACGTTTTTGGTGCAAATTTGTTCGAAATCAATCAAATAATTTTCTCTCTAGCTGCTAATAATAATAATAATAATAATAATATTTATTAGTTAATCTCCTATTTTAATATCACCTCTCCTACCCCTCCTACAATTATGAAGTCAAAGTGATTCGATTCTGTTTAATAATTTAAATATGTTTGTGAGAAAGTATGTGCAAGCTCCTGGTACCGTTTATTACCTTTAGTCCGCTAAAGGTTTTTCTTCGCTCGAAGTAAACAAACTCGCTTTAGGGTATTATATGGTATTTTATGTTTTGATCGATTTTGACCTGACAGGCGAATAAAATACAACATGTGCAGAATAATCTGTTATGCATATTTTTGTTTTATGCATTTCCTAAGAAATTGTTTCTTCCAGTCAAAAAATGTACTTCGGTTATTGGATTTTTTGGCTAACGAACTCGTCTGAGCGACGTAAAAACCAACGTGTGACGGTTGGTGACGGTGTGTACCAAATTTGGACTAAATCAGTACCAAATCGTAAAATGCGGCCGTTAGAGTGCAAAAACACACATACATTTTAATGACACCCCAAAACCAGTTGTAGGGACTATGATCGGTGCTTATTGACTACTTAAGTCTCACCATAAGGGTCATTGCAATATCTCATCATTCCTGCGGAAATTCGTTAATAATAGAATAGACTTAACCTGCAAATTTAAAGTCACTCTCTCAAGCCAAATTGAAAACAACTTCGGACACTCAGCGAAAGAAGCATATACCGTCCAAGATTCCCTGAAGCAACGCCTACGTATTTCTGCGTTCATTATAGTATTATTAGATGTTCGGCATTAATTATTTTGTCCCCGGCTGTACTAATTTGTTTTTGCAGTAATTATATGCTATTAGTTTCTCCTGTTTGAATATGCATGAGTCCGTAAAGTATGGCCGCCTCAAAACACAAGACGTTGTATTGTTTGTGTTCTTGTCGAGTGGGTTTCTTTCTGGTCGGAAATATTTCGGTGTCGAACAAACTGTTTGGTAAATTTGATTTATTACGTGACTTATTCTGTAAATTCATAAACAACCCGTTTATTTGTTGTTTTCTGTGTACATATCGGTAGGAATACTTTTAACAGTATAATTTAGTGTGACGGAATTCCTATAATGTTGTGTCATGTCTTTTCGTCTGTATGTGACAGTCAATCCTTTTGAAATGAAAACTAGTTTTAAAATTATTTTCTAACGATGGATTGTTCATATTTTTACAATTATTTGTTCCGACATTTACTATCATTATTTATACAGTATAAAGAAAATAATATAGGCCTACGTCGTTTTGAGGGCTATAACCCCAGGTAAATAGAAGACCACTAACTAGGTTCGAACCTACGAGGTTCCAACGACTTTAGCCACAAGTCTACCCGAACCCACCTTTCTTTATTTTAAAAATTTTTTTAGTGACATTTTTTGTATTATTTGTCTCAATTCCACCTCTAATTCATCTGATTAAATTTCTTCTAGATAAGATCGTCACTAAAACTTTTAAAACAAAATAAATCAAAATCGAATAGACATACAAACTTGTAGGCTATAGATGTTAACGGTTAAATTTGAAAGCAAACTGTTCAAAGAACACCTAATTCCGTCTGTTTGTTTACACAGACGTTTGTCCCGTAGATAATGTCAGTATTGTGGTAATATTTCCATAAGAATAGATTGTTAACGACGCGCAAAGCCAGATGTTTTGGCGCCAGGTAGAGCATGTTAGCTGTTACACCTCCCCTTCGGTCTGCCTTTTGTTAAAGGCATCGCTTCTATGGTTATAAATTAGAAATACTTTTACAAGTACAAGTAATCATGTTTGTTATCAAAAGATTGGGTTATTTATATTTCTTTCAAGCCAATCTAACCTGCTAGTGGCGAACCGACGGGGGGAGGGGGTGAACGGGACCTGTCCGCCCCCCAGAAGGTCTTTTTAGTAATGAGAATTTTATTTTAAACTAATCATCAATCGTTGAATGCGTAGTCGATATTCTATTAAAAATAACATTTATGATTAATTTTATTATGTGATCACGAAAAAATAATCGTTCTTTTTTTAAATAAATATCATCTTTATCCTACACAATCATGATTTTTTAACAGTGATGTTTGATTCTTGGCGGTCTGGTTCATGAGTTAACGGTATACCAGCAGTGATAGCACAGCGTTGATAACGCTAAAAACCGGGCGTTAAATTCCCAAGATATACTAGACATTGAAATCGCGACGTTGATAACGCGGGTCCCGTGTTATACGCCGCGTTTTTTGAGGCTTTGTCAACGTTGCGTCCTTCACTTCCGAAATGGATACCATTGAGTTAGGCTGTCTAAGTGTATTATAAATAATAGAAACATATGAGGAATTGTGAATCAGGAGGGTTAGATGGTGGGGTACACATCCAGTGCTTTCAAATCGTGAATCAAGCTTAAGCTATACTTACACGAGCCGAGCTTAGTCGAGCCGATATGTGTCGGAAGGATGCCCGCGCATTCCACCTCACCATCACTTAGTCTGGATTTCCTGCTACTACTGTCACAACTACCGTGAATTGCAAAATCATCATGGACGAACAGTGGAAGAGATCGAACGTTCTTTCTGGTCGGGACCTGTGGCTGTATCTACCCAACCATCGAAGAACGGAGCCGAATCGACCCGTTCCGGTATGTTATCAGAGCGTGGAAAAAATTCTACTCCGTGCGGGTCGACTTGTCTCGTGTACATTTTTAAGTGTACAATAATCACTTTTAAATACAAAATAACTACTAGAACCAGGACAAAGTAGATACTTCCGACTACTGTGGCCTCTCTGGTAGCTGGGCTGCGAGTACGCGTTGACAGCACTCCGTATAACTTACAACTTGGTTTAGCTTTGATAACGCCGCGTCGTTAACGCGTCAATCCGCGTAGCTAACGCTCAACGCCCGGTTAGGTTAGATTCGCCAGCGTTGATGGCGCTCGTATAACTTAGGCCACGGTAGGCCTAATTCCGTTTACCCAATTAACTGATGTTAACGCGACGTTGAAAACGCGGCGACGCTATCAGCGCTCGTATAACATGCCCTAATATGCAGTGCGCTGGGGTGCTGGCTAGACCGTCACTCAAGGTCAGTGCGTGGTGATCTTGCGGAAAGAATGTTGATATTGCACTATTGTCTGACTCAAGCCCGTTACCATTCACTTTAAAAAAAATATTATGCTTCAGAATTTGTGATGAGTTAAAGAACTTTCATCAATTTAGAATTTATTGAATATATATATATAAATATATATACATTCTGACCTGAGCTTAGTCCCCCACCAAAGCCAAATCCTCGGTTCGCCACTGATACCTGCTAAAATGAAGCGAAATTGTACCCACAGTATTGACAAATTACTGTCTACGTTTATTTCAAAATTGGAAACTTTACCTATGTTAATGAACACAACAATTCGGAAAATTATATTTTGAAGTTACGATAATTTATTTACAATATGAAAATAAAATTACCACTCAGTTATTATTTCTCAGGATTAATATAACAAAATCCTGTCATTCAAGCAAAAACTCTGACAATTCTGCGATTGCGACAGGGTCTAGGTCACCGCTAACTCCACCCCGATCCAAGTGTCTTCAAGTGTCCAATAGTCATTTCCGTGAAAATATCAGATTATATACAATAATCTATTACATTTGCTTCGTCGCTAGTCACAATCTACGACATCGACGTCCGGAAACCATAAAATGCGCACCTACTAACTGTTTTTTTTTATGCTTTGCGTTTTATGTGTTAACGTTTTTTCACTTAATGATTTGACAACTTCTTATTAACAAGAGATTTCTGATGATGGGATAGACATCCCGAAACGCGTGAAAAGAAGAAGAAAAAAAAGAAGAAATCACTGACGGATAAATAAAAGGTATTGTAGTTTATTATATTTAAAAATAATTCGATAGCGCAGCTGAACCGCTGACGTGAATTGAGCAAATTTCCAAGATAAGTTTGCTCGTTTTAGAGTTTTAACTACAGTGTATTTGGGAAATTGAACTACTAACGAAGGCTCTGTGTAGCTGTCTGCTTGTAAGAAATATATTAGTAGAAATTGTTTCCATCTCAGCTTCCAGCCCCGGTTCACGTGCTACTTCGTTCCGCTTTGCGAGTTTGCACCTTGACCTTGTGGCCTTGGATTATGGAGTGCTTAACTTTGCTCGCCGCGTATAAACTCGCTTTTTATGGTATTTCACATTTTATTCGACTTTGGAAAACCCAGACGAGTGTTAAGGTCGTGTAAAAAAAACAAATGTGCAGAATAATTTGATATATTTATTTTCGTAGAAAAACCCCTAAAATGTTTAATATTAGTTCGAAAAATCTTTAAAAAATGTCCTTACTGTCAAAAAACGTGCTTTTGGTTGCTGGATTTTTTTTTGCTTACGAACTCGTCCAAGCGACGTAGAAAACCAATATTGTGTGTACCAAATTGAACTTAAAAAGCGGCCGTTAGAGTGCGAACACATATGTATATATATATATAACATTTTTAATTACACACTAAAACGTGTTCTAAAGACTACGATCGGTGCTCATTTATTACTCCTGGCCTTAGTCTCTCCATAGTCACGGCAATAGCTCATCTTTCCTTTGGGAATTCGATAATAATCCAAAGTTTTAAACTGACAATTTTGTTTAAACCGTACTAAGGACGATTCATTAGATGATTTGATTTTTGTTTTTGTTTTTAAAGTTAATATAAAGTAAATACAAAATAATATAAATTAAACAATCGAAATTTCAAAATTTAGTGATGTATGTTGTGTTAGTCCAAGTTAAAACTGAATCGTACCATTCCCGAAACGTCACGATTGCCTCCTCTATGGACAAATAAACAAACCAATACAATTTATTACCAGTAAATCTTCATTTGTTGATCCTAAATTCCCTACATAAATATCGTTCCTTTCCGAATTCAAATTTCCTGAACGAAACCTTCACCAAGTTAACCTTTATAATCTCTTCAGCTCCCATGGAATCTGGACAGGGGTTACGGCTACACCGCCAAATCCCTTATCTGAGTAAACACTGGTGCCTCTAAGACTTTCAAACCGTTCCATAAACGTTTGGCAGGCAGATAATAAACAGGCGTGCCACTTGAACGATGCTAAAATTTCCTGCTGTCGTTCTATCCTTGATGAGTTTGTTGTTCTACACAAGGTTTTGGAGATTGTTTTTAAAGCGAGGAAAACTTCAGATTTAGAAATTGAGAGAGAAATAAGGAATTAATTTTAATTTCGGAGTGAGGTTTAGGATTCTAGGGTCTTTTCTTCCATAATCATACTATATTTATCTAATGTAATACATATACATAAAATTGAAGTGTCTGTCTGTGAATTCAAAACTAATCTTTTTTCTAAGCTCATATGGTTATTTACGCGTTACCAAAACCTAAACATTCATTTTTTGTTTTATTTCATAAACTTGTGTCTGTTTGTTCGGGCTAATCTCCGGAATGGCTGATCCAATTTTGACAAATCTTTCATTTGCATGTAAAGAACTTTTCAGAGGCTAATCTGGGCTACTTTTTATCCCGGAAGTATTTATAATTTCTATTTAAAAATTGAAAAAATGTGAAACAGTTTGAAGTCCTAAAACAGATATAAACAGCTAATTCGGATCTGAAGCTTAGCAACAGTTGATGTTGAATTAATTTACATTCATTACCACAGCAACCGACTTAACAAATTTTGAATCAGTTTGTTATTATTCAAAACCAAAAGCTTTTTTAGATTAGGTTAACAAAATAAAAGTGAACACAAACGAATCAACGATAAAATCAACATCTGTTTTTACAAATTATAAATAAAACAGCTGTTTTGTATCAAAAGCTTAACAACAGTTTAGGTTATGGCTATACTGAACCAACACACATTTTTTGAAAGCATTACATTTATTACCATAGCAACCTATTTGGCAAATTTAGAATCGGTTAATTCCAACAACCAACAACTTTTACGTTAGGTTTGTATCGCTCTGTTATACACAAAAATCCTGGCACATGCACGAAAATTCTGGCTCTATTGCGTATGCCGCATGATCTAGGATACGCACACAAACCACCTTACCACGATTCAAATTCCTCTGTCCTAATCAATTTTTATTTCAGTAAAAATATCATATTGCACAATACTATAATCTGTTTCTATTTGCTTCGGCGCCAGTCGCTGAAGGGGTTGGTGAGAGAAGCGAACCCCTAGTTTACAAATATTATAAGAAATATCAAAAATTAACTATATTGATATTGCCAGAATAAAAATAGCCAACAAATCAATCAAAATATTTCAGATTTTCTTTTGTCAATAAATATAGGCTTATACACATTCGTATAGTTCTTAAATTCGTTGACATGCATTATATATTACTATACTAGCTGACCCGTACGGAGTTGCCCGTGGTTGTTAGTATTTTCAGTCTTTTTGACGTAATTGTATTCTTTTTAAGTGTTCGTTGAATACCCGTGCGTATCCTACTGTGGTCATGAAAAAAGGTTACCTACGCTATTTAAGAAAGCACTGAAAATTGTATTCCTGTAAACTACTATCTAACATGAAAAAGCTTTAAATATATCGTTTTAATTTATAGTTTTTACTAATTTTGACTTTCACTTAATTTCATTGACAATGTTGCGAGCACCTACAACCTAAAAGGAAGCTACGTACCAAATTTCATTCCAATTCGATCTTATAGGGATTTTTAGTAACTTTGACCCCCCCCCAAACCGCCCTAAAATTTCGAATTTCTTTTAACCCTTTCTTAGCGAGGGTTTAAATTAGCTGGGGGTCGTAGAAAAGATATTTGAATCACTTTGTAACATCCGCGTTAATTTAGGCCTAATTAGGTATAAGATATTGTTTAGTATTTAAATATACAATTATATATCAAAATAAAGCTACGAATGTGATATTTTAATGGCATTTAGTTTAATTCAGATTGTTTGTTTAGTTTTCAATATAATATGTTTAAACTCGTGGATGTTTATGGTTATGCATGGTGTCAAATAATTTGTTTGTTATTATTAGGCTATTGTTGATAGCGAAAATATGTTTTGAAAAGTATTAAAAAATTCATAGTTATGATATATTTTATATAAACAATATTTTAAACAGCATATCTCTAAGAAGGCCTATATAGATATTTAATAACCAATGTTTGAGTTGAATTATAATTCTGTAAGCATTTTTCGTTGATTTTTCCTTGTGTTTGTTTATAGTTTTTCAATCTAACCTTAAAAAGCTGTTAGTTTTGAAGAGTATTAAAGTGATTATAAATTTGCTAAGTAATGTTGCTATGGTAATGATTGTAAACAAATACAGTTTATTGTTCAGTATAATTCTAATTAGCCATATAAACATCTTTACCTAAGTACAATGACAACAAACTGTGATCAGGACTTAAAATAGCTGTGGTTTTGATTTAGGGTTTGATAAAAAGCTAGAATGTAAACAATTTTGCGGATTTTATGCGAGATATTCGGAGTTTTAGACATTAACATTTCGTGTGCTTAATTACAGAGAGATTATCATGAAAACCAACTACCGTGCCAATAGATGCTGTCGCAAATCTGTAAATTAACTGCGAAGTGTCGCCAATCCAATATATTGGAAAGTTCAAGTGCGATATAGTACGCCATGTGCAAGTGCATATAAGTGAATTTTGATGTCACCCTGTGTGCGCGAATCGTACAAATTCACTCTTATTATTTTTCACAACGAGTCTAAAGAAGTATGATTTTTTTAAATATTAAAAACACCCCAGAAATCTTTATGATACACAATGTCCGGCAATCATTTATCAAGCTTCAAGCATGTTGTCCACTGCCGAATAACATGCAGACAGTTCCGTTATGTGGAGTGCCAGAATTACGTAGAATTTTATAATAAACAGTAAATACAGCGTTTATAATTCTGATTAACATACAAACTACTTGTCCAGAGATGTAAATTTCAGAGACAAAAAGTGTTTTCTGCTTTAAATATTCAATTGAAATCTGCAAGTAAAATTCCCTCCGGAGAACCTAATGAAGACTGCTACACTTGTATTCACTCCCACTCCTTCTTGGAGTTGTTCGGGTTTAAGCGGGCAGGCTAGTAATTTTTGATCACATTTACGTTTTAATTTGTATTATTATTCTAAGTTCTTTTGTGTTTAGTTTTATATAAATAAGCTGGGGACGCTGGGGACATATGGCGAGAAACATGCGTAAAATGTATTTGTATAATGCATGTTTTGCTTTGCGCGAGAAACATTTGTAGGGCCATCATATGCAAGCTGGAGCACTAAACCAAGGTATGCTAACTTTACTTTCATTTTCCCGAATGTTGCGGTTTTTTAAAATTTACATGCCTTTTTCTCAGCAACCATAATATAGAGAGAACTCAAATTTTTACCTTATATTCGTCAATATGTCTTTCGACACAGATTGTTATCATGCTTAGTTTTTAAAATAAAAAATAAATAAGGTAAAACACACACGGGAAAAGTTTTATATCTATTTTGTTTTCTAAAAGTAAATTGAATTTTTTTAAATGAAATTTTTTAAAGTTGTAGGACTTATTGAAGAAAATTGGTAACAATTTCAGGTCCCTATCTATTATGTTTGATGACAAAAAGGTACATAAAAATTTCAAATTTAACATTGTGGAGAATGGACTGGCTGGACCCACGCCCATTGGTTTTAGTATTTTGTTTGTTGTTTACAATTTTTTTACTTTATAATTTACAGAAAATCTGTAGCGGATCCAATCCTTTGCCGTGTAATACTGTGTTTGGGAGCCGTCACCAGTCTGACTTTCCAACCGACGCCACAGTGTGAAATATTGTGTAATTGTGGGAGGACAAAAATACCAAACATTTTCAGAAAGAAGGTTTAATATTTTGCATCGCTGGCACTTTCTCTCCTATCTATACGTCATACAACATCTGGGTGACAGTGTCGTTTGTTCTAAAACAAAATTAACATTTTTGGCAATTCAGACAAAAAAGGCAAAAAACGGGTAAACTTTGTCTATAATTTTCTCTTCTTTAAGTACACGCTAATAAATCGTTCAATGCAATTTAAGAAAGTAAACTTCTTCCGAAGTTCATTATGAATTGTGAAAAACGTAAATGTTTATACTGTAACTTGAAAATAATTAGAAGTTAATAAAATTATAGATACTTTAATGTAATCATGCCAATTTTTACCTTAAATGATGTGTAATAAGATAAAAATAAAATGTTTAATATTACACCAAGTGAAAATATAGACAGGACTGATACCTTGTATGTGAGGTTTGAACGAACAAGTTCAGTCAGTCTTGTCTCACGTTCCTGTATTGGACTCAACAATTCAAACGTTTTCGATTCAATTTTAATTGAAATTATACTTGTCATGTGAAGTATTACGAACTCTTAATGAACTAGTTAATTTTTCTATTTTTGTTCTCCTAGAATGGCAAAATTACACACTGTGGGACGCGTTCCAAAAGTAACGGTGACGAAAATGTTGATACGGTGATTTTTCTGAAAGTGTATCGCGAAAACTAACCACAGTCGAGCAGGTGACTGTTCCTTCCGTTTAGACAGTGACGCATTGACAGGTTCCCGCGTCCGCAAGACGGTAGCCATAAACATTTCGACACAATGGCGGCTTTGTTCTTCACCAAATGTCGTGTCAAAGAATGTGGTTTATGACTTCAAGTGGTCACCAATACGAAGGTTATGCGAGGTTAGTGGATATCAACACACTGACCTTGTGTTCAAGGCGAAACTTAACTCGATAAAACAATTTTTTGATTGTTTGTTTGGCCATTTAATAAAGGAAATGTTGACCTAGCACGAAGTATCTAAAGCGTGTCAAAGAGGTAATTTTCCAAACATCATGTTTATACAAACTAGACCATTTAGACCAGAGAGCCTGTGAACAAAATGCATTATATATAGGGTGGATCTGTAGCGAGTGAGAGATAATGTATTGGTCTATAAAGAAAAAAACTAGCTCAAACATACGTCAGCAAACGCTTCTTTGCTTCAGCAACACTCCAACGGAGAAGCTAGAAGATTGTTGGAAGATTCAAATACAAGAACTACGCCTATTGACCTAGTAAATGTAGTATGATTGTTTATTGTGATTTGATGAAAGCAGCCATAGGGGTAAATCCACTAAATTATGTAATAATATAGGAAACTTACTAGATCATTATCAGTTGTAATAATATATAATAATAAAAAAAGTGTTACAATAATCCATTTAAAAATGGCGGCAATTTAATAATTTTAAATGAGAATATCGTAAATTTGTATTAACAAAAGTAAATTGTTGTAGCTCGTTTATTTTTCAAATGGTAAAACTGTCAAAATTATCAAACAAAGTTTAACAGTAATACAGCGTCCAACTTAATTAATTGGTTTTGCAAATGAATTATTGTCTACTCTTTGTTCCTATGGACGTTGAACCCGTCAACCCAATGGACGATGTTTTACTGCCCTATCAGTTGACCGCAGTTCTCCAAGTGGCAGATTTTTTCCTCGAAAATTATCAAAATTTATTGAAATTACTTCTATTTGAAAGATAATTTAACTTTGAATTACATTTTTCATACATTTGCATTATTAAATAAGAACAAAAATCGCAAACTTTGATTTTGAGTTGAGTCAAAAATCGAAATTAAAAAACCAAATGAAATCCACATGCGAACTGTCCTAACATTTAAAAAAGACATATTCAGAATTATTTTTTATCATTATTACTCCAGTAGCCTTGTTACGTATTTAACAATGTTCTTATGGGAGTTGAAATTCAAGATGGTGACTGAGCCTTAAATAAATTTTCTCGAACAAAAACTATTTCCAAAAGGGCAAACTTTCCCCTGACTTTCACTCGGCAGACAGTTTAACAGTTTGGAGTAATCGTAGTTTTAATTTTACCACCAAGGCAAGGCCAACTTACAGATAACAATCTTAAACACGTTCCCACTCTATTGCCGGGTAGACAATGTCGGATTACATTACTTTATAATTAAATGTATGTTATCTGCGGATATATTTGACATCATGCCAATTATAGGCTATAAACAATTGTTTCTTTTTATTTCATCATTGTCAAGGCTGTTGAAGAACTGTATTCAAACCGATTGTTAGGTTTGTGGTGTGTCTTTTATAGCATATTGTGTTCTTTGATTATAACTCTTTTGTTTTTATTTATTACTGTATAATTCTTCTCCCTGTTTTTTGCAAAGCCTTATTTCTAAGGAAGTAGAGTATAAACAATTCACACGCCATGGATTCCGTGCAGCATGTCTTCTAAAAGTTTCACCAAATTATGCAAGCCGGTACGCCAATGGATAAATCAATGTGCTATGACGAACTATACACGTTCATTGGTGGTTTTTACTTAGAATATTGTAGTACAATTTTGTAAAATAATCGAAAAGTCATATCCTGTCGGCTTTAAAACGAGTCAACCACTGTTTGCTTTTCTTACGCCGTCTTAGTGCGAAGGTCTGGGTATGCGTTCTCTTCTTCACAATGAGGAAAACTCCGCGTGTACAGTGCGATTTTAATAAAGTTGGTCCGAGTACAATCTGGTGGCGCGTGGACTAGCGGGACGGACGGATATTGCTGAACTGAAAACATGTCTCAGCGTCTGCTAATTGCCTACTTACCGTTCCTCTGCTCTGAGCTCCACTCGAAGCTGTGCGCTAAAGTGGGTGCACGAGAGGACTTCAGTAGGTTGGATAGTAGCGCCAAAGTCAACTTAAAACATGCATTCGTAATCTCGTGTTTCGGATTCTATTTATAAATGAATAATCAGGGATATAACTTTAAATTATTAACAAGGTTTTATATTTCGTACGTTAGACCTTAAAATGTGGAAAATATTGTGCGAAAACTTAAAAAAAATTGCATTAAAAATAATAAAATGCATCTGTAAGAAATTTTAGAAAAACATTTTATCTTCTTACGAAATACTGTAGTGCTTAATCGTTAATCTGAAGAAATCATGCAATCGTAAAATGTGTCGTGCTTTTATATCCTTTGACCAGTGAGAATACTAGTTCAGCTTTTTGGAGGTGTGGAATCTGGGTTTGTAAATATTAAAAAAAAAAATGATAATGTTTATTGATAAAAAGTTTGATAAAGTGTCTCTATTATAAAAATCCTGTTATTCACTCTATAAGTCCGCCCTCCTGCGCATGCCCCGCTTAGGAGGTTCTTGGTCACTGCTACTCTCAACATCCTTAACTTCCGTGAATTTATTAGAGTATAAAATAATCTGTTTGCATTTGATTTGCCGCGAGTTCAGATGGGGAGCGAGTGATGAAGCCGCAAGTCGTAGCGGAGCTTAGTGAGCGAAGCGAGCAGGAAGCGGAGCCCTCTATTTTGATACTTGATTTGCCTCGAGTCCAGATGGGGAGGGAGCGGTGACGCTGTTTGCAGCCCTCTATAGATAAAACAGCTGATTCGAATCTAAAACTTAGAAACACATGTTTGTTGAATGCATTTATATTCATTGCCATAGCAACCAACAGCTTTTTTAAGTTAAGTTAACAGAATAAAAGGAAACACAAACGAATAAACGAATAAAAGGCTTACTATATTATAATTCAAACATCTGTTGTTACAAATTATAAATAAAACAGCTGATTTGGATAAATAGCTTAAAACAAATTTTAGGTTAGGGCTATACTGAACCTAGACACGTTTCTTGAAAGCATTTGCATTTATTACCATAGCAATTTACTTGGCAAGTTTAGAATCGATTAATTCTAACAACCAACAATCTTTTTAGGTTATAACGCTCTATTATGCAAAAATCCTGTCATCCAGACAAAAAAAAAACCTGGCTCTACAGCATATTCTTCAGAATCTAAGATATGTACCCCACCACCCTACCCCGATCTAAGTGTCTCTGTCCTAATACCGTCATTTCCGTGATATTAACAGAGTATACAATAATCTGTTTGCAATTGATTTGGCGCGAGTTTGAAGTGAGCGGTGAGGCCGCAATTCGCCGGAGGTTAGTGAACAAAACGAGCAGGAAACGGAGCCTAGGAAAACAATTTAAGCTTATTCATACGATTTTTTACGGTCTTTTTGGGCCTGTTTTTGCTTTCTAGATGACCACAACTGATAGGCAACTGCTTATTACTACGTAAACTATACTATAAATATTATTTCTGATATTTGGCAAAATTATAAAATTCTTTTAACATTTTTCGTGCCTCATGCACTCGCAAAGTGCAATAATAGAAACAGTCTCCTGTATGTAACCCGCTCTCACCACGGTAGCATCCTCGGTCGTGTTTAGCGAGATGGCTACATGCTCACTTTCACATACATGCAAATTACTATCGCAATAATTTCAATGATATCGACCTCGGCTCTAAGGTTAACAATAGTTAGTGTTACCGTGAATATTTGCTAACCGGTAATGTAATTTCGAGTAATCGTTTCGAAGGTTGAATTACCGCATTACCTTCAATTATGACAAATCGTAGTTATTGTGGAAGTAATTTAGCGAGAGAAATTGTAGCTGAGTAATAAGATCTAGGAAAGGATCCGTTGGAGATAAGTTATCTTACTTCCTATATGCTTTGAAAAATTTTATTTCCAATTATTTTCTTTTGTAGGCTATTAAATTGCGCCTGTATACTAAACAAATATATCATATCAAGTACAAAGAGCAACTAAATTATTGTCAGTCTACACTGTTGAAACTATTACACCACCATTTTGTTCTAATAATAATGTTTACACATAATTGCAGTATTTATTATCCTTTACGTGCATTAATTATGCATTATGAAGTGCAGCACGTCAATGTATTTTAATTCTAACTGTACTATGACAAACTATGTAGGTACATATAATAGGGTTTACTTAAATATAAATAATCGAAAGCAGAAAACATATAACTAGTTTTATATTGTCAGCATTCAATCCGGCCAACCACTGTTTGCTTTTCTTCCGTCATCTTGCCAGAAACGTCTTCGTAGGTTCTAATCTGACTATTAACGATAGCTCATTCTATGAATGGACTTTTCTCGGTACCAAATTAAACCTTAGGAAACTCTTTTTAACATCCTTAAACTACTCCCCTCACACCACCCCATCACAGAAAATTGTAAGACACAAATGACTTGCGATGCCTCAAGTGAATGCTCTATGTATTTCTGTGATAAGAAATTATAAATCGTCCAACACTTTCGTTCGCTACGAACCAGTTGCTTTTAACCAGTTTCCCCGTTTTTATTTCGTCTTACCTGTTTTTTATTTTTGAGAATTTCCTTTCATTCACTCCGAACTTCCACTTCTAACAAATAATCTAAATATCATTTCTTCTACTGCCAACAATAAATGATTAAGGTATACCAATTTAATTTTCGCGAGAATATTTCATTAGAATTAGTTGGAGATAAATAAATCTTCCATAGTGTCTTCTAACTATTTTCATCGTGCGGTATCTTATTTTTATAAAATTCTACAAAATAACTTTCAATATAACAATTTTGAAAGTAGCAAACGGTTTAAATCAAATTTTATTTTGCTACAACAGAACTATACGGGTATAGCTATGTGAATGTTCTCGCTTATGTGCCTCAAGGATCTCTTGGGACAGTTTTTGTTTGTAATATTTGTAAACAATATAAAATGTAACATTCTTGCCTTTCAGTTCTGTATGCAGATGGCTTAACTTTGCTCAGCATGCACAAAGATATTTTGACTGTAAAACCTTAAGTAATACGTTTAGGGGTTCAAGAACAGGTTAAATTTTATTTACTGATTGTAGCACACAAAAATAACAACATTTTTATTTTATTTTCAGCAAAACTAAACAGACGTTCATAAACCATTTAAAATGATAAAAAAATAATTCAGATGGTAAATGGGTTTAACGTTTCTTATTGGTAATTGAAAAATGTTTTTCACACCAGGAGAGCCTTTAAAAACTTGACGTTTAGCCTACTGATCGTTATTTTACGAAAATTTCAAATCCAATAACTACAATCGATACAATTTTCATTGAATTTACTTTTCTCATTATTTCCTTAAGGGTCGTATTCTGGATCTACTAACATCAGACGAATACAAATGTTTGTAAACAGTAGAATTGTGTTGCTAAGCTTTTGAGTTAAATTGGCTGTTTAATCTGTTATAGGGCTGGGAGTGAACCCCCTTATTTTGACCATTTTCAACCTTTAAAACCACTTTTACATAGTGGTATAAAGGTACTCTATACATTTTAAAGCTCTAGCTATCATGGTTTTGTATGTACGTTGATTACGAATCAGTCAGTCAGGACTTCTTCTTTTATATATACAGACTAGCTGACCCGGCAATGCTTTGCTATTGCATAATTATTTTGGTGAAATAAATGCGACAAATGATGGCAATTTTGTATATCATAAGGATATGAATCGTAGGTTCTAAACCATGTCATTTATACCACTTCATAGCTGTACACCATTTACATGTCGTCATAGGGCCTAGTTCAACTGTTTTGTCTTTGTGATGCCCTGCCATTGATTTGTCAGACCATGGAAGCCCCTTCATGTGACATCTTTTACAACTGTATTTTTGAACGGCAGCCATTTTGACCTGGGGATTTTGTTGACTGTACTTTTTGGAAGCCTCACGATGAACGGCAGGATTTTTTTTATTGCATCTTTTGACAACCTCGCGATTTACGGCGGGATTTTTTGCATTATATCTTTTGACAGACTCCCTATGTGCTTTAGCACGATTAGTATTAGAAAAACGTTTTCGCCGTTTTTTCCCACGTTTCTGTGTGGTTTGAACAATGGAACAATGATCTGACTCAACAGTAGCAGATGACAAACACGGTTCTGTCGACGGAGACAGAGAGTTTTGGAGATCATTGTCTGAAAGCCCCAATTTCCTCAATATTATCATCCGCAATTTAAGAGGGAACGGGAGTATCAGGAATAGAAGGGTTTAGAGGAATGAGAACATCAAAATGATAAGCCCAACTGATGCACCAGTGCTTTGTGGTAATTGAGTAGGAAAGTGTAAGTGAGGGAGGGGCGGGAGGGGCAAGGTACAGTTATTTGTGCCAGGTTTCTTGTTTCAAGACTATATACATTTTAAGAAATCGTGATCAGTCTGAAGGCAACAAAATAAAAAATCCAATTTACCAATATTTCAAACCCTTCAAACAAATTTCGTAAGACTTATAACCGTACAATATTTTCTTTAATTGGAATATCTATCTCATAAATAGTAAATATTGTTTGAGATTTCACCATGTTTAGATAAATCGTTCATTAGATAAGATGATAAATATATAGATCGAGGCAGCAAAATATATAGATAGATGCCCCAATCCGGATTTGCATTCAACGATAGAGAAATCAAAGTTAAATGAATATTTACAAAACAAAAAAATATCAATAAATATATTATACTATGTATTTTTATGGGGATTTTTAGTAACTTTAATCCCCCAAACCCCTCTAAAATTTCAAAAAATTGGTGGTCCTAGAGGAAGCTACATACCAAATTTCATTCCAATCCGTTTGGTAGTTTTGGAGAGATCGTTATTTAGTCAATTTGAGACCCCCAAACCCTCCTAAAATTTCGATTTTTTGAAAACCTTTCTTAGTTAACACCTATGGCCCTAGAGGAAGCTACATACCAAATTTCGTTCCAATCCGTTTGGTAGTTTTGGAGAAATCGTGATTTAGTAACTTTTACCCCCCCCCCCCAAACCCCCCTAAAGATTTCGAATTTTTTGAAAGAATTTCTTAGTGAGCACCTATGGCCCTAGAGGAAGCTACATACCAAATTTCATTTCAATCCGTTCAGTAGTTTTTGAGATTTCGTGATGAGTGAGTGAGTGGTATTTGGATTATATATACATATATATATAGATTACTATGAGTTTAATGATTGTGAATTTTCGACTATTCATATATTTTGTTTTTCAATTTGGTTTATAAGTCCTGAAACGTTTTAAAAATATGATGTTATGGGTCCCTCAAGGATGAATAGTCTTACAGCACGATCACATTGGAAATCCACTCCATATTTTATTTCAGAAAGTCATTCACCCCATAGATTTTACTAATAGCAAGGGAAAACTCTGTACAAATTTGAAGACGTATAAACGAAGTTAAGTACACTTATTGCAAGAATGGATAATAATTATGAGGCGGATTTGTCCTGTGATCGTGGTGAAAGCAAATTATTCCTAAGGACATGGAGTAGACATTTTAAAAAAATCAGGACTTATAAACCAAATTGAAATAAATCTTACTGATCTTCACCTAGAATACCTTGATCTGCCGTATACATATATTTTCGGTGCATTAAAACAAAAAATGTGAGCAAAAACATTATGCAACAAAGAAAGAAACAGTAGAGGTTCACTAAACCTAATAAAAAGAACAAAGTTGTAGGTTAGGTCAGCGTCCGTACGCCCTCTATTGTCATTAGTATAATGAGTTATGATTTATTCCGATCAAGTTAAGGTGTGCTGTCTAGATCTGTATCCTTCTGCCGTCAACATCGTTTATTTATATGGCATTAGAAATGTCAGAAGGCTGTGCCAACGTTAACAACTTTCCTTACTGACCTTTCCGGGGTTCACTGCCAAATACGCGGCGTAGCGTACGTAGTCTCTATAGCGTGCGGGTTATTTATACTCAAATGGGATACTAGTATCTGATTTTCTTTAAATAGGAAGCCAAAAGGAGAGTAAATTTAGTGCGTGGCCTATTTAAAGGGTAAGAGTGTAATGTACTGATGAATGGATATTGAGTACGCTAATGTATCTTCCCAAGACATTCCCTGGATTCATTATGTGCCTTAATATTTGTACTGATACAAGAGGGCGCCAACGCCAGTTCTTGTTCCACTCGCAGAGTGTAACCTGCAGTTGAGTACCAAGAAGTGAGTTGACCGAGGGATCGAACTCAAGTGTATATAATATTACTTGAGGAAATCATGGAACCTTTTGGTATAATCCACCGGTAGAGACGCCGCAGTTGCGATAACATTACATTCTTACAAATGACGGCTTTAGTTTGAATTTTAGAGACGCGTTTACAACGGCAAGTTTTGCAGAAAACTCCAATGTATCATCAGTCCATTTTCAAGTATTTCAACACAAAATCAAGTTTGTCGTTCTAGCTAACTATAAGCAAATATCTTTGAAAATTTACTTTTTTGATTTACAAGTCACAGTTTAGGTTCAAACTTTATCTTAGCTGTGTAGAGCTGTTTCAACCGATCATTATGTGGGTCTGTAAGCACCGATCATGGTCTCCAAATCACGTGTTGGGGTGTCATTAAAAAATGTATTTACATGTAAGCCACAAATTTGGTACACATCTTAGTCTTCGTTCGAACAAAAATATCTAACAACCGGAAGCACGTTTTTTACTGTAAGTAATAATTTTTGAGATTTTTCGTACTAGAATGTAACTTTTTGGAGTTTTATCTAACAAAAATAATATAGGAGATTATTAATCACTTTTTGTTTTTTACATAATCTTATAAATCGATCAAAACTTAAAATACCATAAAAGTACTCGGTTCAAATACACGAGGGAGAAATGAGAGAAACGTCGTTTGTTTTTATCCTTGAATCTGTCTTTAAGCATTTATTGGTTAACATGAGCTATTTTCAAATTGTTTTTTTTCCAAAATAAGTGTGTTTAGAAAAGTGAAACGTTTTATGCTGTACTAATCTGCAAATTCACTATTATATTCGCCGATTTATTGTTCCCGAAATGAATGTTAAACCATATAATAATTGAGCTTTGAGCAAATGCTAAACTCATTTTCTAACGTGCATGGAAAATAAAACCAGTAGTCGTAAACAGCTATAAAACATGTAAAGTACAGTCGTTATATTATGGTAATGTGTCCATTATGGGGAACACCTCTGGCCGTCACGAGCTTTGTGAATCAAAAGCGATGTCTTATTTTAGTTTTATGTTCTTACTGCCTAAAACAGTAAAGGTGTATTGAATTAGACCTGTATTTACTAATAATGCGTTTCTTCAAAAAGTGGTATCCTTCAATTAAATAATGCGTCGACTTATGTACATATTACTTGATCAAAGATTTTCCATTAAAGAAATTTGATGATTTTTTGACATACTAATTAATTTATCAAAGTTTGATGAATCTTTGATATATTCTAAATATTGACAAAGATTTTCAACAAGGAATAAGAATAAAACATTATATAGTACCCATTTTTTAGGCGACCTACCCTCAAAATGTGTTTTATCAGTTTTCATAATTATGTATTTTCCTTCCCTTTTATATTTATAATACGATGACGAAATTGATATCGAGTGTTGAAGCTGTGCAAATTTTAACTTAATGTTATTCTAATGCATACTAATGCGTACACAAAAATATTTAGTACAAATTACAAATGTTTTGCAGTCTGTACTATGGGGGCTGTTAGGTTAAATTAGGTTAAGTGTATGTTTTTTTTTTTTTAAACAATAAAGAGACTTTGATTATGTTTACTTACTTTTTAGTGTAAAATTATATTTGCAAGTTTTTTAAGATTTTTTTTTTAAATCTTATAAAACCCGTTATAATATGAATCATGATCTTCCAACTGTAATTCTTTAATAATAGTTTATAAATAATAATGTAATAAAAGAATAAACCGAAACATAACCCCAAAATATTTAATAACTCAGCTGATAAAGAAATTTTACAAATGTAATATGTTTTCTTAGACAAAAAACTAAAAACGTTGTCAAATATTTGATCAATGACCTTTGATTCAAGTTTCACCAAATATTTGGCGATTAACTTTGATAGTATAATATGCCTGTTATTGACAATTAGCAACAATAATTTCAGAGTTAGATTTCTGATTGGCGATTTATTTGGAATTTCATAAAATATCTAAATCCCTGTCAATTCCCCCTTGCAAACTGGAATACAGTTTTATAATTTAAAAAATGGAAACTACAAGCAACACTTTAAGGAAGCAGAGTGAACGAGAGGTTTAAGGCGTTAGTGTGTTAGGGTTTTAACCTAAAAAGTAGTACTGCAGTAGAAAACGTTGAGAAAGTAGTTCTATTTACCGTTCCGGAAGGTCCTGGAAAAGTATCCTATTCACCCTTGTGCGGGTCATGGAATTGAATGTAGTTAAAACCTGGAACGATGGAATAAAAATTCATATAATAATCTATAAGTAAATATTACAACGAGGAAAACTTACCTGCTTTTGATTAAACTTTGGTTTGATAATCATAGTTATGAATTTAAGACTTAATAATTTAAACATACCATTTAAGAAAATCCATTTAGATGCTGTTTACAATGTAGTAGGCCCAATTACATCTTTTACGCATTTGCTTATTCAAAGTAATAACTTTAAATGGAATGCGGCAAAAACTATTCTCCTAAGCGGACCTAGTTGTCAAAACGCCTATTCCCGGTCGTTCACACCTGCTCCAGGATTCCACACAGAACTCTACAGGTGTTGTGTTCTTATCGCCAGGAAGTAAACAAGAAAGGGGTTTCGTTCATAATTAACTGCATTGTTGAAGCTCGGGTACTTGTTGATAAGGCTTATCTGAAGCCAGAGTGTTTCTTTGCCTAAACAACGTGTCTTACTGTGCGAGCGTCGAATAACCTTTAAAACAATATCCCTTGTCTTGGAAAATTGAAAACGGATTAGCGTGGGAACTGTAACATTACAAATAATTCGATCACGCAGCTGAATCGCTGACGTGAGTTGAGCCAATTTCAAAAATTAAGTTTATATATATTAGGGTTTCAATTAAGTATTTGGGAAATTGATCCACTCACGAAGTTGATAAATAGTTGCCTGCGTTTACATTTACAATATTAGTAGAATTATTTGCACTTCAGTCTCCAGTCCCGGTACGCCCGCTGCTTTGTTCCGCTCGCAACGGAAACACTAGCTTTGCGAGTTTGCACCTTGACCTTACGGCCGATTGACCTTCGCAGCGGACAAACTTACTTCGCCCTCGGATCAATCCCTCGTGGATTTGAACTGTGTACTTTTATGGCAGTTTGCGTTTTGATCGATTTTGGGGGGACCAGACGAGCTATAAGGTCGTGTAAAAAAACCTAATCTGCAGAATAATCACTTGCATTAATTGTTTTAGATAAAGCACCAAAAATGATGTTTAAGTACGAAAAATCTCGAAAAAGTTAACTTCTTGACAAAAAAGTGCTTTTGGGTGTTGGATTTTATTGCTAATAAACTCTTCAGAGTGATAGTAAACCATCGTTTATATCCCAAATTGGGCCAAATCGAACGTTAAAGGCGGCCGTTAGAGTGCGAACACATATGTAGACAATGTGTTCCGGGGATAACGATCGGTGCTCATTGACCACTCCCGACCTTAGGTCTAAATATAAGAGTCACTGCAATAGCTCATCTATACTAAATTCGCCAATGAGAAAAAATTGCCTGCAGATGCGTGAAAACTGTTTTCTAGTAAGTACAAAAGGCATGCCTCTCCTCGCGTAAGAGTATAAAACGTTGATTAGGACAGAGGCACTTGGATCGGGTAGATAGATAGATAATAGACTTTATTTGTGGCGAAATTAGGACCATCAGGTCTTCTTTTACACTTAACCCATATACAAATTACTCATTTTTACAGATATTGACACTCTAGGGCCTAATACAAAACAAAAATACACAATAAAAACTAAGAAAAATTCACATAAAATTAAAAAGAAAAATCCTAAACTAATATAGTTTTTAAACTTAACAAAATAAAATAGCTTAATTGAAACATATTTATTGAAGTAAAAGAATAACTACTTCCAAACAACATTCATGCGCACATTCATACATCATGAAATAATATAGGTTAGAAAATTCCCTTTTCTCGCAAAAATATCAGTCCAATGAGTTTCAATGATTGGGTAGGTGGTGGGCATACGGTGGGTTGGATCTTGACACATGCGCAGTAGGGCCAGAGTTTTTGCGCGAATGACAGGATTTTTTTATATTAATAAAGAGACTATTTTCTTCTTTTTTAATAATATTGCTTTCAAGATAATGCTAAACCCCCATTTATCCAGGAGATACATCCTAATAATTTAAGACTAATAAATATATAGAGAGGCCGGGCATAAATCCGAAGAGATAATATAACAGTCTGCAATATTTCGAACATTTTCCAAGAGATTCAGTTTATTTTAAGTAGGCTGTAATAACCTTAGTGTTCACTGTATATTTTCTCTTCGTTCCAATAAAAAATCAACACCATTATTATTGTAATCAAAGTTTTCCTGGGTTTTTTCCTGAAATTTTATTTCAATTACAGAAAAATAAGACCACAACAAGCCACTCATTATGTGGTTTTCCCCGTTGTAAACACTAAAATCATCGATCATTGAAAAGCAACCAGCATATAATCACATTAGCCTATATAAGTAACATTACCTTGTCTTCAATGCCTTCACAATCATAGTGATTACGTTAGCCGCACTTAATAATCTATATAAGCAAGATATCACTCATGCAGTGAAACAATATAATGCAATATCTTTCTATATATAGTTGAGGAATGTATCCAATCAGATGTGATTGATATACAAGCAATTATCATAAATTACATGATGTTTGAATCAATCAGCGTTTGTCTGTATATGTAGAGGAGTTGGTTTACGCTAATTTTTAATTACTGTAATTAATTCTGTTTCCATTAACATGTAGACGACAATCGTGATTGCAGTTTGAGAATTATGTTGAAATTGTCTTTTCCTTCTTTAAATTGAAGTTTTCTCTATCTCTTTTCTAAATTGGATGATTTTAAGTAGGCATAAACTTAAAAATCCCTTGAGTATATCGATTGTCAACATTTTACATGTTTTTATTTTCATTTTGACTATTTCGAGGCGAGTCGCTTACTTGTCATTCGTCTATAGTGTTACAATTTCTAAATATTTTTACAAATGCTGAAAGAAACATTTAGTAAGTACTTTCACTTAAATTTTAATGTTTACGTTATAATAATAAATTAAGTATTCTTCCTCTTACTTTTAATAATAAAGAATATTTTGAGGAACTTCTCTAAATTTTGGGAAAGGTGCCATGAGAAAGTAGGTGATTTTTTCGGAAGCACTCCATGGGGCCCTACTCAAAGTTTTGGGACGAGTGCATTGGGAGACTATTTAACATTATGGGATGAAAATCGTAAGGGACTTTATACAATTTTGGGAAAGGACCATGAGAAACTAGGTGGCATTTTTGGAAGAACTTCATGGGGTGCTACTCAAGATTTTGGGAAGAATGCCGTGGGAGACTATTTAATATTATGGGAAAAAATCGTGAGGGACTTTAAAAATTTTTGGGAAAGGTGCCATGAGAGACTAGGAGACATTTTCAGAAGGACTCCACGGGATGCTACTCAAAAAATTTCTAAATTCGCCATGAGCGACTGTTCTGGGAAAAGCACAATGAGATACTACGCGTTATTTTAGGAAGGGTGGCATGAGAGATTATTCAACACTCTGGGGCCCGGGAACCATGAGAGGCAACTTGACATTTTGGAAGCTATTGCAAATTTTAAGAAAGACAGGATGGGGCACTAATAACATATTGGGAAGGGCAGAATGTCCTACTAGGAATTTTGGAATGGGTGTAATTTGGGGCTGTTTGACATTTCGGGAAGGTCACCATGTAGAATACTCTACACTTTGGAAAGGACATTATGAAGGGTACATGAGTTGTTTTAAAAAAGCCCTAAACGATTCTTCTATGATGAAAAATAACAGCGTATAACTTACAAGTGATATTTTCCGCAAAAATAAAAAGCATTCTTACAGATCCTTACGCTGTCCTGAGTCTTTCTGACACCCATTACACAAAAAGACGGAAGGTGTTTAGAAATTCAGTACCAACAGAGTTCAATGGCAACAATGAAAACACTCTTTCAAAACGCAGATTAAGAAGAAATACTCAAGTTTTTACTGCTTTCAACGAGTCCATAAAAACAGATGGGCGGCCACTATTGTGGAAATCCCATTAGTCATAAATCGACTCTTTATTGAACGAACAGACACATTGTTCAACGAGACTTTACATCGATGAATGAATTGAGCAACGGTCAACAATAAATATAAATGCAGACAGGACTTCTTGTAAATAATGACGCCATTGTTGTTTAGAGTTAGTTCATTATACAATCACTAGTGAATTGTAGCGTGCCTGTGCTTATTAGATCAACACTATCAGATTTGCTTTCAGATATGATTATGAATGTGTGAAGCTATTAATTAATAGATAAAAGTACATTGTGAGTGAAATTTAATTAAATTTAAATATAGTTTTGAAAGATAACGTTTTTATATGGAGTGAAGCGCTTAGCTCATAACTGGTCATGTAAAAGCTCGCTTCAAATGACACGATAAAACAAAATAAAGGACATGCTTGTTAAGTTTCATTCTTACACCATCTGTAACAGAAAATAAAAAAAGATGATTTTACGTAATCCTAACAACTTGATCGTCTGTTGGAAATTGACACCGTTGTCATTTTCTTTTGAGAATTTTAAGCCTTCAAAAACTGGTATTTAATTTCTGAAAATATTAATTAAGAGACGAATCTATGTTAGTTTGCCCTTAACTTATTTACTTTCGCTGTTATCCAGGATTTCTAAATTTCTAGATGATAATGTACTCAAAAATTACCTTCGAAATTTCGTACAAAATGATTCCACAAAAACAGTTTGAAATAAATGAATCCTAGATATACTTCAGTTGTCCAAATGTTTGTTATCAGAATCTCCAAATTAAGGTGGAAACATACATCACAGCACCGTGCCCGCACCGCACCACGGCCTAGTGTTGGCCAACACACTGCAGGGGAATAATCTAATGGAAACACGGCACGCCCCCTGTACGGTGATGTTAAGGCTATTTCATACTTTTCCACACTTTAGGTGTGTGTTCCGACCTTAATAATAACATGAAATGCTTGTAAATAGCTTACACTAATTTCCAATATAATCTAATGCTTAAACGTATAGCTTAAAGGTCAGTACCTGGAGACCGAGCTAAAGCTCGATTATAAGCAGGGCTATGATTTCAATAATAAATATTGGATTATTGAGTTTTGAGGTTAGGCCTATAACATTAAACAACTAAATAAAGGGTATATACAACATTAGGCTTACCTGTAATAAAAATACAGTTTAAAGGATTAACCACAATCTCAACGCTATGCCTCAGAAATAAGTCAGGCCTAAATTAAAGTATTATTTCAATATCGATTTATTCCTAGGGCCTAGTTCGCTCACGTCAATAACTACTATTATTGCAAATTTCCGTGAACATCGTTTAGGTTAGGCCTATAACATTAAACAACTAAATAAAGGGTATGTTTATTATGTATTCGTTGCCATGGTAACTATAAATAGATACAACATTAGGCTTACCTCTAATAAAATATACAGTTTAAAAGAAAGCAGATGATTATTGTAATGGCATTGAAAACATTTGCATCAGCTGTGCTTTGTATTGTTTAAAATGGACAAATTTCACTTTTTAATTTAATAAAAAGACGTAGAAAACGAATTTTTCCAGACTGGTGACCATTTCCAATCGATTTCTCGTGGCCAAAAGCCTAATATAAAATCAAAAAATCAAAAATCCTTAGACGGAGATTCCAGATCCATTTAGCAGACAAACAATTATCTCTTGCTTTAGAAGATAAGATAGTGGTAAGACGGTGGAAGTAAACCAAATAGTGTTACTCATAATGCGCTGAAGGGTTAAATGATTTTTAAATTTACTTTTTTTTTAATTCGTAACTAACTCAATTGCTTTAAACGTCTATCGCAGCAAAAGGAAAAATAAACTAAAAACTGCTCTTTGTGTTCTTACCACATAGGCCTAAGCTATGATAAGGTATTATTGCGGATAACATGACTCAGTTCCGTTCTTGCCCTACCAACTGACATACTTTTTATTTTACTCTGAGTATAATTTAAATTAACAAAATATAATAATGACTTCAAAATACACTGTATGCTATTGTATTCATATACTAAAAGTAGGGGTATAGAGATTCTGTGTCAATGAATACAAAATGTAGACGGCATTTTAAATATCTATTTTGTTTAGTACAAATACGTTTGAATTTCACGGATTAATTCCTGGAAAAGCTGGGAAAAAGTTGGTTACTTTTAACACATGTGAACCGTGTACGACAGCTAGAAGGCCTACAACTTATAAGATAGGACGAAAGGTACGGTTCAGTTTTTTTCGCGAGAGTAACTTACGACATCAATTTGACAAGTCGTGACAAGACATTAATAACGTTTTAGTGTCAATCAAAGTAATGGCTAAATCATTCAATGTAATATAATGCATGACGTTTGTAACTGACAAAATTTAATTTAAAACTTACCAGCGATGAATACGTTTTGCGATCTCTGATAACAGGTAGGCAATCTGAGTCTATTACAATTTTAGCATTTTGTAGGTCAAAGTTGCTATTGTTGTCTGTCATTAGGTTTTAAAACGTGTCAAATTAGCTTTTAAAAATATTACCGGATATATATATTTAGTCCTGATTTAAGGACTGACTGACATAGAATCAACGTGAAGCAAAAACTACTTACGATAAAAATACGAAAATTTAAAGATGTATTGTTATGGAGTCATAGACGCATACTAAGAAGGGTTTTACAACAAACAATTACTTTAAAGCCTAAAAATTCTGATAAAACCGCTGATCGGATTAAAAGCTTAACTTTACATTCGTTGCCATATAGCAACCAATCAGTTTACCATTCTTCACAACCCACTGCCTTTTTAGGTTCGATTACCAAACTAAAAAAAAAAACACAAAAATCAAAGAAAAATGTTTACTGTAGGCCTATTATAATTCAGTCCAAACATCTGTTGTTACCATAAATAAAACAGCTGATTTGGTTCAAAAACTTAAGATAATTTTTTTCTACAATGAACCAAAACACGTTTATTTGCATCCAATTTGGAGAATTTAGAATCAAATAATTATTCTTTCCAACTGACAGTTTGTTTTATACTTGGTAAAAGCAAACAAAATGCTTACTGTATTATAAGTAAAACATCTGGTGTTACTAAATATATTATATTGTTTCCTTTAGTTGGAAATATAAAAATTTGTTCGAAATATGTATTATTGATTACTGTACGTAAATATTAACGATAAAATTATAACGTATGCCGCAATTCGATATATGGTCATTTCCGTGAAAATATTAGAGTATACAATATTCTGTTTGAATTTGCTTCGCCACGGGTCGCCACAGGGGCGGGGCCCCTTTTAATTTTATAGAATAATAACGCATGTGTTGTTACAATTAATATATTGTGTTTGATAATGTTTAGATGTTTTTTCCGAACATTTTATAAGTATAAACCACAATAAAGAAAACTTGAGAATTGCGAAAAACAAGGATCAGTTAAATAAAACTCGGCACTCGCAGTTCCGACATAAGGTTGAGATGGAGATTTCTTTGTTAATAAAGACCTGCTGTCTGGAAAAAATACGGTAGCTGAGTTAAATCTGATGGATTACGCAGCTTAAAAAGACAAATATTAAAAACAATTTAACGAGTAGTCTATTTTTTTCGATAGTTATTGTTTCTAGTCCGTATTTATCGAGGCTACGCCCGACTTGTCAAGGGGCGCCCTCACAACCTCTTAAGGCTCGGTAGGGGCAGGAGTGAAAAATATTTGTGAATTGACCGCAGCTCTCCAAGTGGAAGAGTTGTACACTACTAGCGTTGAGTTTGTGTGCGTTTCATTATTCCGCTAGCAAATATAGGAGACCTTCATAAAGGCGGAAACTACTGGGTTACAGACGTAACTCTAAATGAAAACGTACTGAAATGTGCTTGCTTGACAATGTATGTAAGTATGTGTTATTAAACACGGCTTTCTCTCACACATTCAAAATTAACGGATATATTATTTTTCTAGTATTCTTCCGAAGCGAGGTTGATGTGATAACTACCAGAGTGTAACTAAACACTCTAACAGGAACACAAATTCGGCGCCTATGTGTTTTCATTAGAAGATTTTTAGTCATAAATTATCCAAATTTATTGAAATTACTTTTATTTGAAAGGTAATTAAACTTCGAATGTGGTGAGCTTTCTACATTTTTTATAATTCCATTATTGAATAATAAAATAAAATTTGCAAATTTTGACTTTGAGTTAAGTCAAAAAATAAATTTACTTAAAAACAAATTTAAAACTAAATGATATCTACATTCTAAAGATCCTAACCTTTAAAATGACACATTCAGAATAATTTTCTGATCATTATACTCCAGTAATCTTGTTACGCGTTTAACATTCCTCTTATGAGACTTAAAATTTAAGACGTGCTGGCTGGCTCTGCCGATCCTAACTTCTAAATTTTACTACCTATTGTCTCTGACAAAAGAACGTATACCCAGAAAGCCCACTCTAATGCTGAAAAGGGTTACGTTCAAGCCTTTAATGTAACAGACACCACTATGCTGCGCATGGCCATTTTAATTTTGGATGTAATGTGTGTGTCAGAGTAATTTTCTAACCGATGCATCTAAAAATCTGTAAACACCCTCAAAATGGCACATACCATTAAAATGGTTTCAACTAATAATTTACTAACACTTTATTCAAAACCCATCAATTTTGTCTTCTTGGTATTTCAGTGGTAATTTTCTTTAAGAAAATTGATAAATAAATGCAATCGGTTGTTTAAAGCCACCAGTGCATCATCACGGCCTAAGATGCAATCAAATCTAGCGATGTCATGCCGTCAGCCGTCACTCAATCTAATCTTTATGTTGATTGCACAATTAAGTTGCTCCTTAATTCCAAATATGACAACTGGAAAGCCGGTCGTTACGGTGTGTTAATGTTTCCTGTACCATCAAGTCATTATCTATTCAGGCATTGTTAGCTTTTATTTTAAGTACGGTTCATTCGGCCACACTGAACGCTTTGTTCACGATGCCTTCAACTTAATCTCAGTTATTAATTAGTCAAATTATGTTCATTATCGCGTGTAATGTTCTACACGTGGCTTAGCTTCGCGTGGTAAACTGTTTGTTGGTTTTAGATAACACTATTAGACCATGAATCAGTTGTATAAAAGAAATCGATGCAATGTAAATCAATTTTATTATGGTTGGGATATTTAGAAGGTTATAGGTTGGGGTTGTAAGCTTTTTAGCAGTTATATTCGCGAGAAAAGTGAGTAACTCGGGTGCGTAGTGGGAGATCGTTTCTATTTGATGTAATTACCGTAATTAAAAAAGATGATTAGGTTATCCAGCAATAACACAAATCGGTTTTAGAATATGCATAGCCTAACTTTACCAATGATTTTGAAAAGTATTTTAATCTGGGTTCAATTCTGCGATTAAAAACACTCAGGAGTGACACATAAAAACTGGAATTATAATAGGTCTGTATTTAAAGGCAATGTAACTAAATTGTTGACAAATCTTAAAAAGGATGATGAAACCACAGATCAACGGTAATTACACCAATGTTCAACCCCAATATGGAAACAAATCAATTTGGCAGTATTACCAAGTTGAACGTGTGGGTAGTGAGCTATTTCATTTCCTCTCGTTGACTTTGCAACATTTGTCACGTGTAAAAACTGACGCACTGCGTAGACTTACCTTGTCAATTTATAGGTTTACATCGTCTTTCACTCTTTTTGCCAGATACATCTGTTTGTTTATAAGGTAGGCCTACTAAGAACTTTTATAAAACTAGCGAAAATAATGCAACTGAGCAATATTACCGGACTTGATATCACACATTAAGTTGTGACAGATGACCTAAAAGTTATAAGACCTGGCTCCGAGATACTTTTTTGTTTGTCGGACCCAAAGTATATAACCATCTCCCGCTGCAACAAAGCAAATTACAAATTTTAAAAAATTTGAGAAAAGTTAAAAATTGGCTGTTTTCGTTCAGTATTACTGATGGCTTGTTAAGAGCGTACAGGTGGAAAAACAGGGGATTTTTCTTTGTTTGTATTTTTTGTAATTGTTCATGATTATTTGTGTGTTAATGGCATGTGTTAGCCGATAATCTATCCTTTCGCAAATAAACGAAACAGTGAATCAAACTGAAAGGATATTGCTCGACCAGAAGGTAAAGGGGGGGGGGAGGTACCCTCCTGCACTGCACTCCTGCGGGAGATGTGACAAATATAGAACACGGGCGGATTGTATACCTCCGGAATCCGAAACGATCGAAATAAGAAACAAAGGGGAATCGATACACATGTGATCAGAACGATTTATTTGCGTCCGTTGATGTATGGCTCAGGCTGTGGTTTCGAAGTACGGAGGGTTTTTCTGATCGATATTTAGGCTCTGCCGAAGAGAAGATCCGTTTGTGAATCGCGACTTCGTCTATTTGTAGTGCAAAGGAATACATTATATTTGTCATGTCTGTCGGTCAATGTCACATTCACGTAGCTCTCCATTTTACCAAATTTCGTGATGCAATTTTATAAGCCTACTCTTTTAGCATACTCTTTTTTTTAGCATACACTTTTTTTACATACTCTCTTCGTTCAATTTGAACAAATCAGCAGATTAATCGATTGATTCATGACTCGCTTGGAAAATAAGTCGACTCATTTCTTGAACTGATCCAAATCGTCATTTATTATAAATGCAAACCAGCCAACTCAATCAATAATTGATTCAATTTAATTCAAATTAACTACTTCAGAGTCAGCGGTAGCAGCTTTGTGATCGTTCGGGTTCTGCTACAAGCCTAAATCCTTCCTATTATAATCAAATACAATTGGTTTATTTTTGAGTGTGTCTAAAGTAATAACACCTTTATTATTAATTTAAATTTTACTTTACAAGTTCGTATTTAAATTTATTTTATAGGTATAGAATAAAATTGTGATATTTAAAAATTGTATGTCAGTGTACAATAGTGCAGCTTGAGTATTGAATAAAAGTAAATAATGTATTAAGTAAATGAAAATCAATAATTACGTGGATTATTCTAGGAAATCAAAAAACGGGAATCCAGATAATAAATCATTAATATGTGTATCTTTGAGCTTAGTACAAAAATAGAAAATAAAATTACTTTTAAATGTCTACTTAAATTTCTGTTAGATCCCGTTTCCTTTACAATATTTATAACAAAGTTGCACTAAACCTTGGAAGTCCAGATAAAGCTATTTTCCTTCGAAACCATTGTTTAAAAAAGATCTCTACAATTTACTACAAACTACAATAACCCATCAGTAATAGCAGTAACAATATTACAGACGTAATCTACAAAGGCAAGAGCGAGAAAAGGCGTCAAACCAGTTGTGGAAATGACGACTTCAACGAATCAAATGAACGAAATGAATCGATTCTTTATTCCGGTTCTTTTAA
Source organism: Philaenus spumarius (assembly GCA_018207615.1). Lineage (NCBI taxonomy): Eukaryota > Metazoa > Arthropoda > Insecta > Hemiptera > Aphrophoridae > Philaenus > Philaenus spumarius. The sequence goes on from JAGFPH010000133.1 coordinate 184,102, forward strand.
GTGACTTGATTCAATTCAATGAAATGAAATGAAATGAGTCGAGTTTAGTTCCGTTACACCGTTTCATATTTGTGCTTAGTCTTTTTTAATACACTTCTTTTATAGCACGTTTTAGTTGAATCGATTCTTTATTCTCTTCTTTTACGTAACTTGATTCAAATGATTCAATTCAATAAAAAGAACTGTTTTGTCCATGACTAATATTTGCGTATCCTTTTTTTTAATAAAATGCTTTTATAGCACGTTTTAGTTGAATAGATTCTTTATTCGCTTCTTTTGAGTAACTCTATTCGAATGATTCAATTTAATGAACAAAACAGTTTTATCCATTTCAAATTTTTTTGCGAATGTATCCTTTTTTAATACAACGTTTTCATAGCACGTTTTAGTTAAATCGATTCTTTATTCGCTTATTTTAAGTAAGTTGATTCAAATGATTCAATTCAATTAAAAGAACAATTTTGTCCATCACTAGTATTTGCGTACCTTTTTTAAAACAATGCTTTCATATCACATTTTAGTGATTATCTCCAGTTGCTTCATGACAACCCTTATCTAGAAATGATCCCGATTAGACAACTGCACCGGTTTTTTTTCTTCCTCACACGCCCGACCTTACTCTTGCGTAATCACGATCAGAGTATGAATAAACTTTCCTGTATGAGTTAGAGTTACTAACAGAGACATACGTCATAAGAGATAAGAGTTAGTTAGTATGACATCACGAGAGGAAACCCCGCGGTGTGTGACAAACACACGGGAACAATATGGAGACGTTAAACTAACCAGGAGTATAATGTTAAAATATTACTTATGATTGAGTGATACAGTATCGCTTACTGCTACACGATCTGGAACTATAAAGCAGTGAAATGTAATCAGAGACCAAAAGGAAAACGTAGTGAATAGAAGATGACAAACACATGGGGACAATATAGAGGCGTTAAACTAACCAGGACTTCACTGTTAAAATATTACCTGTGATTGAGTGATACAGTATTGGTTACTCATATACGATCTGGAACT
>JAGFPH010000133.1:185137-203658 GCA_018207615.1 Philaenus spumarius
TAATCAGAGAGCATAAGGAAAACGTAGTAAATTGAAGATGTCCAACACATGGGTACAATATAGAGGCATTAAACTAATCAGGAGTTCACTATTAAATTATTACTTGTGATTGAGCGATACAGTATCGGTCAAGATGCGAGAGTCCTGGGCGAATGCAAGATAACATAATACTAGAAGAAAGAAAATTTAATTACGAAAAATAATATTTCTGATTTGATTGCGCCAGTCGTTTAACTTAATCGTTGACTTAATAATTTTGTTTTTGTATTATTTTCTATTGCTAGAAATAATATTGATAATTATATAACTGAACTGTTTGAAAAAACTAAACAAAATAGAAACCACAGAGACATATGTAATGTAAAACCTAGACAACCCTTGGGTTAATTATCCCAAAGTTACTGAACTACGAGGCGCTAGTTAAAAAAGTAAGTACCGTATTGCGATAACTTTTCTGTTCACACACACTAGTTTTTCTGCCACCTGGCCTTGCAATTGCTTTAATTTTGGCCAAATATAAGCAAGGTTACGTCTTGTTTTGTTTTAAATTAAGTCAGTAGAACATCTTGTCTTAAATACCGTGATTTTAGATAATATCTCTAAAACGCTGTAAGTTTTCAGTTTTTAAAAATATACAAGTTGGTATCACTTCTTATTTTCCGGAAAATTTGACAACGCTGGCGGCTTAGCAGGCTGAAACTTTGTTTTTCAACTTTAGTTATTATTGTTTGTTCTTTTTTAAATAACCAATATTTGATTTGCCGCAGTCAGTAAAGTGTAAAGTTTCCAAAGATTTAAAGTAAAGTTTTGTATCTTTCCTGTCGTATCGATGGCCATGCTAATCGGCAATGGTACCTAGTTTAATTCTATGAAGTATATCTTCTCCCAAGTCAAGGTTAATATTTATTTAAAAGCCTATAACGTTGGAAAAAGTATATTTCAGGCGATGGTAGGCTATCGGTACTATTGTCTTATAACAAATAAAGGCATTATTAAAAAAAAAACTATTATTTTGTCTTTTCAAAAGGTTAGTTTTATTCTAAATACAATCAAAATCGCTGTACCCATTCCGTGCTTTCAGTTAATGTTATCTCAATACTCAAGAAGGTGATTGATTCTACAAACACAAAGTGGTTTGGTCACAGTTTGTTTGACAAAACACACAACGTATCTAAATGAAATATTGGTAAACTCTCTCTCAGGGTTTGGCAAACAAGTCTGAACTAAGATTTGACCGAAGTTAAAAGGGCTTCTCTGCAATAACATAAATCAAAATAAAAACTCCAAATGTTAGATCCGGGGTCAAATAGTGGCCAAGGCCAACTCTATAAAGTTGACTATGATGAAATAATAATTGCGGTAGGCCAAAGTTGTAACTGGTTTTGAAGATTTGGAACGTTTCGATATTTGCATTCGGTCCTAGATATCAGTAGATGGTTACCGTTTGTTGTTTCGGGCGTTATGTGTGTCTAACTTTTAAGAACACCTGTTCCTTGTTTAATAATTTATGATTCGGACAAACAATACCTAACTTATAACGTAAATATTATTGTAAACAATCCATTAATATAGTTTCTTAAATAGATGATTATAATAATTGTATTACTATCGAATTTCCATAGAAAAGATGAGCTATTGCTCTAACTCCTGTGGTGAGACCTAAGGCCGGGCGTAATCATTGAGCATCGATCATGGTCCTCAGAACACGTTTTGGAGGGGTAATTAAATTTATATATAACTTCCCCTACAAAGGGGAGGGACATGTGTGTATGTGTTCGCACCCTAAAGGCCGAATTTTACGTTCGATTTGATCCAAATTTGGTGCAGACGTTGGTTTTCTAAGGCGCTTGGATGGGTTATCAAAATAAATCCAACAACAGGAAGCACGTTTTTGACAGGACGTACACTTTTGAGGGTTTTCGTAATAGAACGAATCATTTTTCGGGGTTTATCTCAAAAAAATAAATATAGGATATTATTATGCACATTTAGTTTTTTACGCAATCTTATAGACCTTCTGGTTTCCCCGAAATCGTTCAAAACGTAAAATACCACAAAGGTACCATAAAAGTGGAGCCATCTTTTAATCGTTTATTGAAACGAGTTTGTGCGCCATAATCCGAGGTCGTATGGTCGATATACAAACTCGCAGTCAAATAACGCTAGTCGAAAAAATACTTGAACGTTTTGTTTTAGGAGTATGCCTGTTACCAATTTGATATCTGTCATTCGGCATTTCGTCCATTAACAACTTATACTATGTGATGTATTATTATTTCTATTGAACATTTATTGTTTTAGTATTGCTCAACTTTGCAAATTCTTATTTCGTTCTGTTTACTTTTCAGGTAAGTGTCAGCAAATTACGCTTGTCAATGTAAGCTCACAGTGTAGTAAGTATGTCTTCTTGAATGAAAAAAGTATTTAAACCTTATTTCGTCAATAAACTAGCTACGTGTGTACATAATGTACAATGTACAACCTAGTATAAATATATATGGTCGTATATTTATATAAAAAACAGGATATCTCGCGACCATTCTACCAAACTTTACCATGTTATTGAGCAGGTCAAAATTAACAAATAATACAATTTAACGTGTGATCTATCCTGCATAGTTTAAAAATTATCTGTCTGTATGTTTTTTTTTTTTTTTTTAAGAAAAAGAAAGAAACTCAGAAATCTTGGAACTGCCGACACAAGTGAAAACTCTCATGATTATAAATCTTTAGTTATATTAATTTTATCTGAAATTGTATCATTATTTTTATCTTGTTCCATTTAAAATTCAAATCTAAAACATAACGTAAACATAATTGTCTATAGTCAAATAATAATTTTAAAAAAACACAATTTAAGGTTAGACCTATACTAAACCAACAGAAACTTCTTGAATGCATTTACCATAACAACCAAGATAGCAAGTTTAGACATCTAAAAAATGAGAAAGCACTATGACCATTTTAGAGGTATCGCCAAGTACACTAATTTAACACAACGTAGGCTACAAAATGAGGAAGCACAATGTCTATTTCATTGATCATGTGACTAAACCCATACAGCTATTGAGTTTAAGCGTTTGAATTTACCACTGCCTATTTTGTTTCGTCGATTTCTTCTTCTTTAATGAATAGCTGTTACATTAAACTTCTGGTTTTTAGTAGTACGCGTTAAAAACCAACGAAGAAGAAGAAATCAGAAACGCAAACCGTATCGCGAGTTAATATATTTTACCTCATCCAAAAAGTGATAGATACGCCTAAAATACTAATTTATTACTAAGTTAAATATTTAAGATTGGACAAACTTAACAGCATGAAATAAACAAGATCAAAGTTTACCCTATCACAGAATGATAACAAGGAACTTCTTATCTTATGCCCTGATAAAAAATAAGAATTTATACTTTTAACTGAATACTGCACTTTCACTTTAAGGCTAGTGAAAAATATTTCTTAGTTGACCGCAGCTCTCTAAGTGGCAGAGCTGTACACTACTAGCATTGAGTTTTTGTGCGTTTCATTCTTCAGCTAGCAATTAAAGGGAAGCATCGTAAAGACGAAAACTAGAGGGTTTATGTAACCCTGACTTTAAACGTACTGAAATCCGCATGAGAGGCAACTTATGTGAGTATGTGTTATTAAACACAGCTTTCTCTCACACATTCAAAATCAACGAATATATTGTTTTTCTAGTATTCCTCCGCGAGAAACAAGTTAAAGTGATAACCACTACAGTGCAGGCTAAACACTCAACTAGGAACACAAATTCAGCGGGTACATGGTTCCACAATAAAGCAGATTTTTTCTTCATAAATTAATTCAAATTACTTGTATTTGAAAGATAATTAAACTTCGAATGTAGTGAGCTTTTTACATTTTTGATATTTGCATTTGTGAATAAGAACAAAAATCTCAAACGTAGATTTTGAGTTAACTCAAAGAACAAATTTAGTTAAAAACAAATTTAAAAAACTAAATCTTACCGACATTCAGATAGGCCTAACCTTTAAAATGACATATTCAGAATAATAAAATTGTCTCATCATTCAAGGTAGGATGCAGAATGTCTGGATGGGGGAGGCGGTTTCGGGAGGAGGAGATAAGGAATACCACTACGAAAACGGGGAAAGTTTCGGGTTTCGGTTTTTCTTGTTGTTAAAATCATACTTCGAAACAAATAAAACATAAAAATTGGTTCTGATATTAATTTACATGTATACAAACTTGTAGTATGTTTTGTAATGGCATCATTTAGTCTCATAAAATCACAAAACTACATTCTCCACTGGCACAAATTTGAATCGATCACAACGACCTAGCAAGTATCACACGAAACACAGAACACTGTTCCTACTCACACTCACTTGCACTTGGTGTGGTGTGCGTGAGTGTGATCGTAGTCAGATGCCAGCTACCCACCTGGCGCTATTTTCCAAATTGGCATTTTACTTCGTTCAACAAGTTCCAACAATTTTGGTTTTACTTGTTTTGCATCGCTATGTAGGCTGCATTTACTTTCAACCCTAGAACTGGCTATGTTAATTCGCCCGGATTTTTTTTTTGCGTTTTGGAAGCATATTTGCCAAATGTAGTAATTATATCCCAATCCAAAGTGTTCCGTAGCTTTTTGTATATAAAAAATACCAAATAATTCATTTATGCAACTAAAGAATTGATTGATGTAATAATTTTAAGTTAGTAGCTCAAGAAGCAAAACATTTTTGATAATTTTTTTCAAAATATACACAAGTTTTGCATTTATTTAGTTCTAAATAGAGTTGTATAAAAATATTTATCAATTTCAAAAAAGCATTCTGAATGCCAGTTTTTATGTTCCTACTACAAGACCGCTTACAAAATAAAGCATATGCTTTACTCAAAAATTACATTTTATAATAACAAATTGTAGAGACTAAATCATAGAATTGAACTGTATACTTCAAAATTCTTATTTTACTTTGTTTCATTAAATTATATCAACTATACAAAGCTGTCACAAACGTATCGTATATACAGTTCCAGACGCTTGGTCAGTGGGAAAATGTAAGTAAGAAAATGGACGCGTCACTGCTTTGAAGCAAGGTAAGTATTTCTCGGAAATACCCGAATAGAATCCGAACACTAAATGAGATTTACGTTATACGAAACCAAAATATAAAGTTTCTTTTTCAAATCTATATAAATATCATTGTACAAATATATCGATTTGTAATTGATATATCTATTGCAAAATGTGCTTTCTCATGGGTTGAAAACTGTCCAATTGCAATGGTTTACAGAAAACTTGCATATACCTAAGAAACTTTGAACGAATGATTGGAAGGCAACGTTAAAAAGTACAAATCTTGACGAATCCAATGGTCTCCTTATATTATTTTCAAAACAATTCTGTCAAACGGTTTTGAGCCTTAGAATAGTGACAAGTTTGTGTAATTTCTTTATGTTTTTTTGCGCGGCATTGGCTGTTTAAACACTAAAATTTTAAAACGATGATAACATAATTATGTGAATATAATTTTTCCTTTCCAATAGTTTTATTGAGATTGGATGATTACTAGTGGGTGAAATATTCCATACAATTTGCGTTGTCTGAGACGACGCATTGTGCCTATACAGCAGCGAGCTGCGACAACCCCGGGTTAATCTAGTTTACATATTTTCTCAATTCATTCTATTTTTCTCAGCCGTGTGTTTTTTTTTTTTTTTTTTTTTTTTTTTTTTTGCTGACACGGGGGATTAGCCCCTCGCTGCATCCGACCTTGTGATCATTATTACTCCAATTATCTTGTTAACATTGCTCTTATTTCTTTATTAACTGATCTTATTTTACGGAGGTCCAGAATGAGTCGTGGCAGAACGTTTGCGTCAATTGTAAACATCTTATAATCGTAAAATAGCAGATTAAACCGGAATCAAGTACGGTGTCAATCGATGATTGGAATGCTTTGCGATATAGGATCATACAACCATATCTAACATTCCTTAGATAGTGTTTTATTGCTATAGATAGGCTGTATGTAGGAGTAGTACCTATTTTGTTTTTAAATGTCCACGAACTACTGATATAAGTATACTTGAGCCTTTAATAGATTATATACTGTTCTGAGAATGTACCTTACAAACACTGTAAACGATATAGTTCATCCTAACAGTTAAAACCAATAATGTCAACTCCATGCACTTTACCCCAGATTTGAATATTACTGTTTCTATTGTATTTTGCGTGATTCCGCGGTGATGTTTTGAATGTATAAAACGCTAAGCAGCAAACAAGATAGGAAAGATGAGTTATTGCAGTGACGCTATAGTGAGACCTAAGATCTGGAGTAGTTAGTGAGCACCGATCATGGTCCCAAGAACACGTTTTGGGGTGTCAATAAAAATGGTATGTATATATGTACAGTATACCCGTATGTAAATTTGTGTTCGCACTTAATTCTAAATCCGCATTTTCCGTCTCCCATTTCGTCCAAATTTGGTACACATGAAGGTTTTCTAAGTCACTCGGTTTTTTGTTAGCCAAGAAAATTCAACAACCTGAAGTATGGTTTTTGATTGGTAGTAACAATGTTTTTTGAACTAGAATGAAATTTTTGGGGGTTTTACCTAAACAAAATATAGGATTGTATTCTGCACATTTTGTTTTTTTACACGACCTTATAGCACGTCTAGTTCCCCCCAAAATCGTTAAAAAAGTAAATAGCATAAAATTACCCTGTTAAAGTCCACGTAGCCTGACGGCCGGGGTGCAAACTTGCGAAGCGCGGTCCATAATCAGAGGCCGAAAGGTCGACGGGTAAACTCACTGCGAGCGGAACGACATCTTCGTGAGTAGACCAACTTCCCAAATATTTGTTTGCCACCCTAAAACATAATAAATTTAATTTTGGAAATTCGCTCAGCTCACGTCAACAGTTCAGCTGCGTGATCGAATTATTTTACATTGCAGTAAGTTAGTAAATTTTGAATAATGTAGGCCTATATCAAATACAATTTATTTATTCTTAAAGTCGTTTTTTACCCACTTGACAAATTTTAACAATTTAAAAAATATTTTCCCTTAGGTTTTTTTAGTAAAACTTTTGAAAACTGCAATAAATATAAGAATAGACGCTCCAGCGTGACACGAATATAGCTTTTAAGTTTTTAAGGTTTTATTAATAGAGGTCTAATTTATTAATTTATTTTAAATTTTCGCTACATGCTTGCAAAATTTAAATCAGCAGAAAACTTCAATAAATTAAATAATCAGATAATGTAAGTCGTCCCTAAGATTTCCATTTTTCAAGTAAGCATAATGTCACCTGAAAATAATTTTCTTCTTGTTTATAAGCAAATATATTTAAGGCAATTTTTTTAAATTTCTGTCGTTACGATTTATACTTTTGTAAAAGGAAAAATTTTCCGCTGACTACAACTGTAAAATTTATCTTCAATATTAAATGAAACGTTTTTAAGACCGCAGATAGCTGTATATAACCGTTTCATTGCATAATCTTAAATAATGAATTAATTAAATAAGTACAAAACATATATATCTTTTATGTGAGCCTAAATCAATAATAATTCGATCACTCAGCTAAACCGCTGAAGCGAATTTCTAAAATTAAATTTACATGTTTTAGGGTTTCAACCAACTATTTGGAAAATTGGTCTACTTACGTCAGCGGTATACTCACTGAATAGCGAGGAAAATATTAGTAGAGCTTGTGTGCACCTCAGCCTCCAGCCCCGGATCACGCGGTTCATGATCGTTTTGTGAGTTACGGCCTCGGATTATGAACTGCACGTGGGGATTTGAACCGGGTTCGTTATGGCATTTCACGTGTTGATCGATTTTAGGGGAACCAGACAGGCTATAAGGTATTTTAACAAAATACAACGTGCAAAATAATCGCCTATATTAAATTTTTTAGATAAGACTTCAATGACGTTTCATTCTAGAACGAAAAATCCCAAAACATTCTGACTTCCAGTCAAAAGTGTGCTTCCGGTTGTTGGATTTTGTTTGTTAACGAACTCGCCTGAGCGACTAGTAAACCAACATGTGTGCCAAATTTGTCCCAAATCGGAAGTAAAATGCGGCCGTTATAATGCGAACACATACAATACATGCACCTCATAATATATAACATTTTGAATGACTCAGAGTTTTCTAGGAACCATGATCGGTGCTCATTGACTACTCTCGACCTTAGGTCTTACCATAAGAGTCACTGCAATAGCTCATATTTCCTATGGAAATTCTCTAACAAACATGTTTGACCAAATTGAGTTTCTATAACTTACAGCAGATTGTATTTACAAAATAAACCTCATCGTAATGTAAAGCAATATATCGATTATTTAACTAATCGATTTACCAAAGAATTAGGCTAACAAGTATAGAACGCTAGGCTACAAGCACGGTGGGCGTATAAGCGAGCATTAATAATGTTTACCTACAGAAACTTTGTGTCGAATTAATTGACGTGTTTAGAAAGAGTGGGCGATTTCTAAGAGCAAGATTTATTATCTCATATATACACGCAATATATAAATAATGATCTTAGAGTATTTATTTGACCACTGCTCGAGGTTGCGGTTATTAGTGTCGATAGGGCTGGAGTCTTGCGGCTTTAGGCTGTAAGAGTAATCATAAATTAATTAAAAATTTGTATGATATGGTTAGCGTTGTCGTAAACGTATGGGCGTTTAGAATTTATCGGTGTAAAATATTTAACAGTTTACGGGATTAGTTTGAAAGCTTTCTTACTCTTAACGCTAACATAACAAGAAGTATATAAAGATTATGTGGTTGATATGTTGACTCTGATGTATAAAAATTAAAAATGATCTTTTCAGCAAAATGCTAGTACAGGCAACCATAGCAACTTCTTCCCATCCACCTCCTAAGCGTAACATATTTGACCAGGGTGGTCACATTGTTTGACGTTATTACTTTTAAGTATCTACTGCATATTTTTGAAACCTACTCAACCATCTGAATGTCTGAATGTTTCCTGTTCCGCCCCTGGAGCGCATCTTTAAAATACTACCACATCCGAGTACAACTGCACCTACTAGGTTGTTACATAAGTTCTGAAAGACGTGTGCCTGGTAATAACTAAAATACGAGTATCGTTCAAATAATGCAAAAACAGCACAGAAGAATGGACACATTTTCATCCGAATCGGCGAAACTGTTTTGAAATAATGGTGTACTGTATTTTAAATTCGGTTATAAAGAAGCTCTATGCAGTTGATAAGAGAGAGAGATTAATATAAATACACTGCAAATTTTTTCTCATGTGCATTTCTGATAACACAGTAGACAAATCATTCTGGCGCCGTCTCGTTTATATTAATATTATAATCGTATCATAATTAATGCACAAAGAATTTTATTTACATTCAAAAAGTTCAACGTTCATAAATTCTTGAACGGCTGTAAACTAAGGGTCAAGGTGATCGGTAAGTGGCGAATTGCGATAAAAATTAAGTAATTCCAACAACAATTATTGCAAATAACTGTTAACCTTTGATCCTTTCAGCTAATTATATAGGGAATAGCGAAGTCACTGTTTTACAATGTATAGAATATACAGGGTGTCGGAAAATCGTCCCAAAATTTCCAGATCACTAGTTTCTAAATTTTTTCTTTTTTCTTTTATTTAGGAAACGAATTGATGTTTTCTTAAGTATTTTTTTCTATCTAGCCGCCATGTCGTGTGTTTAATAAGCAAATTGTGTTCTTTCAGCGGTTAATCATTTGAGTTGAAATTTCGCAAGCCAATAAGTTGTAAAGTAAGTGTTGAAAAGACCCAATTGGAGAAACATAACTAACAAATTTGTCTTAGTATTTAAAAAAAGCCACTATTTATACTTTTTAACTTTCACAAAAACTACAATCTTTTACTTATCTCAATCTTTTACAATCTTTACTTTTTATTTATTATCTCAAAAACTACAATAATAAATGAAAAAACAACGTGACATGAAAACAGTGCCAACAAAGTTCTATCCTGACAGTCAATTCGGTTTAAAAAAAATCCCTAGTGCACGCCAATCTTTCCCATTTATAAAACGCCAAAACTCCTCTCTATCTAAAACAGATTTCCCTAATCAAGTCCTTCTCGGATAAATAATCAATATAGGGCATTTGGCAGCAAATAGTAGTGTCGTGGAGGCTCTGAAGCCGAGTTGTGTATAGGCAGGGGCAGATCATCAATATATCACCAGCAGTATCTAACTCTAGGCCTGAACAACTGCAGTTGTTTGACTGATAAAAATTCTCATGGATTATTAAAGTTAGGGATGAGCTGCTTGATCTAAACTACAAGCCGTGGTTAAAGGAACATAATTTCACTTGTTTGATGTGCAATTTGATAGAGGATGAGACTGCATTTCATATTTGCTATGTTTACAATAAATAAAAAAAAAACACTTCACCGATACCAAAATGTTAAATAAGAACGATCGCAAACAAAATATAAAACATAAAAAATGATAAAATTAACTTGAAAATATATTAAAGATAGACTTTATTTATCTTAATGAACTGGAATCTAACTAATTAAGAAACATGAATATTGACTTTGTCAAATTGAACAGAATTGCAACCCCCAAACCCAAAAAAAAACCTGAACTAAAGTAATTTAAACTCTTCTCACCAATCAGATATGTTTTCAATTTGTATACATATAAACGTTGGGTAGCAAGATGGCTGAAAGTTCGCTATGTTTAATTCGCCTAGTCAGCTTTTGTTGTTAGTTCTTTTATACTTGTTTTATATTGTTAATATTTCAATAATGGCGTAGTGAAGTGGATACTTTTATTACACAGGGTGTCCCGGAACTCTATCGTACCGCTTTGAAGAATCGTTCATTATGTAAAAGTAAGATACAAATTTCCAAAAAAAATAGGTCCGAAAAAGCTTAATTTATCCGCAATTTTGTTTTTTTTACAAAAAACATATTACCTTTGGAAGTAGATAGGATATTAAGTTGAAATTTGAAGTGCTTATTTGTTATCTAAACTTTTACCTGGATAATAGTGTTTTGTACAATTTCAAAACAGCGATCTTTAAATTTTTTTTGAAATGTCTGTCATTCTAAAATACACACAAGACCAGTACTTTTTAGCTTATTTTTACGTAAGGAAAAATTAATTCTACAAGCGGTACGAGGGAGTTCCGGGACATCCTGTATTTAAAGGAAAAATGAAGTTTCTTCCGTTCAACTGATGGTCACTCTCACCTGTAGTCTACTTGAACGTTGTTTGTAAGTTTTGACGTGAGAAATAAGCTGCAGAAGTTTTGGAACGATTTTAAAAATCCACTATATATCGATAGCTCGATTCGATTAATCGATAAAACGTTGAAGGTAGGCGGACGGACTGGCGGTAGCGGGAACTGCCCGGTATTGTTACAGAGTCAGCGATGCGGAAACTTACCAGGACACTCCTGAATTTGTCCATCAAAATATAATTTGTTTCGTGTTCCGTGTTTTTTTCTGGCTTTACGTTTGTATTGCTTTTCACTTGTTCCGTTAACTAGAAATCCGTTAATAAGAAGCTTTGTTGCTGGTGTTTTTGTGGCTTTCGATAGCCGAAAACAGTCATGCTGAATTTGAACAGTTTTAAATTATTTTCTTTTCAAATGAGCTAGATAACTCTGTTGAAAGATAGCTCGTCGCAAAAAAATTGTGTATTTGTATGTTTTCTTTTCAATAAATTAATAAGTTTCTGATTACTTTTGTGTTTTAATTCGAGACAACTTCTCTATAAATATATGAAAGATAGGCCGAAATGTACGCATACACCGTTCTTATGGTGCTGCAGGAGAAGAGGTTGTTCGCTGTGATTAGTAAAAGAGGGTGTTACTACTGTAACAAGCGCATGCCTATAAAGAGTGACTCGGTTGCTTAGCAGGAGAAGACGTTAATATTTTAATATGCATTACCATTGTTAGGCCAACCTGTTTCAATAATAGATTTCAACAGTTTTAGGTAAATCTAAATTAGTCTTTTGTGAAAAGTATTTTAAACTAGATTTGGGTGTAGAAACTTTTAACTAATGATCCGAGGAATGAACGTTTAAGAATGAAGGTTGGTTTTGCAAAACTAAAATTATAAACGGTGTTGCTAAAAACCCAAAAACGAATTTCCCTACAAATAACGTAAAATTCTCTTCTCAGGTCAAAATTTCCCTCTGATCTCAATAATTACAGTTTAATTAAACTAGTACAAATTGCTTTAACTGTATTTTTATATATTTATTTTATAAAACACATAGGTGGCGGTGTTGGGCTCCCATTACACTGTCATATTATATTTTATCTAAAATCTTTTAAAAAAATTATTGTTTTTCAAAAATATTTGATAGTGTAATATTAAACAAATACACTTTCTTCCGCTCTCGTCCTTTTGGCAATAAATCGCAGTTGTATTTAAGGGTCGCTCAGCAGATTTATAGTAATGTCTAATAGCAGATTTTGGCACAATAGATCTTACCAAGATAGTTTACTTTCTAGGTAAGTTCGTGAGATTACTTGTGAACTGAAATATGTGTAGAAGAGCGAAAGATAGCAATCGAAGGTAGTGAATGATCTATTGCGCACCCATAAGACACGGAGCACATGGAATCTCATGAACTGTACATTTTTTTTTTTTGTTATTTGGCCGTGAAAATTTTTCTTTCAGAAATAGAAAGAGAGTATATGTTTAAACTGAGGGAACGTGAATTACAGGGACGCTTCTACAACCAATTATTGGGGAGGGGGGAGGTTTGGCAAAATCTAAAATTTCCCTAAAACATATAAAATAATCGTATTTCCCAATTTCTGTGATGGGGGGTTCCAACGCACAGAAGGGGCGCTCTGGGTTATCTTGTGCGGAATAAATCCCAGTAAAGATGGGACCCTGGAGGCTCACACTCTTAGTTTTTCTTTTCTTTTTCTTTTTTTTTCAAATTGACTTCTCTAAGTAGGGATTTTAACACTGCACGTACTATATTGAGTACTTCAAGAGTTTTACATTTTCTTTACAAGAATTTCAACTTTCAACATTTTCATCACATTATTGAAAAAACCCATACTTTTCCCCACCATTTTCTTTTTCAAAATATTTCACGCAAACTTTCGGGGGGAGGGGGGTTAGGAAATCCCAATTTGGCAACACTGGTCTGGCGGTCTGGTGCAATGCATGGTGAATCAGTGACAGTCAGTTTTGCCACAGTAACAAGAGTTGGAACTAAATTTAACATCATTTAATTTAAAAGAAGATCATGCATTTATTTGGTACAGAAATATTTTGATGTGCCCATAATTTTTAATTGGAAGTTATAACTTGCTTGTTATTTGTAAATGTTGGTAATTAACAACAAAAACTTTCGAAACCAACTTTTTTTTTAAATCTAAAATTTTCCAACTTTTGGGATTTTAAAATTATTAAGAGGTCAAGCCCTTTCCCCCCCCCCCCCATAGTTACGTCCTTCAATAAATTGTAGAGTTTAGCTGGCTTAAGAACAGAAAATAACAACAACTGTTAAGAACCTAGTCAGAACTCGACAGTATTTTTTTTTATAATATTACACAACCTGTCAGAACTTACAACTCGTTCGGGCAACCGTTTATCAAAACGAAACCAGTTGTAGGTTATTAATTTTAAAACAAACGTCGGTATTTTACATTTTTAACTGTCCGTTCCCAGAGGTCGTTGCACCGTTAAACAAACATCTGTCGGATTATTTCAAGAGTTGACGTTACAGTACGTGATTCGCGATTCGCGTGAATATTAATTGCGAAATGTACGTTACTCATTAAGGATGCTATTATCGACCGATCACACCTTCATTCCTAACATACCGATGGTGATCTCACGTCGATCGTCGATCCCCGCCTTACCCTCCGTAGATTCATTAACGTGTCAATTGGGATTGGGCAGCGGTACCTTCTGGTCGGGATACGCACTGGCACGGTCACGACTTTCAATCGAATTTCTGAAGAAATTTTAAATTGTGTAGACCGCCGCTCAGGGATGTCATTAGCGAATGCGTGATTTGGTTGCTCGCGGAAACAATTTCAAACCACTTGTCAGCTGTGTGGTGCATCCGGTTTCTTGTGCTTAGAGAGTTTGTAGTTTAGTTTCAGGTTATGTTAGGTTGTCGATGTTGAATCTCTTCTGCAGAGAAACAATATGTGTGAATCAAGCAGTGTTAAAGGTTAGGTTAGTTTATAGTTATTTTTGGTCTCTGCTGCAGTTTAATAAAATGTGTATAAAAAAAAGGTTAGTTAGACAATTAGGTTAGGCAATGAGTATGTTGTTAGGCTATGTTGTGCTGTTAGGTTAGGTTATGTTGTGAGGTTGTACCGTTAAATTAAGTTCAGGTTTTTTAGTGTAGATTGTGTTTTTATATTGTTAGGTTGTTATGGTAATCTAAGTTGTTATGTTAGTTGTAATTATTTTGTTAGGTTATGCTTTCAGGTTACATTGTTAAGTTATAATTTTTTGTTAGGTTAACCTAGGTTTTATGTTAAGTTGGAGTATGTGTTAGGTTGACGAGTTAGGTCAATTTGTTACATTAGGTTCAGTTATGTTATTAACTTTGGTTAAGTTGTTAGGTTAGATTATACTGTAGGTTAGATTAGATTATGTCGTTAGATTATGTGAAGTCGTTACCGAAGTAAAATTTGCAACATGTAATTTTAAAGGATCTTGATATTATAATTTAATTTAAATGAAAACATAGAAGTCAGCATGAAATTTAAATATACTTGAATTACATTAAAAAGTACATTAATAAAAGAAACAAAAAATTAAAAAAATGTTATCATTCTCAATTAGCACATCTAAGAAGCCGTCTTAGCTTTTATAGTTGAATATCATCTACCTTAGTTTTACCCAACATAACAAAATTAAGCATAGCTCGTGTTAACTGTGAATCAATGGTGAACTTGGTAGTAAAGTTTTATGAAAATTGAATGAGTATTCTTTGAGTTAAATCATAACATACAGACTTTTGTTTACAAAACATTATAGTTTGTCGTTGAGATTAATTCAAACTCGTACTATTAAGACTCGATTGTTATTGGAGTTACATTATTGCTTTGTGTATGCCAGAGCACGCTCGTCTACTTATTAGTCGGAAAACCCATAACCTATTTCCTCAACTAGACCATTTTGCAACGCTTTACTTGCACCTTCCCTTCGTAAAAATACTATAAAACGTCACACTAAAACACTATAAAAAGTCTCACTAAAACAACATAAAAGCAACACTTTCTCCACTGTAAAAGGAGAGAAGGAAAAATTACCAGTGGATTAGAATGTTGGTGGATAGCAACATTAGCCGATTGTTAGAGCCGGTTATTAGTGTACAGGTAAATTGTTTTCCAATAGCCGGCACTAATAGTAACTTGTATTGGTAATAACCGGCTGTATCTGTGCTTTAGTCATAGATAATAAAATCAAAGTTAATATTTTGAATGACGTCAGAGTTATTCTGTACTTATCTATTGATGGCATCGCGAAACGTTTGAAGCGGTAATGCCTGATTGATCTAGAAATTGTTGGAAATCAATTGTTAGAGCACTGTGCCATTATAGCTTAAAGAGAGAATGACTCATTGAACTATAAAAGACATAAACAATAGCATCTAGAGATGTTTATAAATTCTAATTTAAAATTCTTAATATAGTTTAATTAGTAGAAATGATAAACAGATCACGAGAAGAATGTTTCGTGGTTTTCGAACCTCGTAAGGAAAAAATTTATTCATACGTTTGGAAAGGATAATAAGGTCATTTGAAATTTAACAGTTGTAAAGGTTGCTAACCCAATAATCTAGTCGTCGAGTCGTTCGAGAATCCCGCACGGGGATGCAGACAAGCTGCGCCTATTGAGGGGCTTGACGACCCACGCGGTACCGAACCAATTTCTCATATTACTATATAGGCTACAACACCTAAACAAACACATATTTATAAACATCTCTGTACTAAAAACATTCTGCCATTCACGCAAAAACACTTGATTTACTATGCATGCGTCAGTATCCAAGTCACTACCCTCATCACCCTACCCCGATCCAAGTGACTCTGTCCTAATCAAAACTCTGATTCTCTTGCGGACTCGTCAAAGTCCAGATACTCTACCCACACCACCTTATCCCGATCCAGTGCCTCTGTCCTAATCAAAACTCTGATTCTCTTGCGGACTCGTCAAAGTCCAGATACTCTACCCACACCACCTTATCCCGATCCAAGTGACTCTGTCCTAATCAAAACTCTGATTCTCTTGCGGACTCTTCAAAGTCCAGATACTCTACCCACACCACCTTATCCCGATCCAGTGCCTCTGTCCGAGCATACAATAATAAAAACTTGTAATCATTAAAATGAAAATACTGAAAAACATTAATACATTCTGAAAAGGTATAGTTTTTCGACAAGGATGGCCAGCTGGTCGAACTTCGACAATCGTTACATTTTACAACTTCGTTGTTTAATAGCGTTTACAATGGTGTAAAACTTAATGGCGTTTTAAGATCTTTAAAACAAATAGAGCATTAAAATTCCTGTACAAACTTAATGCCCCTCCTTACCATTACATCCCAGTATGTCCGAAGTCTGCATTCCATCTACACGATTATATTTAAACTCCACGAGCGTTTAATTGCCCATAGTTTTAGCCGTCAACTATTTCAGTTTTATGGACCCTACTGGCCTTATTTCTAAATCGACAAAAGTCACGTTCCGAGTGGTGGTCACAATGACGTTTTGCTGAATGCTGAATTATGAAATACAGTAAATGTACATTAGTTAATTGAACTACTTTAGAATATTGGTTTCGTTACTTGTGGTTTAAATCTGTCCACAACATCGGCTAAAATTTTAAATGTGTTAAAAATAAAATTAATGTTTTTACTACAGGGAATAGTGGTTATGATAAAAATAAATACTACATATACTTAACGTTTTGTAAATAGACTTTAGTTCTTTTACTATTTATTCAATTATTAGAATACAATAGAACATTTAAACTTTACCATATGACAAAAGATTTGTATTAGATTAATATAACGTACAATTACAAAAAGATTAATGTAACATATTTTTATTAACAATGGCCATCTGTTAGGTTTACATTTCTAAAGTAATAAACATATGCACTGCACAGCTGCATTTGTTCACAAACACACAATTAGGCCTATATCAAAATAATCATGAACTAAAACATTACACTAGACATGCTCACCATGACAAATACATGTATAGACATTCACACATTTATATTGTACCAAAATAAACAATTACTCAAATTAATCTTTTCTTTATTGTTATTTCTAACAAATTAACGCTAAACATACACATCATGCGTTACAAACGCATTTATACCCATTTACCCAATCATATAATAGAAAAATAACCATTAAGTAAAATAAAACTCTTGTATAAAATCCCATCTGTACTGCCATGCATTCTGAACAAATTTACAAAGAGTTGTCCAATCCCTAACATTAGTAAATTCCTCAATCTCTGGTTTAGACAATACCTTTCGATGGAAAATGACTTTCTAAACTCTGCTGATATCGTACATTCTGGTATAAAGTTAAAAATATCTTCATTTACTCCTTTGTTACAAAATGAACATATAAAATTTCCTCCTTGAACCCTCGGTTTATAATTTAAAAAGATAAATTATGTCCTACTCTTAAATATCCATTATTGTATTTCCATTATTGTAAACTTATTATTAAAATTCCCTTGTCACTCAAATTTAAATTTGCATAAATTCTATGGTACTTTCCCCCGTTTGATGCCTATAAGAAATTTTCTATTTCGTCGGTTTTAATTTTCTTAATTAAAAGACTTAATTCCAGCGAATTCCAAGATTGTTAACTTTTGCCTAAACCTATTCCATACTGGTCTCCTAATTTTTTACATTGTGTGTACCAAAAGATATCAGCTTTGGCAACATACTCAGTCAGTATTTTAGGTAGTCTATTATCTTGCATATCAAATGCTTTAAATAAATGGTGAATTATTACGTTACTAATATATAAATGAATCCATAAAAGTATAAACTAGGAACTATAAATGTGTAAATGAGAGTCTATGAAAATGTTAAAGAGAGTTTATAAAAGTGTAAATGGTAATCTATAAATGTGGAAATGATTAACCTATGTTAAATTTAACGATAATTAATAACAGTTAATTTTTATAATTGAGTTTTTTGAAAATTTTAACGAGATTCTATAAAAGTGTAAACTAGGAACTATAAATGTGTAAATGAGAGTCTATGTTAATGTTAACTGTAAGCGTTTCGGAATCTCTGTAAACATGGATTTGTAAAGGTGTACACTGCAAACGTTTGAACGAGACTCTACAAAAAGTGTAAAATATATCCTATAAAGTTCTAAATGAAAAACTAAAGTGTAGTTGTGAATTTACAAAAGTGTAAACAAAAAGCTGCAAACGTGTAATCAAGAATCATTTAAACTATAAAAGAGAATCCACTATAGTCTAGTTGAGAAACTAC
>JAGFPH010000133.1:207280-261667 GCA_018207615.1 Philaenus spumarius
CAACATCCATCATTAACAAACAATAACTTCAAACAGAGAATGATTATCAGTTGTTGTATTCCCTTGAACAGGTAACACAAGAATCCATTTTTAAGAAGACAT
Source organism: Philaenus spumarius (assembly GCA_018207615.1). Taxonomy (NCBI): domain Eukaryota; kingdom Metazoa; phylum Arthropoda; class Insecta; order Hemiptera; family Aphrophoridae; genus Philaenus; species Philaenus spumarius. Next base: position 207,383 of record JAGFPH010000133.1, read on the forward strand.
CTTGCAAGTGAACCAATTCGAAGCAATTTCAGACCGCTGTAGGTTTAATAGTTAATAAACTATTTTATAGTATTGTATTTTTATTGTTATATAGGATTTGTATTTTATAGCATTATATTGCATTGTATATAGCATATTGTGTATATAACTTTTTCTCCTATTGTTATTGTAATTTGTATTAAATACATTATATCTCAGTAAAAAGATTTGCTATTATTAAAAAAAATTTTACGTTCAATTTACTTTTACCCAAACAGTCCCTAAGTAAAGCTTTTAATATTCATTACAGTTTTAAACTTGCCTTCTAAATTGTCTAAATAAAAAGTCGCAGTCACAATGTAAACAATTCTTAATAAAGTTCATATTAAATGTTCTAATACGTAGGTCGAGTTTGATATCATTTTTTATAACTTTTTTAGTAGATTTCAAATATACTTTTAAAAATGTGAAATTATTATTCTGTTAAGAAAGTGTACCATTGTATAAACACAGCCAGTAGGTGACTCATCGCCTAAGAACGGACAGAGACGAGGGATTATAGGGGTGGCCTCAGGTAGTCCCGGGTCCATCGGCCAACCTGAACTAGACAGAGTATAGTAATGGAAAAGAAATACAGTACATTATATATTAATATACAGTATGTAACTTATATGTCTACATTATCAATTTGTTTTATTTTTGTTCTGCATTACCTACTTTAAATATGAAGTACCAGTTTAAAATCGAAAAAATGGACTACCGCGGTTTTTTCGAGTGTAGGAGTTTTGCCTACGGTTATCAGGTAGAAAGGGTCCCCATCCGCGAATTCCTCATACTGCGGAGTTTTGCCTACGGTTGGGGGTGGGCGCGAGAGGGGGAGGGGGAGAGAGAGAGATTCCTGTAGAGAAGAGAGACAAAGAGACTCTTCTAGCGATTATAAAAGAAAGAATTCTGCCAGGTACAAAAATTATCACTTTACAGGTACCGTATTATCACTTTATATAATTAGAATTAAAAAAAACTAGAGGACTTACCTAAACTGTTTAGTCACAGTATTTTGTCGATAACAGTATGATTATAATATTTGTATAATTATAATATTTCGTCGTATTATCACTTTATATAAGTAGAATTAAAAAAAAACTAGAGGACTTACCTAAACTGTTTAGTCACAGTATTTTGCCGATAACAGTATTATTATAATATTTGTATAATTATAATATTTCGTTGTATTATAATTACGAGAAAGGTGGATGCTCTTTAATAATCACTACAAGAAACGGTGTCTCTCTCTCCCTCCCTCACACTCTCTTTCTCCCGCCCCCACCGTAGGCAAATCTCCGCACCAAGGGGTTGCCGACGGCATCCCCCCCATCTACCTGACACCCGTAGGCAAAACTCCGGTTCCCGGTTTTTTCTGCGTTACTCTTTAATTGCTCATAGGCCTACCTTAAAAATGGGTAAGGCTTTTTTATGTAAAATTTTGCCAGGGATATATTTTTGTAATGTCATCTTTGAAAAATGTGCTATTTTGTGTAAAAGTTGAAAAAAAAATCATATATATATTTTTTTTATGGGTGCAGTTAAGCTCCCCCCCCCAGGACTAGTTAACTTTTTTTGTTTTCCATTACTAGTGTTATCCTCGAGTTTCAAAACTCTATAAATTACTTATTTTATTTTGTCTAATTTTGAATGTATATTGAGATTACTTACGGTAGCAGACTTGTTGGACGCCTTAAACATCTCGACCACACGCTATTTTCTCCGATATTTTAGGATATAACACGGACAACCCTATTCAAGTCGTAAAGCTTTTAAGATATTTTTATTTAAAATAAAACGGCTTAACGAAGAATTTTTATCAATCGTTACGTTAAATTCCCTTTAATTTGTGTTTTTCGTGAATTTCATTTAGGAAAAATTTCAATAAAAAAAAAAGATCAAGATCGTTTCGCAATAAACAAAAAATTAACGAAATTAAATAAATATCTATCTCTGCACCCTACTCTGCTCTCTTTGCACACAAATCGGCGGTGAAGCACATGCAAACAGATCATTGTATACTCTAAACATTTCACGGAAATGACGATTGATAAGTACAGAGGCACTTCGGTTGCGGTAGGGTGGTGGGGGTAGTAGTGGGGAACTGGATCACGACGCATGCGCAGTAGTAGGACTAGGGCCAGAATTTTACGTGAATGACAGCATTTTTGTTTATAATAGAAAGATAGATGCTGTGTCGGAAAAGTTATAAAGAACAAAATAGTCGGAATTTTAGATTCATTTGTGTACTGTTTTCGTAAAAAATATATATTTATTTAATACCTTGAAATTAGGAATATAGGGTTTTATGTTATTTAGAACACAATTACCTCATGGAAGAAATATTTAGTAGTAACAGGGCGGAGGGAGGATCAAAAGGGGAGTACATGAGTACATTTGGAGCGCATAAGATCTAATGCTCTTGCATCGTGTCCGCCTACTTATCAAAATGTTTATTAGCTTTTAAAACATAGCACTAGTTTCAGTTTGCTTTCCCGGCTCTATCTTTTTGGTAAAAGTTTATTTCGATTATATTTCTGGTTTTTTGTTGTATTGTATTTCAGTTTTGATTTTCTGAACTCTCTTTTCAAGTAATAATATATACACAAACAACTTGATTAAATGTTTTCTCTCCATTTCTACCACATGCAAAAGTTTTGAAATTGCTTAGTATAAAGTAGCACCTACTTGTCTGCTACTAAGAACACGATGGTTACCCTGATTCTTTTCATGTTGTGGGTGCATTTCATGCTCTGAATGTTTGAACTTGTAAATATATATACAGGGTGATTCAGGAAGAAACAAATAAACTTTCACGGCGTGTTCTACTAGTGAAAATAAAGAAAAAAGTTCATATAAACATATTTTCGGAAATTCTTCATTTTCCAGTTATCCACTATTTTGTTTTTTGTACAAAATACTTAAAATCTTTGGATGTAGGAAATGTATTGAACGCAAATTTTGGATGCATATTTGGTATGGCATCTTATACCCATTTACAAAAAACCAAAACGTTTTTCATATATTTTCAAAATGGCGGCCGATATATAATGTAAAATATCTCGAAAACCGCTAACTTTGCAAAAAAAATGAAACAAAACATTTCCGTTTTTAATGACAAACATAATGGTTTTTTTTATTATTACTGTAACTTAAAAGATAACCGAGCTATTGGGTAAAACTAAAAATCTTGTATTCTATAATGGACAACTACCATGATACAAAATCTTTATTTTCACTATGCCTAAAAGTTTCTTCCTGAATCACCCTGTATTTATGTAAATTAAGTTTGCTTATGGAAAGTTTAGTTGTTTATATTGTTCTCTGAGTAACGTATTGTTTTTGTCATATCTTGCAAGAATTTTCTAAGGTATACTTTGTTACTATTTTTACGTGCTTATGTTTCTATATACGACAAGAAATATATATATTTATTTAAGTTTGTATTTGCTCTTAACTATACTTACGCTAAGTTTTTCTTATTTCTGGTCCATACAAACATTTTGTTTTTGTAAGTACTGTAAATTTGTTATCTTTTATAATTTAAAACTTGTATAAATATATTATTTTGCCAGTCACACGTGGAATAAACATTATTTCTTTTTTAGAACATCTATAGCCTACACTGTGTATAAAATCACTAAATTCAGTGAATTAAGTTAATAAATATCAATAAAACACACTCTACCCAATAAGTTTTATCTTTCTGCTAATCGTCCATCCAACGTCATATTACTGGAAAGATTTATCGCAAGTCGCATGCTCGGGATTATTAACAATGATGTATTAGAAAACATTAAACAATCGACGTTTGAATTAAATCGATTATTCACGTCGATTGGGAGCGGAGCCGACTCGTACGTCAATTGGATTTATTTGTGATTGAATCTTGCGGACCTCAGCGTAGTGTCTGGTGCGACCGTTTCATTCATGGTTCCACTCGAATGCTCCGACTACAACAAACCGGTGCATTCCTGGGTCAGGAAAGTGTATGTCCATAACGAGTCTTCGCATTACCGGACACCGTAAGCTCGCTTGTCAATGGAACGGTGTACGATAACGGTTTAGCTGCCGTTCATTCAACGTCTGGATAGGTTTGGCGATGTTTTAGTACGATAGGTTGCCGGGAGGTGATAGTTTAACCTTGAATCATTGTCGCGCTTCCATTTCCCAGAGTTCTGTTAAACACGTTTACAAACTTCATTATTTATTTCAAAACGTTTTGGAATATTTCGCTTTGTTAAAAAAAAAAACGCAAATATTTAAAGAAATTGATATTCTATTTCAAAATAGTAGTGGCCTCTACAATATCACGAAAAATAAGATCTTTTACTTTAGGTTTTAAAATAAGTTTTTTGTGGTGAATTGATCATATTTTTATAATTTAAATAGGAACCCTGTCCGACTTTGCGTGTGTATGTAAAATGTACATACATTATAAACAAACCGATTAGGCTGATTTATTTATCCCCAAAATAATTATTTTTTCGATATTTTGTATGGAATTTTGTCTAGCTAAAATTTCCTCAGCCGAGCCTCAATTTCCCCCGAACCAAATTTGACTGCCTTTTACTGCTCTCGTCTACCAATGTATAATTTATTCAACCCATAGAGTATACGACGTGTTGATGAGTTGTTATTAATTACATTTTTATTTTTGGAACTACTGACGCTACAGAACTCTTGGCGAGCGGTTCTCGCACTTCTCCATTTTATTAATTTGGGAAGAAGCTTGGGACAAATCTGAGACCAATTTCTTTTTCAATAAACCCTTGCCAAATACTGTACTAAAACAAAAGTGTTTATTACCGTTGTTCCTTACAATAAGGTGAAATTATCTCTCCTAACCTGAACACAAAGCATGTTGTGGCAGACAGTCATACGTTAACGGCTCAATCAATGGTCGTCGGGCCGGACGTCATCTCATCAGCTGTTAAGTTATACCGTATTGTTTCTATGTTAATATCCACGCTTACAAACGACTTAGCACACATATGATAATGCGGAGGCCCTGGTTAGGTGAACTGGCGGATATGTTGGCGAATACTGAACTTCTAATATACAGAACTTAACTGCGGTGGAAATGTTTGAATAGTCCTTAAGTGTAATAATAATGCTCTGTAATGACGTTGCTAAAACATCTGCTTTAGATTTGCACCTTTTAATGAACTCGAGGATACGGTTTTTAGTGAGTTTTCTTAAATAAAATGTAATTTTAGTTAATTTTACTAACAAAAGTTCGTTTAAAGTAGTTTTTTCCGTGTTTTGTTTTATAAAATCCCTCGTCATTTTTTTAGATGACACGAAAAATATAATTCTCAAATAAAATAACAAATGTTTTCTCTTGTGCGAGGGAGATCAATTTAAAAAAAAATAGTAAGTAACGAAAAATAATAATATACACTCGCAGTTATAACAATACATACCGTTACTTTTCAAACACTGCTGATCATTAGAGAGAATTTCTTAAATGAAGTTATTTAGTTTTAGGATTTCAACCTACTATTTGGGAAATTGTTCTACTCACGAAATTGCTGAATAGTAGTTTTACACCGAGGCGTGTACGAAATATATTAGTAGAATTTGTTTGCACCTCAGCATGCAGCCGTCACGCGGTGTTTCCTTCCTCTCGCAGTGAGAAAATTTGGTTTTGAGTTTGCACCTCGACCTTGCGGTCTCGGGTTATAGCCTTCTTCGTTTCACCCGCAGTAGACAAACTCGCTTCCTGGGGCCGGTAAAAACCCCTCATGTGGATAACAAACCGGGTACTTTTAAGGTATTTTACGTTTTGATCGATTCTGAGGGAACCAGACGGAATATAAAGTCGTGTAAAAAAACAAAATGTGCAGAATAATGTTCTATGTTAATTTTTTATGTAAAACACACAAAAAAAGTCATTCTGGTTCGAAAAGTTTCAACAAATTGTTACTTCTTGTCATCAAAAATCGTGAGTCTTTTGTTGGATTTTTTGGCTAAAATTTTCGTCCTAGCGACCTAAAGGATCGACATGTGCACCAAATTTGGACCAAATCGGACGTAAAATGCGGCCGTTACAGTGCGAAGACTTAAATAACTATACAGCGTGTTAATACAGTCGTTTTTACCCCTACATTATTTTTGTTACTGAAAATAAGTTAGCGAAACTTTGTATGTAATTATTGTTGCATAACGGTACACATTGTTTGACGTATCAGACCCTCTATGATTTTTGGTTGCTGGGAGGGAGGAAGTAATGTAGGTCTATGCACTAATGTAAGCTTATTAAAAGAGAAACAGAATGACGAAAACTATAGTTCAGTATCTTGCGTCATTTCAAAATAATGGACAAAGTTATGGAAAATTATATTTGTATTAAAGTCTAACAACAAAACAGGTTATTAATTTGATTCAGTCAGTCATTAAGTCAAAACAAAGCCGCTTATATACAGTATATAGATGTAAGTTATGAATATGAGTGTATGTTTATAAAAAAGACTAGAAGTATAACTTTTCTACAGATTTAAATGTATATATACATATGTAGTGTATATCTATTGGGAACTCTGTCAGGTGTAGTTCACTCAACTTAACCTTTGAATTTTAATTAATTTTTAAACATTTTTACTAAAACCTCCCCACACAGATTTTATTACCTCGGCGTTTTCTTTGTTGTTTCTGTCTTATTTTGTGAGCAGGTTGTTTTTGTTTTTACTATGTGTATTTATTATTTTCGAATTTTAATTTTTTAAAGCAGGAACAATGAAAAACAATCAATCAAACATCATATTGTAAAAATTCCTGTTGATATCAAAATTTAAAACCACCAAATAAGTAAAAATAATAAAACCAGGAAATTGAATTTATTTTTTCCTAATTTACAAAATACTTTTGAAGATTTTAAATTAAAACATATAGCCTACTTATATTGTATATCAATGAGCCCGTAGAATATACTCCGCAACGCGTACATCACGCATAGAGAATATCTTTGTTTATTAAAAGCAGGAGAGTAGATTACCACGTGACTCGGACTGGATCTGTTATTGGACATCGCTATGGTTACATAATACATTGGGCAACTCTTCCTGAAGCGACATAATCAGGTCAAAGGTTACACGTGGTTGCTATGGAGACAGAGACATCAAACTATCCTCATTGAGTTTGGAATGTTTATATTCTTTCAAGAACTGTGTACTGTTATTGTCGAAGTCCATTATAGACAACGTAATGGTCCCCCAGCCTTAATTGAGGTGTTGAGAAAGTGAAGGAGGGGAGAATGTTTCAAAGTAATGGGCTTTTATTGTAAAAGGTATCTTTATGTAATTCACAATACAGTGTATTGCTCCGAAAGGAATACATGCACGTTAAAAACAAATACGGTCCCTACCTATAATTTGACGGAATTGTTATTATTTATATATATATATATATAAAATGGCTGTAATTTCAATACTAAAAGCTTTCATTTTTACGTTTCAAAGTCATTTTTATCGAGATGTATTTTTATATCATCCATCACTGATACAAGTATTTCAGAAACGATTTATTTGCATTGCAACGAATTTTAATAAATCTACTAATGAAGACCATTTACGAAAGTGGAAGAAGGTATTAAGGTGCGGCTATACATACACGTCACGTCACGTCACGTCACGTCACGTCACGTCACGTCCCGTCCACTAACGTCATTTTAGGTAGGGTGGCTATACATACCCGTCACGTCACGTCACGTCACGTCACGTCACGTCACGTCCAGGCACAAAAAGTAGCGCGCGCTCATCTTGGCTTTTAATACCTATATCTTGAGATTCATTTTGACCTAGGTAATTTTTACTAATTAAGTAAAACAGCCGACCTAGCTTTTTTACAATAAATTTGCTGTAATTTTATCAGTATTTTGTGCTTTATAACTGAAACACAAAGTTAGTTTCAGTTGTAGTCAACTGTCAATATATTTCCATGTTAAACTATTGTTATACAATTATTATTATTATCAATGTTATCTTGACTTTATAAGTGAGCCTCTAAACCGCAGTAATAGAGTTATAATTTTAGATTATAAAGTTATTATAGTAGTTATAATAGTAATGTATATACTAAATTTATATTGATTCATAAATTTGAGGAATTCATTTTAATTGCAATTTCTTCCCAGCAGTAGTTCCTCCTTACGTCATTCATGTATAAATTGTGAGAAGGGTCAAAAAGTTCTTTGAAGTCTTGCACTAAAGTTATCAAATACTCGTCGTCCATGGTTGACGCACAACAAAACACTATGTTACTGAAGGAACGACACACAAGAAACAGGTGAACTGACACACTTCACCCCTTGAACTGATAAGGTGCAATATTTTTGTTTATCTCTGTTATGGAGCCAATAAAATATAGTAAAAAAACATTCAGCTATACCAACGATGTTTCCCGACTGTGCGCGGACAAAGCCGAAGCGGAGATAAATGACGTCGCTTGACGTCGCTTGACGTGACCCCTGGCTATACATACCCGTCACGTCACGGCACGTCACGTCACGTCACGTCACGTCACGGCACGGTATGCTCTCTAGAGCATTCGAATATTTTCTGGACGTGACGTGACGTGACGTGACGTGACGTGACGGGTATGTATAGCCACCTCCATTTGATTACACAGGGAGCATACCTCTGGAAAAAAGACGGGACGTGACGTGACGTGACGTGACGTGTATGTATAGCCGCACCTTTACTCGGGTTACTATCAATACTGTTTACTATATATACCTAAGCGGCTTTGTCCTGACATAGAATCAACGTAGAGCAAACACTACTTAAGATGAAAAGACGAAAATTTAAAGGTAGTCTATATTCTTATGGCGTCATAGAAGCACACTAAAAGGAATTTCACAATATTTTCATTTTAAAGCGTAAAAATAGTGAAAACTAGGGGATTACTTCTGGATAAAACACCTAATTCGGATCAAATTTTTAGCAACATATGTTTGTTGAATGAATTTACATTCATTACCATAGCAACCAACTTAGCAAATTTAGAATCAACGAAAAATGCTTACTACGTTATACTGTAATTAAATTATCTGTTGTTACATATTATCATGTTTTATTAATAAAATACCTTACTTAATACTTAATATTAATTTTAAGTTATGCCTACACCGAACCAAAACACGGCCTAGTTCCTTATTCCCCCCCCCCTTTTTAACTTAACCTAATTCGAAATTCAAATGAAAATAAAAAGACCGCAAGTGGGGCGATGCATTTTTTGATTTACAGTATTTGGGAGGACACCGATTGTTTTCTATCCATTCCAATACTAGTAAAATATATAGTGCGATATCTATCATTTGTTGCGGGATTGAAATGACAACATCATAACAACTGACATTTCCTTTAATTAAATAGTGACGTCATCACGAATGTATCCAGTAATTGAGTCGGTCTGTAGTTTTGGTTTCATAGCCGCTGTGTCCAGTTACAACATCGATAACAAATGTCAATGTGTGACAGTTAATCAGGTGTTGATTTTGAGTTTGATGGGTGATTCATTCGGCTAGGAATAGGTGTTTCTTAAACATAACTTGAATCATTACGTACTAACGACTAGTCCTTACCATTAGTTATCTATAAATATTGTCCTGACTGAATGACTGGCTGACATGGAATAACCGTGGAAAATTTTTGATAAAATGCCACTTAAGATAAAAATTCGAAAATTTAAAGCTATGTTCTTATGATGTCATATATGCGCACTAAGAAAGAATTTTGTAAAATTAGTATTTTGAAGTGTAAAAATAGTGAAAATTCCGATAAAACAGCTGTTCAGATTAAAAGCTTACACATGTTTGTTTACATTCATTACCATAGCAACCAACTTAGCAAATTTAGAATCAGTTTATTATTATACACAACCAACAGATTTTTTAGGTTAGATTAACAAAATAAGAGCAAACAAACAGAAATCAACGAGAAATGCTTACTGTATTATAATTCAATTCTTCAAATATATGTTGTTACATATTATAAATAAAATACCTGATATGGATCAAAAACTTAACATAATTTTAGGTTAGGCCTACAATGAACAAAACACTTTTATTTGAAACGAACTTGTATTAATTATTTAAATATTAATGGTGTAATTACAACTCATGCCGCACGAATTATTGAGGATTGTCGTGTTTATTTCGATCTCTGTCTAATATAGCAGTGTATAGGTCGCCACTCAATCGTAATTTCCGTGAAATTATCAGAGTATACAATAATATGTTTGCATTGGCTTCGCCATGAATCGCCGCCGGGGTTGTTGAGCGTAGCAGGGCAGGGACGTAGCTAAGTGAACTATAAGACAAAATGCTCGTAGGCTTTAAGAACAATTTAAAAGGTTTCACAACTTTTTAAGTTGAAAAACGGCGTCCGAAACTTGTAAGTTCGAAGTGTACGTTTTTGGCGTTTTACGCAGTGTCTTGAACAGTTACTTGTGGGACACCAAACGTGCCAAAACTCTTAACTAACACCACTTGAAGTAATATTAGTGATCCGTCACTCATATGGCTTCACAGATATGCAAACATTGGAATGACGCATGAGCGACTTGCTGCAGACAGTCATTGCTATAACTACATCTGATGCTTTTATAACAATTAACGCTAGAAAGTGTCAACACTGACGTCACGGCAGATGCTATGTATCCGGTTCCTTCCGTACTTCCGCTACTCCGCCAAATGCTGGATTAAATACGTTCTATAAATACACGGCAATAAAGTCAACGTCCAGTTGTTACTTTTTCCTGTTTACTTTCATTTTGAACTAATAAAACACGATTGTTTTCTTTACGAGGAAACAAAATCCAACCTTTATCGAAACGGGCTTCGTTTGGGGTAAAAATAAACACATTCTGATGCGTTTTCAGGAATTCAAATTATGTGAAAATAAAATATTTTTGTATCCATCGCAAACGCTCAGACATTTTAATTACACAAATAATTTTACACAAGATATTTTACATTACACATTTTAAACGGCCGCCATTTTGAAAATATCTGAAAAAACATGTTGTTTTTGTACGTCGGGTAAAAAATGTCATACCAAATATATATCCAAAATTTGCGTTTAATATATTTAATTTATCAAAAAATATTAAGTATTTTGTAAAAACAAAAAAAAGGTGAATAACAGGTAAACGAAGTATTTCCGAACCTACGTTTATATGAACTTTTTCTTATTTTCACCCGTCCTGAAAGTATATCCGTTACTTCCTGAACCTCCCTATATAATGGAGTTTTAAAAGATCTAATCAACTGGACATTGTTTATGTTACTGACAAATATGCGAGAATATTTAAGAAGTCTGTATTTTACAAGTACATTACCAACATCTCACTGAAGTAAATAGAAGACTTTGCACTCACTTCAACCTGAATAACTCGTTTTTGAACTTAAGGTCTGCTCCAGTAAGAAAAAAAGCAACCGGGACTCCAGCGCTTCACCCTATAGTCGTATGTAAACAGTGCAATTTCTTGCAGCTGAGCGCTTTGAAATTGCCTTATTTGGCTCATTTAAAACCATTTTATAAATCAATCTTTTGTAATTTAGTGCTGAAAAAAAAAACTAAATATCCTTTATAAAATTACGGATCCGGCTTGTGATTCACTTTTAATTATATATTTTTTATTGTGCAAGGAAAAAGTTCAAACTTTGTACTTAAAAAATTTCAATTAAGTTACAAATGAACGGGATTTTAAAAAAATGTGAAACGCAGAACGGATGCGTATTGTGACTGTAGTTAAAATGAGACCTTGAAAATAATTTTATAATAAAAAATAAACGACAGAAATGGTTTTAAATTTAACATTGCTCATACGAGGTAAAAATCCAAGATGGCCGCTACTAAAACAGACCCTTATTGTGAAAATATGTTCTATTTAATTCTTAGAAACTGAATTGCGTGTTAAACGATTGAAACAAAGCACGCAACTGCGAGTCAAATTATTTGTACTTTTTGTACGATCTAACCTGCAAACCGTTTACAGCTACTTGAAAGCGTTTTAAATAATTTAAGAAAATTTTTCAATTCTTTACAACATAATAATCTGTTGAAATCTAGCGCCTGAAAATATTCCAGCCTGCATGGAGATCGAACACGATATCTTGTGCACACGAACATGACGGTGACCAATATACCAAACCAGAGCCACTTAACCCAGTCGATTAAGTGGCAAAAAATAAAAATGTTAAGCTATTTAAAAGCAGTTTACGTAGCTCTGTAACCACTTCCTTCTTTTTACAGAAATTCTTCAACAATTTGGAACTTTTACATTTTTTTGAGATCGAATGCTACAATTTTGTTCACTATTTACAGCTGACGTTTTGGAAAAATTTTCTATTTTAACTCACGGTTACGGAAGGTTAGTTTATGCGGTCAATGTCAGAGACCACTTTCAGGAGCAACTATTTGCGATTTGGGATAAGCATACTTAGAGGGTCTTATTAGCGAATTTCTATAGGAAAGATGAGCTAGTGAAGTGACTGCTATATGGTGTACATGTATATATGTACACTCTAACAGCCACATTTTACGTCAGATTTGATCCAAATTTGGTACACACTTTGGTTTTCTAAGACGCTCGAACGAGCAAGTTATCCAAAAAATCCAACTACCTTTACAATTTTTTTAGATTTTCCGTGTTTGAATGGAACATTTTTGGGGTTTTATCTAGGATAATAAATATGGGAGATTATTCAGTACACTTTGCTTTTTACATGACTGTATAGTCCGTTTGGTTCCGCTAAGTCGATCAAAAGTAAAATCATAAAAATACGGCGGATTTTACCGAAGATGCAGCTTCTGATACGTGGTCGAAGGACCCGCAAAGCGCAGTCCATAATCCAAGGCTACAATGTCGAGGTGCAAACTCGCAAAACAAGTTTTTCCTGTGCGAGCGGAACGAAACAGTGCGTGAGCCGGAGGTGGAGGCTGAGGTGCAAACCAATTCTACTAATATATTTGTACAAGTAGGCAACTATTCAGCGCCTTCGTGAGAAGACTAATTTCCCAATAATTGGTCGAAACCCTAAAACTAATTTTGGAAATTCTCAGCGGTGCAGCTACGTGATCGAATTACTTTCATATTCAGAGACACCCCGGCTGTAATTTAAGTTCTGAACTTTAATATTTTTCATTCTGTGTTTGGGAGTAATAGCAAGTTTGGTCGATGAAAGACAATCAGGTCAAGAGGAAAGCTAAGACGCTTTCTTTTGATCAGAGCATGTTTGCGGGATCGAGTTAATAGGACTGTATTTTTTTTCTTGCGATTTAAAAAGGAGAACAAATCAAAGATGGCTAAACTTTATCTACTCTTGGAATGCCGACACTGACCTCCAGTAGGCCTACATCTTCTTGTTAGACATGAATAAGATGTTTTCATAATTTATCGTAGGACATAGGCTATCCATTCAGGAAACAAGCAACGATTTGGGTTTTCCCATATGGTAACTTATGTGCCAATGTTCTACAATTGTAAGACTACTGAGTATAGCCTATGGAGTGTTAACCTTTAGAAAGAAGTCTTTAGTCTTTAATAAGGATGCTTCCGCTCTTTGGGATGATAGTAAGCCCTAAAGATAACCCAATCTCTGGGTCTTGATACACAAGAGTAGCGTACAGAGCGCACAGAATTTTAAATTTTAGTCCTTAATACCTGCATGTAGGACAGAGTCCGGGTGCATTCCAACGAAACGTCACCAACAACAATATTTCTTAAATTCAGACGAAGAATCTGTGACTTTTTCTGATTGATAGCTGGACTCTTTGTTCCCCTTTACGCTTGTACTTGGCGCAAAACATAACCTAATACATCTGTTAAGGAACATCTTTGGTATTATCACTACATAAGCTGGCCTAAAGGCTTAAATTATGTTCAGAGTGTAGGTCTTTGGACTATAACTATCTGTAGGAGATGAATTTTATCGCCGTCCAATGTCAAAATGTCCCCGTCCGAGACGGAGTAAAAGTCCGAACCTTTCTTAAATGACAAGCATTTGACCAATCTTTATGACCGTCTAAAGACCCGGACTCTTCACCTATAGAAATAGGTTCCAATGCACTTTTATGTCGTATTCATATAATTGAGGCAATTAGACGTCTATTAACAATTCAGTCACATCAAAGAAGTAGAAAACAAACGTTGATTTCGTCAAATTAAACAGATTAATAGAAATAGAAAAAAGTTCTTCCTTATCTACGTAACAATCGACTTCAACTGCTTGTAAGTGATCATTGAACTATGGCCTATTGATAGTTTCAGGAATCACTGTGGGCATGCGTATCGTAGGTTGTGGAGGTTGCACAATACATAACCTGGCACGCGTTCCACAGGTTTCGGACCGGTGAATGTAACGTAGTAAATAATAGTGTTGGCCAGCGGAAGCACGTAATCATCCTTCTCTCGGCAGTTTAAGGAAATACAAAACGTGAACTCCGAAATCATTTTAATAATACTCGTCGCATCTTTCTAGTTACTTTCGTCAACCTGTAACTTCTTTGTTCCAACACAATGGAATTTATTCGTAGCAGTTCTTTTCCGACAATTTCTACCCTGATTGAAGGACCTTCTGGAGCCGTTGGGCATTTTCAATAATGTCAGCATATTTTGAACCATTTTAAATCAGCTGTAAACACAAGCAAAAAAATATACTTCTCACCTAAACACCTTGTAACATGCGGAAGAATGTAAGAATATAAATTTAGTACAATTTTTACTTTTAGGGGAGGGTTAGTTATACGATAATGGGAGTTTACCATGTCATCTAGGAGATATCGATTCTAATCAAAAATCATGTCTCTTGTATTAAAAGAATACATATTAACACTTGACGGCGGTGAAGCAAATGCATACAGATTATTACAAACTGTGATAATTTCACGGAAATTACAATTTACTAGAACAGAAGCATTTGGATTTGGGGGTAGGGGTAGTTTTGACCTAGATGCTGACGTATGTGCAGTAGGGCCTGCGTTTTTTGATAACTCACACTCAGCAGAATTGCCTTTCAAAGAATTAAGCCAATTACGAAAGTTTAAGAAGGACATTCCACAGAACAGAAGAGCAGCGATAACTAACAACTATTCAATGGGGTTTACATGGGCCATATATGTTACTGTCGTTAATGTTGCTGCAATGAAATGTTAACGTAACATTTACGAATAGCCTAGCCATTGGCCATATTGCTGGAAGGGTGACGTCCCTTCGTTGGAGAATGTTGCCGAGGGTTTGTCGGTGTTTTCCAGAGTGGTGCAAAATATTTCATGTGGCCTACTATAGCCATATCTATCTGCAAAATGCTTCTCTCTCACTCACTCTTTCCTTCTCCCTCCTTTAATGTGTCTTACTGGCGCTTTTTTTTTAAAGTGAAATGTTTTTGAATAATTGCCCTTGCGTGTTAAGTGTTCTTGTAATTCACTTTGTAAATTTCGTTAATTATTCTAGTTAATAATAAACAAAAATCAATAAGCGTTTAACAACATATGTGTTATCCTCGGGGACATATGAGGTAAAACTAACAAATCAAATCTCACAGTGTGTTAGTTTTAGCTCATGTATCACTGAGGTTGATGACTATGTGGTTGAAACGTGTTTGATTATCAAACATATGAGTGTGAGAATGTGTGTTATTGTTATTATATTAAAATCATTTTAATAAAAGTAAACCACGGTGGCGGATTAAGGAAAAAGTTATACTAAAATGTTCGTGCATTCTTTATGGGCCGTAAATAAAAATTGGAGGATAATATAATGACAAGAGTAAACGTGTTTTAGTTTAACATAGTTCGGTGTGGCAGAACCTTAAATTGCACAGTTTGACACTTTCATTGTTTTCTTTAGCGGTTCTTTAGCGAGTTGAACGTGTATAGTTCTTCTTAGTAATTCTTAATTCTTTTAGTATAGTGAGCAGGACGCTTTGGACATGAAGACAAACATGTACGCGGGCGGAGCCGCAGGCACAGTTAAATACTTGTGTGGTTGCAAGGACATGTGCTCAGCACAGCTGATGTGAAATGGAAAGTGGTATGCATTCACATACGCAGCTGTTACCGAGCATAGCCTACATTCTTCTGCTTCCCACAGCATCCGTGCCAACTGACCTAACCTACTCTACCCTTTACTTTATTGCTTTTATTGTTTTTAATCGCTCCACTCTACTTTTACTCTCTCCATCGCCAAGCCGTTGCGTGATCAATGATAATAATCTTTCAAGTTAGATATGTTTAGCAAAACAACGTAGCTTGTTTATGTATTCAGTACAGTATAACACGGTGTAACTGTGCCTAACTGTTCACTTTAAAACGGCTATCTTCACGTTGGTAGAAGTGTCCTTTAATAACATAAAACATCCTATTACGGAATGTCATAAATGGTGTGATTGCTTTATGATACGCTAGCACAGTGTGACTCACATGTATGCGGGCGTACATGTCTTGTGGGGCTGCCAATAGACGATTTTTAAATCGCGTTAGGTAAAAATATCTTACAACTTGTGTATACTCAATCAGCGAGAGTTATTTAGCGAATTTAGGAAATATGAACTATTATAGTGACTCTTATGTGGAGACCTAAGGTCGGGAGTAGTCATTGAGCACCGATCATAGTCCCAAAACACGTTTTGGGGTTTCGTTAAAAATATTATATATATATAATATGTATATATGTGTTCGCAATCTAACGGCAACGTCCGATTTGGTACACACGTTGATTTTCACTCGGACGTTAGCCAACAAAATCCAACCACCGGAAGTACATTTTCTACGAGTTTTGTACTATAATGTACCTTTTTGGGGGTTTTATATAAGCAAATAAATAAGCATATTCGATTATTCTACACATTACGCTTTTTTGCACAACCTTATAGCGAGGCCGTCTGGTTCTTCTAAAATCGATCAAAACTTAAATTACCATAAAAGTACTCGGTTCAAATCGTCGTAGGGATTTTATCGTGGTTGCATCTTCTGACCCCAGGCCCATGGCCGAGATGCTAACTCGTGAAGAGAAGCCGTTCATAATCCGAGGACGCAAGGTCGAGGTGTAAACTCCGCTACTAGCGAAACGAGTCAGCAGGGCTGGAAGCTGACAAGAAATTCTACTTTTATAATCATTATTATACGCAGGCGCTTATATTTCTAATTCAGTGTCTTCGTGAGTAGACCAATTTACCAAATAGTTGGTTGAAACCCTAAAACGTATAAACCTAATTTTGGACGCGTCAGCGGTTCTGCTGTGGGATCGAATTATATATTAGAGTTGAAGTCATAATCACAGGGTCTACTCCTGTGCTTGACTCTAAGAGATCGATTTTCCACGCCAATTAGCAAAATTGTAATTAAATGTTTAAATATTTGTTTTTGTGTTTTCAAATTACTTTGTATTTACAGAAATTCGTGATTTTTAAAAAAGCTCCAGAATATCTCTTTATTTTTAGTATGGGTTCTTCAACAGCTACTCATAAAACATTGTTTGTATTTTTTTTACTCGCCATAGTTTGCTTTTTTAAAAAGTATTGCTTTCAATTTCAAGATGAAGTTTCTCTTTGTATGTAGAGTCAAAATCTAAACAAAATTTTCGCATCTGTATTTTTTGTGGGTATATTATTTTGTATTTAACTAAATTCCTGCTTTCATAATAATAAAATATTAAGCTTTTCTTTGTTTCAATTTGTATAACATTTTTGACTGGCGAACTGTTTTTATGCCCAACTAAACGAATTTTCTAAATTTTGTGTCGCTACCGGTTAAAGCAAACGTCCTCACCTCGGGAGTTCATGACCCGGACTGGGTGGTCTTCCTCTCACCCGAAGCCATCCGCCAGCTTCAGTCGGCTTACAATAATATTATCCTTCATCGACTAGATCGCCGCCGTACAAGTAGGACTAAAGTAAATGTTAGAGTACCGATTGTGGTCAGATTTAACCCTTTTTTTGTTGGACGAATATTGAGGGGTTCTGTTAACGATGTCCTGCAGAAGATGAAAGTGATTGTAAGTAGAATCAGCAAAGGTACAGGATATTTAAACACATTTAATATTAACATATATACATACAAATTGTCAATTATAGGCCTACCTCGTTGAAAACTACGACAAAAGGAGAAGTTACTCAGAATTAAAGAAATAGATGTTTTTCTTTTTGCTTTTTTGTAAATTGTGAATAGTGGAATTGGAAATTATTTAAAAGTTAATGATTAAAAAAATATATCTACTTATAGTGTAACGGTTGCTTCAATATCATGGCATCAAAACCTTCAGAGTTTTGAGAGAATATTCAAAAGAAGTCTTAGTCAATATAAAAAACAATAAGATTATTAATTCGTGTAAGAGAAGTCAATAATTAATTTCTCTCGTTCATATTAAAAAATTTCCTGTCATTCATGCAAAAACTCTGACCCTACTGATCATACGTCAGGTTCCAGGTCACAGCTAAACCTACCCCGATCCAAGTGCCTCTGTCCTAATCAATCGTCATGCCCGTGAAAATATCAGAGTATACAATAATATGTTTCCATTTACTCTGTCGCGAGGTTCTGCTTCTTCTGCCTGTCAAAGAAATTACGAAATAAACATATTATATCATCTCAGGGTAAATCATCTCATAGAGTCGTTGTTAACTGCCCTTTTTATCAACTATAGACAGGTTTAGATATAAAAAATATTATTGATGTTTTACTGCTACTGGGTGCTCTGGTTCTTATATTGAATTTGTTTGCCAAAACCGCCCCCAAAAAAGGAAAAATGTTGTCGAATAATTGACCTTAAAACAAGTATCAAATAAATAATTATGTATACACAACTCACTGAATATTTGCAAACAAATTTGTTTTCTCCAAATAGATTTTTAACCATTTATCACTAAACTTTGTCTGAAATTTTCTCGAATTTAAGCCAATTACGAAACGAGGCTCAATTTCCTCCTTGAACGCATGAATCTATGTAATGTTACTGAATTGTATAATAATTCAAGTTACAATGAATTCAGTATATAATTCTGATAAAAACAAGTCATACCATGATATGGCCTCGATGCGACCGGCGCGACTTTACGTCTAGATTGTGTATCATATGAATTCAAATTAAATTATCGTAATAAAAATATATTAAGAAATTCCTGACAAGCACGCAAAAACTCTGGTCCTATTGCGCATATGTCAGTCAAACCGCGTCTCGCGCGCCGCTCTACCCCGATCCAAGATTAGAGACCTGTACTAATCAAAACTATGGTCCTGCTAGGCAATCATCAAGATCAAAGGCCATCGGTAACACCACCACCCTATGCCGATCCAAGTGTCTCTGACCCAATAAATTATAATTTACACGAAAATATCAGAGTATTCAATAATACGTTTGCGTTGGCTTCGCCGAGAGTTGCCTCTGGGATTGGTAAGCGAAGCGAGCAGAGGCTGAGCCATCTATTATTGTAATTATTAAATAGTGTGATTTTAAATATTTACATAATTTTATTGTTGTTAATGAATGAATGTACATTTATAATGTATTACTAGCTGTGTTATGCCGGGCTTAAACCAATCTCAATTTTTCGTTTTTGATTAGGTATACTAGAAAACCATTTGTTATTGATCTAAATAAAGGTATATTTGTAAAATTGCTTTATTTCAAATAAAACTCAAAGATTCACAGTTATCTGGACGTTTTTAATGTTATTGTGATCTCAACTAAATACAATTTTATAACTCTTGAATTGCATCATTGTTTTTGGGGTCCTGACTCCATGAAGGGAGTTTTGACATTTAAAAACAATATGTGATTGGAAAATTATGTTTTACTCTTCTTGTTACACTTTAAAATCATAGAAAAATAAACAAATACTATAGAAAGAGTAAATAATTCGACCACGCAGCTAAACCGCTGACGTGAGTTGAGCGAATTTCAAGAATTAAGTTTATATGTTTTAGGGTTTCAACTAACTATTTGCGTAAATTTTATTGGTCTACGCATAAAGACGCTGAATAACTGCGTGCGTATACGAAATATTTTAGTAGAATTTGTTTCCATCTCAGCTTCCAGCTCCGGTTCACGTTCCAGCTTCTTCGTTCCGCTGGCAGTAGACACATTTGCTTTGCGAGTTTGCACATCGATCTTGCAGCCTCGGAGTATGGACTGCTTCGCTTTGCTTGCAGAGGAAAAACTCGCTTCGCGAGGTAAATAATGCCAGGTGCTTTTATGGTGTTTTACGTTTTTATCGATTTTGGGAGAACCAGACATGCTATATATAAGGTCGTGTAAAAAACAAAAATTGCGGAATAATTTCCTATATTTATATTTTTTTAGATAAAACCCCAACAAACTCTCACTTTACTGCGACAAATGTGAACAATATTTCACTTCCTTTCAATAAACGGAAAGGATTTCAATTAAGATTTGTTTGGCTAACGATCTCGTCCGAGTGACTTAGAAAACCATCATATGATTTGGACCAAAATCGGTCGTAAAAGGCGGCCGTTAGAGTGCGAACACACACACATATATATATAAAGTTCTAAATGACACCCGAAAACGAATTCTGGGGGCCATGATCGGTGCTCATTTACTACTCCCGACCACTATAAGGGTCACTGCAATAGTTCACCTTTCGTATTGAAATTCTCTAAAAACATAAAACAAGTTTGAATTTACGATTTTAATTTCTAAATTAGTGACAAAAAATAGCTACTTAATTATATCTTAATGTAAATTATTTAAAATGTAATAGTACACAGTCCTTTCAAATGTTTCATCTTCAGATATAGCTTGACTTGTGAGAAGATGACTTGATAGAATAAAACTTAAACACAAAATCTAATACGTTTACTAACTCAAACGCATTTCAACAACAATGTCGCCGTCTTTAGTTATATTTGATTATTGTAGCTCGTGCATCACTGAAGATGGGGACATTGTCGTTGAAACGTGTATGAGTTAGTGAACGTATTAGTTGTGAGATTTTGTGTTCAAGTTTTATTCTACCAATTCACTTATATTCAGCTAACATTAAAGAAATTTCGGCTGTAAACTGGTCTAACGTTTCCAAACTGGACTCGGAGACAGTGCTCTTACGAGTTTATAAACATGTTTGGTTATGCCTGTTTTGTGGTTCAACAGAACTAAAAAGATAATGTTCCCTTTAATTATTAAAAACTCGACTGGAGACACTTAACAAATTTTGAAATCCAAGTGTGTGTTAAACGGTTGTGTTAAATTAAGTTTACAAACTTGTATCTTATATTACCACCTAGCCAATTTCGTAAATAGGAGTAGCTTTTTTGGGGGGGGGGGGGGGAGGTAGTTAATTTGTAGAAGACTCTCCGGGAGTCAGGAGGATACAGAATGCCCCCTTGTAAAAGAGGAGTTCGGAAAAGTTTGAAAAATTCCCTGTCAGATCAACAATTTAGAGCCTACTGGTGCTAGTTTTAAGATAAAATATCATAAATGATTTATGATAGATATTAGATTTTACTGACACAAACACTAAACAGATTGTTGTTTAGATTATAGAGTCGTTTATAAAATAAGTTTGTAAGGAAAGGAAAAGAGTATGATTGTTACATATTTGTACACTAGATTGAAAACGCGTCTTTATAAAGTTATAAATTACATGAATTTTGTTGCCAAACGGTATTTAAAACATCCAAATAAAGCATTTTACAGTGTAAGTGTAGTGAGTGTAATAACGTTAATTTAAGTTAATTACTAATAATCCTAAAATGTTAATTACAGTGTGTACATATTTTAGAGAAGACGATGCTTAAAATTAATAAACCACTGACCTTTGTATATTTAAACGTGATTACTGACGAACATTAATAACAATTAAAACGTTTAAGTAGCAACTAGATAACAGGACCAAATCTAACTTTTTAGGTTTCTTATTGAAATCTTTTATGATCTCAAAAACCAAAAGAAACAAAACCATATTGATATTTTATTTCATTGTTATTCAGAACTTTTAAACATGTGTACTTAAAGGTATTTTTACAGTGTTATTCATTTGCGTGCTGTGACTTTTTATTGCTGGGGGGGGGGGTTAGGTCCTCAATCCCCCCCTAGCCAGATTTGTTGATATATGAAACAACAATACTTACCTATGTTTCAGACATCCATAAGTTTGCGCAACATAATTTTATACGTTCATTTCTTGACAAAGAGCTGTCAAGTTCGCAATAAGACGTCTCGTTTCCTTAACAGTAAGATGGGGAAGAGGCAGTAAGAGGCCACGAATAAAACAAACGCGGACAGGGGCGGACTGGGTCCTTCATTAGGGCGTAAACCTTGAATAGCCTAAAGGCGCATATCAGAAGGTCTGAGGGTATGGAAAATGACATCCTATACACTCGATTTTATGCTAATCTGAAAGTAAATTTGTAAATAAAATACAAATGATTTTATTAGGTTCTTTCTTGTTATATTTGTATTGTCCCTTACATTTATATAATAAATCATGTACTTCCTGTTTACAACCTGCAACCGCTGTACAATGGCGCTGTAAATTTACATCAAATTTTCCATGATATAATTTAACACATAAAATATGCGTTAACAAAAATTCTGTTAACAAAAATAACAATTCATTATTGACTAAACTATTTTTGCATTGACTGAGTACAAACTGTAAGCCTAATAATTGTTTAAAATAACTGTTTTATTATTTGGCTCTAACGGCCGACTAAGAAAATAAAATAAACTATCATTTGTGAATTTGTTGTTGATACTTTTTTGTTCTCATTATTTTTTAAAGTTTAACTTGATCAATATTGCTTTGGTTTAGGCTTAAAACTTTTTCAGATTTTGTAATGAAGAGATGGAAATGAAAGTATGAGATAATCTGAAAAACAATGTAGCCTCTATAACTTACCACTAAACTATTTACACAAATGACACAACTAAAATCATGTTACAGAGCTAAATTTCATTAAATAATTTTATAAATTACTTTAAAGTCTTTGAGCTATGAGAAAATAAAGTAACTACAAGTTATGATTTTTCTTCTGGTTCAAAGTATATTCAATACATCAAAAGACCCTTCGTTTTCTCGCTTTTTTCACACATCTTAGCTATCACAACATCATTGTCTAAGAAAGTGATTGTCCTCTCTCTTTGTATTTGGATTAAGATAGAGCCCTCTAAATAAGATATAAGAGCCTCTAAATTATCTAGGTTCAATGTTGCTCAAAGTCTTGATTTTACAAATTTGAGTGTAGAGAATGTTCTCTCACAGTAACTTGTGTCAAAGGGATGGTCAAAATAAAAGTATAGACCAGTTCAGTTCAGGGAATGATACAGAGTACATGCTTTAGGGCCTACTCATATATCACATAGAACATACACTTGATACACTGCTTGCATTCTGATGTATTAGAGCAAGTCTTATTTTCCTCTTCATCGGATTCATCATTGCTCGACTCATTATTATATTTTAATCTGAAAAACTTTCTTTGATTGTCAAGTTTAAATCAGACAATACTTCAAACAAGTATTAAAGTTCTTTCAGTTTTTATCTGTCTACATTTTGTACCAATGTTCAAATTTTGTCCAATGTATTTGGTTTCAGTCCATTTTTCTTAAATTCAGGAAATCTTCTAGGGTCGAATATAGGCCTAAGTATTTTTTATCTGAAAATCTCGAGTTCAATGACACAATACACTTGTATCCTGAATTAGTCTTCTTCAGTTGAGTTGACAAAAGCACCTTCATTTGTGTCACAATCACCATATACTTTTTTTTCAATTCTGTCTCAATGCACAATTTGTCTGCATCTAAAGAATGGTCTTCATCTACTTTTTTGTTGATGGAAGCAGTCATGAAAGGCACAAATCTGTTAGCAGCCTTCTTGACATCTTCAAATTCAAACTCGTTACGAAGTTTTCCCAAAGATTTTATGTACTGAAATAGAGAAATAGGCACGTTTGAAGATCCGGAACAGTAAACAAGATAAGGTAGGATAAGGCAATTGGACAGCTATACATAGACGAAAGTAAATCTCCAATAACGTGTGATGAACCGTCAGAAAGCGACACTAGTTCTTCATCAGATGATGACTTTTAAAGTAAGTTACTAATTCGTATTTCTTTTTCCGGGCCTTGAATTATGTTAATTAATTGTTAGAATATATAAATACAGGGTGTTGAAAAAGTCTGGAGCCGGTTTAATATTTCGTAAGATGAAAAAAATTTTAAGGTAGATGTGATTGAAGAACTACTCTAGGCCTATGTAAAAATATTATTTTATTAAGATTTCAAAAAAATTATTCGCCGTCTTGGATCCACCATTTTGAATATAACTTTTTTTTTTAAATAGGAAGGTGGTCATGTCATACATCATTTCAATATAGAATTTCAAGAGAAACCATCCGTGAAATTTGCACATCCATATCTAGCTTTAACCGATTAAAAATGGCGACTAAAAAACAACAAAATCGTGTTTTCCGATTTTGCCCCATTTTGCTGTACTATTAAAAAAATAATACTAATTACTATTATTTTTGGATTTAGAATGAAATAAGCTTTCAAATTATATGCCACACAACGATATTTGGTTGAAACAGTCGAAATCAATTTTGAAAAAATCAAAGTGGCTGATACACAAATATTTTAAATACTCCCAAATATGTTTGTGTGGCATATCGTTTGAAAGCTTATTTAAATTCTAAATCCAAAAAGAATAGTAATTAGTATTAAAAAAATAGTACAGCAAAATGGGTCAAAATCGGAAAACACGATTTCCTTGTTTTTTTGTCGCCTTTTTTAATCGGTTAAAGATATGGATGTCAAATTGTCACCGTTGGTCTTCTCTTGAAATTCTACATTGAAATGATATCACATGATCATCTGCCACCTACCCATTTAAAAAACAAAGTTACATTCATAATACCAGATCCAAAATGGCGGATAAATTTTTTGAAAGTTTAATAAAATAGTATTTTTACATAGAGTAGGTTCCTCAATCACATCTACCTTAAAATTATCTCTATATACGAAATATTAAACCGGTTCCAGACTTTTACAACACCCTGTATATATATAGTTCAATATGGGATATTTGTTTGAAACATACCGGGATTAGAGACTATAAGTTAGAACTTCAGTCTATATTTTTTTTGGGGTTAATTTATTTTTTTCGGGCTGTTAATACATTGTTAGGATACATAATTACAAAACATATCTCAATATGTTACGATTTGATTCTGACAAAGTATTAGTAAACTAAACAATTACCGATAAGGGTGATATATAAAATTTTTATTTTTAAAACTTAAGTTAAAGTTCAAATCAAGACAAATAGTCCTAGGATAGCCTATGGGCAAAAATAAAGTAGACCTACCTAACCTATTTCTGCAAACGAAAAATCAATTTTATCCTAGATAGAACTACGAAGATATTTTCGGCTGGCTATATGTACTCAACCATAATAAATGTGACCCAATTATTGCCAAAGTGCCTATTTAAATCATAATTAATAATCCTTGGCCACAAATAAAAATACTGTTTAACTTCTACAGTGTAATGATGAAGTCAAAAATACACAAATTTAATTTAAATTTATAAAAGTCGTGATTCTACTTATGTGCATGTATCCTGTGTAATGAATATCCAAATAAATTGAAGCGTTTGACTCAAATTAAGTTTAAAATAAAAGAGACACAATAATTTACAGCTCACATTCTTCACACACTTTAAAGTTTTGCCTTTGATTATGTATAATCAAGGGTTTTACGTTTTCGTTACTACGGTTTACGACACGACAGACGACACCGATGCTGTGAAGTTTTTATTCGGTTTCGGCGTAAAATGGCACGGAAAGCGGCCAGCTTTTTTAAGTCGCTCAGACCACAGTAGTCGGTAGTAGGTACACCGGTACACGTACGAGAGAGAAGAGCTACTTTGCTCTCGCTTGTTGACAGTGTCAACTACAGATCTCACACCATACTTTATGTTTTCCCGAAATTCTTACGCTGAGTTTCGTCTCGCTTTCTAGAAATGTGTCATTCTTTGAATTTCACGAATACTTTTAGACGAGGGTGCAAAGAAGGCGCATCGGCCCGTTGGCCGGTGGGCCGGCGGGCCAGTCCGCCCCTGAACGCGGATAATTCTCAACAACTTAATGTTTCAGTTCTTAGTAAAACTCACTTAACCTCTCGAGACCCGAGCACCGTGGGTTTCACCAACATTTGTTGTGCGGATGAGATATGCCTTGCCATGTGGTCTTCATGTTATTCTGAAGGCTGTTTATTGTTTGACTGTAAAAAGCAAATACAACTCCTTGTTGACTTTAACTGCAGCTAGGGTACGACCTTTGCCCTTGAGCTGACGTAGGATTCAAATTGCAACATGCTTTTACGTTGTGGGAATTAAGCGAAGGTAATAAAGATAAAGATCAAAACGGAAACGAATAGCGTTTGGGATCGAAGTGTGTCAGGATTCATTATTAACTGTAAAAGAGAATTTTCGCAACCGGTATTGCCTTTAGAATGAAAAAAACCAATTACATATAACTGGAAATAAATTCAGCAGAACTACTTTCATAGTGGACCTGTGAAAGTACAGGGAAGTTTTAAATAGGTCCAGATATCGAAATCAAAGGTCCGCAAGGTTATGGTGCACAGTAATGACTAAGAAAGCAGCCTACAACAAAAATTAAGGATTTTGTTAAATTTATGTTATAAATTGGCCTGTAATCCCAAAAAAAAAAACAATGCCAGTGGAAGCAGCTTTTAGACCGTGTAAAAAATGGACTAGTTTGCTTTAATACTAAGAAAAATATAGACCATCAATTCGGAATGTTTATAAGAAACTCTAAAAAAGAAATGAGCTTCGGAAAGATGGAGAGATAAAAAATAGAATGAAGCTCAAGAAAACAATGGCAGATTCCTTTATACACCATTTAAGATCAACTCAGGAACTCTACTCAAATTTGGAAAGTAACAACAATGTCTCAACAGGAATAGACGTTCCTGGACAGAATAGAAAAATCTTTATTTCGGGTGAAGTTAGGACCATCGGGGCATCTCTTACACTTAACCCATACACAATTACAATTTTTATAAATATTAACACACTTAATTTAAGCTAACAACAAAACAAAAATACACAATAAAGACAAAAAAATGCACCCAAAACACACAAATTAAAAAAGAAAAATCCTAAACTAATAGTTTCTTAAACCTTACAATTAATTTTAAAATAATTACAAATAAGTTTTGACCTAATAAGTAATTTACATTTCATATTAATGTCACAGTGTTTGGAACAACATCCAATGAATTAGTCCTGTAAGATATACACAAAGTTCATGTAGTTTACACACATGTCCAAGGATTTTGATCGATTTAGGAGCTACAGATCTTCTGTGTTATCCACTAAACAAAGCATTTAAGGGTTTATATTTTTGCAGTCTATTCTTGTGTATAATTGCATATATCTTAATCTCTTCTGAGACATTATTCATATTTTAAATTTCAACTTTGCTACTTCCTACGGATATGGCTTCACAACGAAAATCGCAAAAAACCTCAAAAGGTTCGACTTTTTAGAAGTTTTTTTGCCAAAACGTCATAAAACTTTGCACTTTTCGAGGTAGACTGTTCTATACAAAATTTACGTAATGTATATTAAATTTTCTACAAAAAGTATCCTCAAATGCATTTTTTTAGTTGAACGGTTTGGCAACTAGAGCGCGCTGAAAAAGGGCCAAAATTTCATACTTCGTAGAAAACCCAGTTTTTTGTTAGTTTTTCTCTTGTAACTCAAAAAATATGCCTGTAATTACAAAAAAACTTGCATTCTGCTAAAACTACATTAAATCCCTTACAAATTGCACACCTTAATAACTTATTTTGGCCAAATCGTGTAGCCGCTAGAGCGCGTTGAAATTTTATGTCATATTACGTGAAACCTAATATTATTATATTAAGTCAAGATTCCTAACCTAAAACTCCAGAGACTTATATTATCACTATTTTACTTATTAAAAACTATTTATTTGGGCTTTATAAATAATAATACATGTAATTACTTATTAATTATACATCGATTTAATTACTAATTAATTAAATTAATTAATTACATAAATATTTTGTCTGAAGTATGTTTGTTTATTCAGACACAAAATACTTATATAAAAAGTTTCGAAAAAAATATTTATTATCAATTTTCATATCAATTATCATCATTAATATAGGTAGGTAAATAAAAAGAGATGGACATTTACAGTCTACGGCGTTTAGCAGTTGAAGGTCTGGTTACTCTTCTGAAATATGAAGGGGAAACACAACAATATTAGCAGTTCTACTATAGAATTAATTTTTGCATTTTTTTAGTATGAATGCATGAATTCAATGTTGTATTCCTCTTTCGTCTGCAATCACTGCTTGGGCTGTTGGTCCAAGGGTAGGCTCTTCACCTAAAAAATGAAAGGAAAGATCATAGTGTTAGGAAAGCTCCATGAGAATGTAATTCAATTAATAGGTACGGTACTAGAGATGTAGAAATTTCAAATGTATGCAGCAATGAAAATTATCTTGTTCTTTCGAAATGTGTTGGGTTTGAGGTGTGTTGTCCACTTCGTCAAAACCCTTGTTATCAACAGTGAAATATTTTCCCATATTTCTGCAATTCCCTGCACAATATATATATATATTTTAAATCCGGAAGCAATATAGGCTAGCTTTCTTACATCCACAATGTCCTTTGCAGTCTATCTTGAAATGAGCTGCAGCAGTTTGTCAAGTGCAGGTTGCTCGAGGGTGGTGATGTGCCATAACTGTTCTTCATCCACCCCAACTGTGTAGGATCTTTCACGAATCCCAGCCACGCCTGAACTTGGAGATAGACCCTCAGTGAGTGCTGTCTTGCTGCAGCATCTGTTGAGGCGAGAATGGCGATGTTGAAGCCACCTTACACGCAGGTGTTACGTATAGTTTGCATAGCCAACGTCGCAATTTGTTTAAGGAGCTCTTTTGTTTGCCGGAGCTATAGAGAGCAAGGAGACATTTTTCCTCCACTCACAAGTGTCTTTAAATATGTTAATGGAAGGTCCAAGGTATGGGTTCTTATTCACCGTTTTCACACACTTTATTTTGCCCCGGTTATATACAGATGGCGGTTATCATAATCGCTCATGGCGTGTAAAAAAAGAATACGGGCACCTGTAAATGACTCGATCACACACTTGGTGGGTGGCAAAAGGTATTGCATGTATTTCCTTTTCTTGGCTTCAGGAAGTATACATTGGAAGGAGTACAGAGCCAATAATCTATTATCTCCAACAAGCACTGTACTGATGAATATGAGTTCTGGAGTTTCTGGGAAAGGCGGGTGCTGCTCAAACCAATCCAACAATTTCTTTATATTGTGACTGTTTAAGGTTAATCCTTGAGTCCTTGTTGATGTTGAGTTATGTTGTTTTGAGCTACTGAACTCCAAAGTAGTCTTCCATTTTTTCGCACAATGTTGGAGTAAGACATCCCGTGCGTTCATCTTTTGGCCCGACGGAGAATAAGAGATTATATTATTATGAATAGGGGACTTCTACCACAAACCAACCTCTACAACAACTGTTCAGTTATATACATATATTTAATAGCTAGTACTTAATTAAATTGATATAAAATTCATAAGTAATTACATTTATAGTTAAAAGTTGCAATTAAATTTATACATTATTAATAAGTAGTTGCATTTATAATTAAAAGTAGTAATTAATTTATATATAATTAATAAGTAATTGCATGTAAAATTAATTATAAAGCCCAAATAAATAGTTTTAAATAATTAAATAGTGATAATATAGGTCTCTACCGAGTTTTGGGTGAAGGAATATTGACTTAACGGTTTCGCGTAATTTGACATAAAATTTCAACGCGCTCTAGCGGCTATACGATTTCGCCAAAATAAGTGATTAAGGTGTGCAATTTGTAGTTTTAGCAGAATGCAAGCAATTTGGTATTTGCAAGCATAGGTTTTAAGCGAAAAACTAACCAAAAAGTGGGTTTTCCACAAAGTAGGAAATTTTGGTCCTTTTCAGCGCACTCTATAGGCCACACCGTTCAATCAAAAACTACTTTTGAGGGGTGCTTTTTTGTAGAAAATGTTATATACTTTAATTTTGAATTGAAGAGTGTAATTCGAAAAGTGCAAAGTTTTATGACTTTTTGGCAAAAAACTTTAAAAAAGTCGAATCTTTTGAGGTTTTTTGAGATTTTCGTTGTGAAGCAATATCCGTGGGAAGTAGCAAAGTTAAAATTCGGATTCAGCACTCCAAAAAACATATAGAACGAGTGAGAAAAAACTTCTATATTTTTCTCCTGAAATTTGCACCCCCGGAGACGATTTGACTGGATTATAGTGAGATCACGATGGAGATCATCATTTCGTACGAACCACGGCGCATTAAACATACTAAGCAGAACCTGATTTTGAAATGTTTGAATAATTTTAACTTTTGTTTTCTTAGTAGCTGTATCCAATAAATAAATATATATTTTAATATTTGTTTGTATGTAAGAAGTTTATTGTGAAGATATCATGTAGATCTCCTACTAAGCAACCAATTCGTTTTCCTGTACTTAATATTTAATTCTGTGCGTTTCTTCTTAACATGATCTTTCCAATGGATCTTTTTGTCAAGTGTCATTCCAAAGTATTTAGTTGTATTTTCAGGAATTATTGGATGACTATTTATTATAACTATCTGACCCGTGCGAATATTTCGCAAGTTAGGAGTACTTAAGTTACCTGATTTAATACGTTGATTTAATTTAGTCAATTACGTTTATTTATTTATGTTTACACTATAAATAACAGTTTATAACGAATTATAACGCTTTACGTTGATTTAATTTAATTGATTTTCGTGATAGATTACACTTGCATATAGAATGTAAAAAATCTAATTAACAGCTAGCGGGGAACATGACCTCTAAAATTATGTTTAATTTTTGATGAATAGTAAATTATTTTGAGAAATAATATATACGATTTCTGTTGAGTTTATCTTTCTGTTGGTAAAATTGTATATAACTTGCCTTTGATTCTTTTAATTTTATTCTCCATTTTTGGATCCAGATCTAACTAACTTTATCACTTGCATTCTGGAATTTTCATTTTGCTTCTGCATTAGCTCAAACTGCCATAACAAACAAGTGGTTCTATAAGATCTTTCTAGGTACGTAACCAGAATTAATTTTACTTACTAATTGGTTTAATCTAGTTTTTATTTCATGGTTATCTTAATACGTTTTTGGAAATTTAAAATAAAACTTGATAGTAATATGAGAAAGTGTACATTTAAAGAATATATGTTTACGTTTTGCGCAATACTAGAATTTAAATTTGAACCCATTAAAAATAATATCCAGTAGGAGTTCAATAGTGTTTTCAATTTTGAAATAACTTTTCTGGCAACCCGCCTAGTGTTCGCCCGAAAATACTCCACTATAACCATAAGTTCCCAAGGCCGACATACACCTGTATGAAATCCGTCAGGTTTTGTGTAGAGTGAATGGTGGAAAAACGTATGTGTTCATATACAAATTTAAGGCTCCGTTGACGAGAATCAAACTTTTCTGTAGCCATGGTATAAGCAATACTGGTGCAGGATTTACGAACGATTCAGCAGAAGAACCGATTGATTCATAACTCACTTGGAATACAAATACGTTCATTTGGTTAACCGAATGAAATCGAAATAAATTCAAAATGAGGAATTGATTCGATTGATTCAAATGAACGACTTCCGAGTCGATGTAGTAGCTTAGTCATGCTTGGGTTCAGTTAGTTATATCTTATCCTATTCGAATACAATTAATTGTTTTAATTTTAGAGTTTTGTGTCTCTTAAGTAAAAACACCTTTATTTTTTAGCGAATTGCCTTAGAAAAGATGAGTTATTACAGTGACACTTATGGTGAGGTTAAAGTTGGAACTGGTCAATGAGCACTGATCTGGTCCCCAGAACACGGTTTGTAGTTTCGTTAAAAATGTTATATGTAGGCCTATTTGTATATAAGTGTTGGCACTTTAACGACCGCATTTTAATTCCGTTTTGGTCCAAATTTCGTACACACGTTTGTTTTCTAAGTCGCTCGGACGAATTCGTTAGCCAACAAAACCAACAACCGGACGCACGTTTTTTTGACAGAAAGTAAAAGTTGTTTGAGATTTTTCGTACTACAATGAAACGGTTTTGAGGTTTTACCTAAATCAATAATTAAAGGATATTATACTGAACATTTTGGTTTTTTACACGACTTAACTGCCCGTCTGATTTCCCCAAAATTGATCGAAACGTAAAATACCATGAAAGTACCCGGTTAAAATCAACGTAGGCTGACTGCCGGGATGCAAACGAGTTTTCCCCCGCGGAACGAAGCACCGTCAACACTGGAGCTGGGACTGGAGGCTGAGGTGCAAACCTATTTTACTAACATATTTCTAGGCAGCTAATTTCTCAAATAGTTTGTTGAAACTCTAAAATATGTAAACGTTATTTTTGTAATTCCCTCAACTCACGTCAGCGGTTCAGCTGCGTGATCGAATTATTTTGAATTTATATTGTAAGTTATTGATTTCTGTAGCATTATAATTTTCCGTCAGCAATCAGCGTAATTTATACGGTAAAGAAACACCCTGCTAAAATCATCTTGAAGTTAGCGTCGAACAATAATTTTTAATGTTAATAATCAGTTTACAAATTAATTAGATTAGGAAATCAAACAGTTTTGGCAATAGGCCTATTAGTCTTTTACGCTCTCTAGTCCGAAGGCATCCACTTTAACGCAGCTTCCCCCAACGCCAGGGTTAAATTAACAAGAAAGTAGCAGGTCTAACGTTGTTCTTTCCCTCAACGAACTTTTATTTTTTTTAGTTCTTTAAATAATGAACGGCGTAAACAGCTCCAAAACAGTGGTAGGGCAGTTTTTTTACTCTATAATTAACGTACGATGCTAAGTCGGTTGTGCGTGTGCGATAATTAACAACGCCGTAAGGTTTGTTACACGACGAACGCGTTTTCTAATTAGTTTAAAGATCCTATTTTAATTGCAACGCCATTGGTATGAGTTGAATCTTACACATTTGAAACATAAAATAAATTTCACATAAATCTGACGAAATGTCCGCCGCCGGTGATAACCGAGGTGAGACAATTTGATTGTCCAGTTCTCTGTTTTCTTTCATAGCTTCGCTCACACATATGAATAATGGATTAAAGAACTATCGGTTTAATATTGAGCGTTTAATACCCTAAATCTGAGTTTAGTCCAAATAAATCTTATATTTTCCATTTAGGCTTACATACATGATCAGCTATATGACAGTAAGTCCCTTCGATGGTCCATAACCTTCTGGAACATTCTATAACATTCTCGAACCTCCAGATAGATTCTATAACATTCTGGAACATTCTATAAAATTTGTCTGGAACATCCTGGAATATTCTAAAACATTCTCGAACCTTTAACAAGATTCTAGAAAATTCTGTCTTGAACAAACTGGAATATTTTAGAACGCTATCGAACGTTCATGAAGCTTATAGAAAATTCTGTCCGGAACATCCTGGAATATTCTAGAACATACTCGAATCATCAGGAAGATTCTAGAAAATTCTGTCTGAAATATTCTAGATCATTTTTGAACCTTCAGGAAGGTTCTAGAAAATTCTGTCTGGAGCATAGAATACAATTCTGTCTGAAATAATCTAGCACATTTTGGGGATATTCAGGAAGGTTCTAGAACGTTCTGACCTGCCTCGGCCACTTAAGCGCTGGATTCCAGCTGCTTCACCTATTTCCCATAGAAGTTATTTGATGTGATGCACTCTTTTGATACCTTCGTCTCCTAACCCAAACACTGAAGTTCCGCACCAAAACCTTCTTTAAAATGGGGGATGGAGGTCCATACCATTTAACCCCTACGGGGCTACTGCGGCTGGTTGCGGAGTTATAGCACGAACATACCTCGCTTACATTTATAGACTATGCATTGAATTCCTTTATTGCAGTTCGACTAATGAAGACAGAGGAGTAAAACGCAACCCTAACAACAAAATTTGTATTACATTCTCCTTTGCAACAGCGTGGGTAACATAAACAAAAAATATACAACGACTCACAGATCAACTCATACATTGACTCAAATAATGACTCAAAGAGCTACTCACAAATCGCTCAAAGAGTGACTCACAGAGCGACTCAAAGAGCGACTCACAAATTGACTTATAGATCGACTGCTAAACTAGTGATTATTTAGTTTCCAGCTGCTTTTAATACGTAACATCTTCTGATCTTTAAATAACGTGTTCTTATTACGTCTCCACAAACCATAATGCCATAACATACTTGAAATGTGGAGAAACCAAGGGTATTAAAAACCTGTTGGCAACAGGGAGCACAGCATGATTATCGAGTCGTGAAACATTATTTCTGTGAGAGTGTTATTGTATGTTGTATAAAGCGTTATCTTGAACTCCAAAGTAACGGTTATGTCGTATTGGTGGTCAGTAGTCTGCTTCTCACAAACTGTGAGGATTATCACCAGCAACTTCCATTACCAATAAGATGTACAACTTTATATCTGTTAGTGTTTAGCATTAGTTGTCATGTGTGAGGGAAACTATTAAATATAG
Source organism: Philaenus spumarius (assembly GCA_018207615.1). Taxonomy (NCBI): domain Eukaryota; kingdom Metazoa; phylum Arthropoda; class Insecta; order Hemiptera; family Aphrophoridae; genus Philaenus; species Philaenus spumarius. The sequence goes on from JAGFPH010000133.1 coordinate 242,029, forward strand.
AAATTTGTATCGACAGATCCGTTTAATCGCGATGTAAAAAGACCATCTAGATTCTGTCGTACCTCTGACCTAATTCCCAGACGCGTTTTATGTTGGAATTTTTTATTTCAGTTTTGAACAGATCTAAAAACAATAATGACACTGTGTTCAATAGTTAGTACCTGCAGCAGTGTCCCAAAGTTCAATTAGTTTGCTCATTCTTCGCGAGTGTGTTTCAACCCTTCAGTACGCCGTGACGCTGTAAGTCTAGTTTATTTACTTAAATACTGTTGCAAAACATCCCAAGCGGACCGTGTAATATCTTGTCAACTTGGACACGAGCCAACCACTGTTTGCTTTACTTCCGTCATCCTACCCTCTTTTACTGACGTAGACAGTCTTTTAACCAACACGTTTAAGATCACGAGATTCCAAAGGTGGTGTATTTTTTGTGACATTGCAATTTATTGCTGTGACGTTTTATTTTTTGAATTTTTTTTTAAAAAGAATAGCGTTAGGCGTAAATTGAAACGCGTAATTACAAAATTCGGGATTATATGATTTAGTTGGGGAAATATACGAAAAGAGCAACATAAAGTATTGGCAATATCTTTATTTCATATACTCAATACTCCATTTTTACTGCTTCAGTCCCAATAATTGAACAGCGGTGACATGAGCACTGGCAGAATATAGTTTCTATGTAGGAGTAGTCCTTGTTTTATAGCTATACTGGCTCAAAGAATCTCTTCTGCTTTGTCCAAAATTCTTCTCAGTCATCCTCAGTGTTCTTCAAGGTTACGTAATGGCGTAAAGGGTGTACGTTTCGAGATATTAAAACTGTGCTACTTTTTTCAATTTATTTTTCCACACGAATAATGTTAAATTTAATTTGTGATAGTTTATTCAAGATTTTAATGCTTGGGCTATTTTAAATTAATAATATACAACATAGCAGTGACGTCGGCATAACCGCTAATCAGTTGTACTTTGGTCTCCTCAGCGTTCTTTAAAATTTTATTATGACAGCAGAACGTTGTCACACAAATAACGTTAAATTTAAAATCGTTTCCATTTATAAAAAATAATGGTTATTTACAGTTTCTAAGCAACATTTGAATATTGATGTTTTCTCCCCTTTAAAACGTTTTCACGGCTGATTTTTTATGCTTTTTGTTATTTTCGATAATCCAACCTTCCAAATTTCAAATTCAATCTTAACCACTACAAAATACATTTTTAACAAACTCTTAGATATGGTAACTTACGAACAAACCTTTTATAAATAAAGGAATCACCGATTCTTGGGTGAAGTAAAAATATGTATAATTTTTCCTCGTTTTAACAAACTTCAGAAAAAAATTACATAAATTGTGCAACCCCGGAAAATACGATCGGTTGAAAGCGCATTGTTGCGACACAGTTAACGAATCGAAACCACGAAACCTTACGCCATTAGCTAGTTGGCGAGTTGAAGGTAATTACATCAAATAAATAATAATTGCGATAATTACTTCATTTTATAGCCGTTTTCCTGATTTACAATAGTTGTAAGAAGGGAAATACTAACGAGGAATAGGAGACCGGTCACATTAAAGAATACAGTTTTGTTTGGCGTCTTTAGCTCATAAATGGCTAAATTATCGCGGAGAAATACTAGAAAAACAATATATTCCTTAATTTTGAATGTGTGAGAGAAAGCTGTGTTTAATAACACATGCTCACATAAGTTGCCTCGCATGCGGATTTCAGTACCTTTAAAGTCAGGGTTACATAAAACCCTCAAGTTTTCGTCTTTACGATGCTTCCCTTTAATTGCTAGCTGAAGAATGAAACGCATAAAAACTCAATGCTAGTAGTGTACAGCTCTGCCACTTAGAGAGCTGCGGTCAACTAAGAAATATTTTTCAGTAGCCTTAAAGTGAAAGTGCAGTATTCAGTTAAAAGCATAAATTCTTATTTTTTATCAGGGCATAAGATAAGAAGTTCCTTGTTATCATTCTGTGATAGGGTAAACTGATCTTGTTTATTTCATGCTGTTAACTTTGTCAAATCTTAAATATTGAACTTAGTAATAAATTAGTATTTTAGGCGTATCTATCACTTTTTGGATGAGGTAAAATATATTAACTCGCGATAAGTTTTGCGTTTCTGATTTCTTCTTCTTCTTCGTTGGTTTTTAACGCGTACTACTAAAAACCAGAAGTTTAATGTAACAGCTATTCATTAAAGAAGAAGAAATCGACGAAACAAAATAGACAGTGGTAAATTTAAACGCTTAAACTCAATAGCTGTATGGGTTTAGTCACACTACCGATGAAAGGGATATTATGCTTCCTCATTTTGTAAGTTGTATTAAATTAGTGTACTTGGTGATAGGCTACCTCTAAAATGGTCATAGTGCTTTCGTATTTTTTAAATGTATAAACTTGCTATCTTGGTGGTTATGGTAATTAATGTAAATGAATTGAAGAAATTTGTGTTGGTTTAGTATAGGCCTAACCTAAAATTATGTTGTTAAAATTTTCATACAAATTATTTGCTGTTCAACTTAATATTTAACAACAGGTATTACAATTATTATAAAAAAGCCTTTTTATATTTCAATTTTAAATAGGACAAAATAAAAATAATTCTTAAATTTTGGATTAGACCAATATAACCAACGATTTATTTTCGTGACATTTTTCATTTCTGTCGGCAGCCCCACGACTGCTTTCTTTTTTTACTAAATAATGTACTATACTCTAGAAGTGCTTATAACCTATTGAGTTGACATTTTGCACGTTACTCATCCATGTTAAGACGTAATTTGATAAAACAATCAGTAGTTCCAAAAATCCGTTTAAAAATTGCTGCATTTAAACATTTTAAAGGCAAAAACTAAAAGCACTTTTAATTTACAGTACAATTAATATAATCCATATCTAACTTAAAATCAATGTTTGTGATTTTTTTTTCTTATTGAATAATGCAAATAATATCAAAAATGTAAAAAACACACCACTTCGAACTTTAATTACCTTTCAAATAAAAGTAATTTCAATAAATTTGGATAATTTATGTCAAAAAAATATGCTTTTTTTATTAAAAAAAAAAAAAAAACAGACACACTTGAGATTGGACTGTATTGTTGTAACTTAACCTAAAAAAATAACAAGGAACCTGATCCTCATATTTTTCGTTCCTGCTACTGGACCATAACGCGTATCGTATGATTACGTTCTTACATCTGTGTTTACTCTCAACGATTACACCATTCCTACAATACAAAGCTCAGAGACGATAACTTTAAAGTACAGTATTCATGTCACCGGCGTATTGTTTTCATGGGATACACGTTGGCTTGGAGCCAAAACACCCAAGGTCCGCGCCACACCTGACCGAAGTACTTAGCTGTGTCATCCGGCCTAACGAAACGATTTTACCTTATTAACTTTTTTTAAATATGTATCTAAGCCTTACTGAATCCAAGGTAATCATAGAATATTCAAGGGACGTTCCGGCAGTCATTGACACAATATAAGTACTTTAAGCGAAAAACTTTACGTTTGCTTATTATGATTTTACGCAAAAACTACTTATCCCTTCTACGTAGGCCTACATTAAATTTTAACTAATGTTAAGTATTGGTGTTCGGGTAACTTGGGATATTTTTCATCGACCTAGTTTTAAATAAGGCTACCAAATACGCTGTCCGGGTCTTTTTGGCGCCTTACCCTTGGCTAAACCGTTAAAGATAAATCATAAAAGTTAGAGGACATTTTTAATAACGTTAAACATTGGTGTCCGTTTAACTTGCGATATCATCGACTAGGTTTTAAATTCGGCGAACAAATACACCGTCCAAGTCTTTTTGACGCCTTACCCATGTTAAACCGTAAAAGATAAATTAAGACAGATGAAACTTGTTCTAAAGTTAACCATTACAGTCCGGATGAAAACTTATGTGTATATATAGGAGATTATTCTGCACAAGTTGGTTTTTTACACGAACTTATAGCCTCTCTGGTTGCCCCAAAACGTAAAATACCATAAAAGTACTCCATTAATATCCTCATGGGCAATTTTACCGTGGGAACACAGCTTCTGATCCGAGGCCGGGATTCAAACTTGCGAAGCGCAGTCCATAACCCGAGGCTGCAAGGTCGAAGTGCAAACTCGTAAAGCAGTGGAACGAAGCAGCGCGTAAACCAGGGATGGAGGCTGTGGAGCAAACAAATTCTAGTATATTTCGTACATATATGCAGCTATTCAGCACATTCATGAGTCGATCAATTTCCAAAAAGTTGATTGAAACCCTAAAACATATAAACTTAATTTTGGATATTCGCTCAACTTACGTCAGCGGGCTGTTTGATCTAATTATTTGTCATTTTCACTTTTCACGAATACGTGAAGGTGTAAATAGGGAACTACCTACAACATATGTTACTTCAATTCCTTTTTCAGTCAGCATTTTTGGGTTTACCATTAAAATAATCAACGAAGACATTTATTCAGCCTAAATATCAAGCCTCGTGAAACTTTCGTACAACCAACGCGGAACAGCACACTAACTTCGCTTTATCTGTTTGTTTGTGGAATCTTTCGTTAGTGAAGTTGTGCCGACGGCGTGCAAGACGAGTTCAGTTGACTTCTGAAGGTCATTAACACAAGAGATAAGGCTTATCAGTTATTGTAAGAGTTTTGTTTGGTGACTTTCTTTGTTTCTATGAACCTTTTTTCAATTGATCGATCTATCGGTTTTCTACCAGTCATTAAATAAATATTCTGCCGTATTTTGTTTTATTATGAGTATCCTGTTCAAATTACAGATTTGGAAGTATATAGAATATTTAGTTCAAATTTGGTGATTTGCTATGTAAACTTTTACGTGGATACACAAAATCAAAACAGTGTCTTTTATATTTTCAAAATAGCGGCCGTTAACAATTTGAGTGATATTTAACAATAAAAATATTAAATAGCCGCCATTTTAAAAAACATACAAGACGATGTTTTGATTTTTGTAACCTTGTAAAAGTTTATTAAATATCCTATCGACTTCGAAAGATATTATTTATTTTGTAAACAAACAAAATGGCGGATAAATGGAAAACGAAGCGTTTTCGGTCATATGATTGTTTTAAGTTTTTATCATAATTTTACATAATTAAAGCGGTCCTACAAAGCGGTTCCAGATAATTCCGGACGCCCTGTATACAGGGTATTCGATAAAACACGTAACTAAAAACGAAAATAATCCACGCAGAATATACTGTTCGTTGTGGAAAGGCTGAATTCCTTACAGCACTAGCATAGAAAGAATAATATAAAATTTATTTATTTGCTTTAGTTTTTTTTTATTTGTCTTCATTACTGGTTTCAAAATTGTGTCGTGGCAGTATTTTCGGAAAAAGAAGAATCATCGTTTTTTCAAATTTCTTGAAATCTTAAAAAAAATAGTTATGATATCCTGTAATAAATTTATTTCAAACGTTACCACTCACGACTATGTTAGTTTAAAACGCTTTATAACTAGGTCAAATTTCATTGTCATTTTTTTTATTCGTTCTGACTGTTACAGACCGACAAACTAATGATCCTTTAAGGGTTCCGTATTTTAAAAATGTCGCCGTATTTTTTCCTTATTTCACTAGGCCGTCAGGCGGCGCAGCCAGCCAGTTGCTCGTCATAGGGCATTGATTGTTATGGAGCCTATCAGATTAGGGCAGACTTTGGCGTCCCTACCTGCTGACTGGCTGCCCTACCCCGCGAAAACATTGGCATCCACGGGTGGCGGAGAGTTGTTGCGAGGCATTGAATCTTTCCGAGCCTATTACACTGGGCTGCCAGGCGACGCAGTCAGTCCCGCCACCATTTGGTTTGGCACCCACGTTAAGTTATGAAATTAATGTAATTGATCTGTATTAACAAAGAATGTTGGAGTAATAATTCATTCCTCGACAGAAATTTATTGAGGAAAATAAAGTAAAATTTACACATATTCTAAACTTGCTTATTTATTATTTTTAATGCCTACAGCTATGTTTATAAATAAATTGATTTAATATGTTTAAAAAACCTCAAGTTATTGAATTTGTTTATGGATAAAAAAGGCTACATATTCCCAACAAGTAACATAATAGTTTTTCTCTACTAGTAACACGCAAGTAATTTAAATACCTGAAAATTGTGGAGAGCCCCTACATCGTGTTATGACGGTTAAGTATAGGCCTAACCAGGACATTTTCTATTGCGGATCAGGTCATACGACTTCTTTAAACAAATATTCAAAAACAAATTGTTTAATGTCATGGGATTATTTTATTATAGTTGTAGAGAAAGTAAAAACTACTAATTAATTGTTAAATTAAATGAAACAAAATGTACCCGTAGTAGGCCTACAGGTGGGGCAAGTTTTCTCGCCAGTAGCGAAGTGTTAAACGTCCGCTGTTTTAAAAATTGATAACTTTGTTTGCCTTTTTTTATTCAATAGCCATCAGGAACATATATAATTGTTATAACATATATATAACATATTATATGCAAACTGACTACTTGGCAGGTGAGAACTATTGAACTACCGTAGGACCGAACGAAGAGTGGTTGCCCTGAACGCGTAGACAACAGAGTCACCGGTGGCGCTGCCGGTTGCGCCACCTAACGGTCTAGTGTAATAAGGGGCTAAGTGAACATTATTTCACAAAGCTCTTGTTCACACTATTGACAACTGAATGTATAGTGTGATTTTAATAAAAGTTGTCCAAGTACAATCGGTGACCTGTGTTGGCGTGGGAAGAAGTGTGGGGGGGGGGGGGGGGGAAGGCGAACATTGAACTGAGGCACACAGCATACAGGCAGGGCAGTGCAGGTTGGAGCAACATTTGAAACAAAAACTGTGTGGCATAGTTGTCCACACATATTAGATAGCAGTTGCATGCTGCAGTTTGACGAAGGTAGGCGCTTATTATTTATTTATTTTATTTTAATATGTTGGCGGAATACTTAAATTTGAACTCTGGGTCGCATTTCGATTTAGACACAATACTTCTACTTTACCAGAAATCAAGGTTGGCAAAGCTCTGGAAAAGTGAGTATATAAAGAGAAGACGAACTCACGAACAATCTTCTGGTAGATTTAGAAAATTAAGTTTAATTTTAAAAAGTGTGAACAAATAAATAATAATTCGACTTTTTATAATTAAACTATAAACTAAATTTTATCGTACTTCACGTTCGTGAAATTAACCTCGTTCACGATTGTTGTCCTAATGTCGTTTTAGTTTGCTCTTCATTTTTCTGAAGATCACTTGTGTTGTATAGTACCGGTTATCTCCGCTTTAATTTTATTAGTTTTTTTCGATTTATTCCATTTTGGCAAATAAATCTAACTTCAAATATAATTTTTGAAGGAGAGCGTGTCACACAGTTTCTGCGGCAGATTCCCAGGTGCCACATCGGAAACACTTTGCTGCCCTGCTCTACGCAGTCTCAATAATTAACGCTATATCCTTCCACAACAAGAATCACAAAAACTGAACTGCCCTGCCTGCGTCTTCTAACGGTTCCCCTACTGTGAGCGCCTGGATGGGTACATGGTCGATATAGTCATTAGAAAATGTTCATTCCCTTCAGCGACTTTTTAATTCCCTTTTTCACCCTGGAAAACTCCGAGTGTACAGTGCAGTATTAATAAAATTTGCAGGAGTACAGTCAGTGACCTTTTGGTGGCAGCAGAGGATTTATGGACATTGCGGTACTGAAAACACAAGTCTGCTAATCGGCCCTCTTCCTACTCTGAGCATTATCCAAGACTCTGTGGTGCATGAGACTACTTTTGCAGGTTGGCTAGTAGCGCCAGATTCTATTTAAAAAATGAATATCCACGGAAATAAATTTAAATTATTAAGAAAATTTTATATTTGTACGTGAGACTTTCAAATACTAAAATTATTGTTTCAAAATTCCCCAAATCACATTTAAAATAATAATTTTTTAAAAATTAAACCTTTTATTAAAATGAGTAAGCGCCGAGTTCTTTCGATTATAAGACAAGAGGACATAGCCTTTAATAACAATTTAAGAGGTTTCTCAACTTATATACGAAGTGTATGGTTTTGCTGTGTGGTGAAGTCCCGTAAGTTAAACTTATTATTGTACTAAGTCAAGACCTTTGATTTATGATCCAAAAAATACCGTCGTAAAACTCTCCCCAAAACCGTCGTGAAAACAAAAGTAAATTTCTAAACCTGTAGTGCTAAAAGTTTACGAGAATGTCATAAAGTAACTAGCACTTAAGCACACCCTGGTCGTCCGTCTCCAGAGTGTCGCATTTGTTCACACCCTGTAGACACTAGACGGTCTCCTAGGCGACCCTGTAGCATATCACAGGTTATCTAAACGAGGGATCAAGAGCATTACATTAATGTTTTCGCTAACACTAACAGAGAGCGCCACGTGTCCGATCATCTGTAAGGGACATTTATACCCACGGATATGCTATCGGTAAATACGATCAGACTGTTTGAAACACTTAGGTTGTTTACAAATAAATTGAAAATTGGAAACGTCTGTAAGGTCTACAAAGAGGACAAATCTATTTTTGATGGTCTCTAAATAGAGTATATACTAGAAGTTCCACCCCGGCGGCGGCATATGGCGAAGCCAATGCAAACATTTTATTGTATACAGTGATATTTTCACGGAGCGGTGACCTATATATCTATTTATACATAACTAATATAAGGTAGATATAGAAATAGTCACGGCCATCCCCAAAAATTCTAATTGCTGCATAAGTTTTAATTTCACCATTAATATTTAAATAATCAATAATCAACATCTCATACAAATGTTTACATTACCAACTAAATGAAACAATCTAATATGTAACACCAGGTGTTTGACTTATAATACAGTAAGCCTTTTGTATGCTTTTACCAAATCTAAACAAAATGTTAGTTGTGAATAATAATTTACCTGATTCTAAATTTGCCAAATTGATTGCAAATAAACTTGTATTGGTTCATTGTAAGCCTAACCTAAAATTATGTCAAGTTTTTGATCCAAATTGGCGGTTTAATTTATAATATGTAATTATAGATGTTTGAATTTATAATTATAATACAGTTAGCATTTTTCGTAGATTTTTGTTTGTGTTTGCTTTTAGTTTGTTACTCTAACCTAAAAAAGATTGTAGGTTGTGAATAATAATAAACTGATTATAAATTTGCTAAGTTGGTTGCTATGGTAATGAATGTAAACAAACATGTGTTTCTAAGCTTTTGATCCGAACTGCTGAACTTTTATTATTTTTACGCTTTAAAATACAATTTTTGCAAAATCCTTTCTTATTGTGCGCCTATGACAAATAAGAATATACCTTTAAATTTTTATATTTGTATTTTAAGTAGTTTTTGCTCTACGTTAATTCTATGACAGTCAGGAGAAAGCCGCTTATATACAGGTTGGTTATAAAGTCACTTTTGTGTTTGTTAAAACAAACAAATGTTTTTTGGGGAACGATACTAACTTAACCTAAAGTATCTTTTGAAGCAATCGGATATTTTGGGTGTCCCCTAAAAATGGGGGGATTTGGGGGGAAAAATTAAATCCGACAACTAAATTTTAAAAAAAAAAAAAAAAAAAAAAATTGAAATCGATTTGGAAGCAATTTGTTAGGTCAAGCACTTTGAAATAAACATTTTTTGTCTTTTGACATTTTTTCTAAAAACTCTTCTTTTTCGAGATATTAGCAACTTTATTAGCAACACGTTTAGGGCCGCCATTTTGTTTTGGATGGTCCGATTTTTATTTTCTTTATGTCATTTTCCTAGTCTTAAATAGACCTTTAAAATGATGTATCACATGACCATACTTCCCATTTACAAATTTTAAGTGGCCCCCAAAATCCCTCATTTTTATGGGACACTCAAAATTTCTGATTGCTTCAAAAGATACTTTGGGTTAAGTTAGTATCGTTCCCCAAATGTTATTTGTTTGTTTTAACAGACACAAAAGTTAAAGGGGGGGGGATTGACCTTATAACCACCCTGTATATATATAGGCTACTAGTGGCTCCGCTCCTCCTCGCTTCACTCACCAACCTGGCGGTGAACCATGGCAAAGACAATGAAAACAGATTATTGTATACTCTGATATGTTCACTAATACATATAGATTTTTGTGTACAGTGTGTAAAGTACTTATTTTGAATTTTTTTCAGGTTAGTTTCATCAAGTACAAATAATTTTATCAAAGTATTACAAACCTCACCGATAGTAAGTACACTTTAACGTTGATTGTTAAATTGCATGGCTTTGTAAATAAGAGTGTAAATTACGGAATATTATTAGTTTTAAATAAGATAAAATGATTTATTACTTCATCACTAAGTAGCCTACTCTTCAATGTGCTCGAGGAAAATGACTGCACTGTTATTTACAAACATGCGCATTACGTGTTTTCAACTTTCGCAGTGTAAAATATCAGCATAAAGTTTATTACTGGCTGTGGAGATATTTCAGTACTTTGTAGTGTCACAGACAGTGTCACCCATTGATACGATTCGATCCATCTATTTATATAATGGCTTCCATTGATAGACACATCGATGGACGTATTTCAAAATATACACTTGCGTCTGATACTATCAACTCTGACAATTCGTCTTTGTTTGCAGCTCAAGTTCGTGGAGTTATCTTGTGCGTTTACTGTTTTTCCGAGTGCAATCTTGAAACATTTCATAATAGATTATAATCCTATACTATTTTAAAAGTTTATCAACAATAATACGTTCAACCCGTTAACGGCCTTCGTTCGATACATTGGACGCCGGTAGTTTATTCATCGTTATTCATCGGACTTCTAACAAAAATTTGTTTTATGTGATAATTAACATGTAATTCTTGTTTTAAGAATACCAAGTCTTCCAGTGAACCAATGTAGTTAGTTACAATGACATTATTTAACGATTTATCGGAAAATATATGTAAATGTTGTTTTTTTTTTGCGCAATAGGCCTATTACTATGTTTTAGAAAATGCAATATAAAAAATTTAGGTTTTAATAGAATGGTCAAATTCTTTTTATATTTATATGAATGTGTCCGTTTAACAAATTAGAAATATTTCCCACGAATATAATATGTTTTTTCATCCCACTTCTACAGTTAGCAGAAAAAAAAGGAAAATAAAAAGATTTTGTCTAGATTTTACATGATTAAAATAAAAGCAAGGAGAAATACTCATTATTTTTCAAATAATTATAAAATAGGTTTAATTGGCTAAAAATAAAAGAAAAACTATTAACATTGGTTGATAAATACAAATGTTACGTTTTAAAATCCAATAATGTGCAAATTCACTTATTTAATCCGTGGCTCTTTTGGGTAGTGCCGCCACGCCAGGCGCAAAGGGTTAATAATACGCCGTATTTAGATACGCCGTAGATATAATGCGAACTTTTAATAGATTTTTCCTGTCTGGAGACTTTTTCAGTCATGTTTTTTAAACTTGCCTAGCAAACTTACCTAGTGTTTTTACTTATTCGTGTGTGTCTTCACGCACATTTACCGTTCTGTTTGTGTCACTATTATCCGATTACCTATGTAAAGAGATTCTCAGTTGAGAACATGGACAATTATTCTTAGTCGAAGAGGGTGACCTAGAGATTGGCCATCACGTAGGTTATTGCTAAGAGTTTACAGTAACATGAGTCGTACAAAGGTACAAAACGCGGTGTTTTTAATTAGCCATTTAAAACTATTTACTTTATCACCGCACTCTTCTCCATCCTTTGTAGGCCATCTCTTAAAAAATGTAGGACTGAGAATCTGAGTTCACTCGAAACAAGGGTCACTCCAAAAATATTTCGTAAAGGTGGACAAAGAGTCTGACATAATCCAAACGCTTAAATAATTCAAAACTCACAATATTAATTTATTTGACACCCTTAATAATGTGCCGTATTTTCATACGCCTTCTTCTAATATATTTTCTTTGTCATTTAGTGTACTGTATTTTATTTTGAAGGCCTAATTTCATTTTCAGACTACATTTGAATACAATTAATTTGTATGTTTGTGTTATTAGCCACATTTATACCCTATGATTGGTAATCCGAACCACCTCCGGTCCTGACTAGTTCGGATTATCGAGGTTCCACTGTATTCTCTTTTGAATAGTCTACTCATAATATACCCCTATAATAGGCGTACCAACTGCTCGGAAATAAGTAGAAACGTCTGTTAAAAAAGTCCTTACGGTCACATGAAAGTTTGTGCTTATGTGAGTAGCTCCTCGCTGTCGGGCGATGGCTTGTTGTCTCCTTATAGAATTTGTCCTTCCACTCTCGTGTGAGACTCCGAACCTTGTCAGGATGGTTTGTCAATAAGGTTCTTCAATAAGATGGCGAAATGATTATTTCACTTCAAAGCGTTTATTAAAGCAAAACAATCTAATTCCTATACTGGCCCGAACTTAAGCTAATGAAGTCAAAGGCAAGTGAATCCACATTGTGTAGTCTGAAGACAGCTCCAGACCAAGGTTATTAGCAGACTGACTTCAGCTGGAACATTATTAACTCAAGCTGGCTCCTCCTTTTATTATAAACTGTTACATCAGCTATTGTTTGTGTGCAAGCCATTATTTAGCACGACCACTATCAACATAGATCCAGTGGTTATTATGAATCTATGATTATTATTATATAAAATGGTCGATACCTGCCACACTTACTTAATTTAAATAAAAGCCTAACTATAAATACCTAACGTTGCTTTGAAGCAGAATGTTATACAGAGCTTCTGATTCATTGTTTATCCGTAGCCCATATCTGATGCAAGTTCTTTGCCACGTTAACAGTAGGCTTACAATATATAGACCATGTCACATTATACATGGTTTTATGACTCGACGTAACGCAGTAGTAAACATAGGTCGGCGATAAGGCTAGTGTCGAACTAACCTCAGCACTGGAACATACTCGTAAGTCCCAAATCCATAAACCAAGTTAGGTCTACATTGAATTGACCTCAAACAAACTTAATAATGCCTAAGGAACGTGCAAAGATGTGTTTCTTTACGATTAAGTTACAGTAATAAAGATTAAAAGTCGAAGAACTGTATGAACTTATTTAGGAATGTTTCTCACTTCTCACCTTTAAACGTATGAATATACTAGAGGGCTCGGCCACCTCCTCGCTTCGCTTATCAACTCACTTGGCGAACAAATGCAAACAAATTATTGTATACTGTTATATTTACACGGGTATGACGATTGATTTGACGGGTATGAGAGATTTTTTATTTTTATGTAGAAGAGAGGCAATTTTCAAATAAAAAAAAACAAAACAATTGAAATATTGTATTTTACACTGGTCAAATGGGCCTAGTAAAGAATAAAGTTGGCATAATTTTAATAGTGATAGGTGTTTGAATTATGATACAGTAGGGCAAAGCCTTTTCCGTTGTTTGTGTTTGCTATTACCTAACCTACAAAAAACTGTTTTAATAATTACCTGATTCTAAATTTGCCAATTTTGTTGCTATTGTAATAAATCTAAAAAGCTTATTATCCAAATCAGCTGTTTTATTCGTAATTTGTAACAACAGATCTTTTAATTATAATAAAGTAAAACAAACTTGGTACATCGTTTCTCTGCAAAAAAATTAAAAAAAATTTTTGAACCAATTATAATTTTTGTATCACCTTAAAGGGACGACCCGCAGGGAGTCCGAAAATCTTAAATAGGAGCGTAGATCGAGTTGTACATCAAATAAAAGTCTATCTTAGGTGAACACAAGGGCGCTAATCAGACATCAAAAGGTCACCCTACACAAAATGGCGACCGTTTAAAGGTACAATATTAGGCTTTTTGAAAATGGCTTAATTTTACTTATTGGCATACGATTTAATAGCAAAACTCTGACAATCCACACTAGTAGGACCAGTTTTTGTGGATACAGTTAGTAGTGAGTGACTTGGTTGTATGACAACAGGACTGAATGCTACCTGGAACCCTTGGGGGGCAATAAAAATATTTGCAGGGCTACGACAGCACGACGTTGCCGAATCTCATTAGCGACTCAGTCGTAAAGTCGTAGTCTGCGCGAGGTCCCAGCCCCTAATCCCTCCGCGTCTACCTGCGAGGCTGTCTTGAAGAAAACTTTATCCATACCAGAACTGAGTTCATAGCTAGACAATATTTACCCCTTTAAAGTCACTTCACATATGTTGCCGATAACAGTATGATTATAATATTTGTATAGTTATAATATTTCGTCGTATTATCACTTTATATAATTAGAATTAAAAAAAAACTAGAGGACTTACCTAAACTGTTTAATCACAGTATGTTGCCGATAACAGTATGATTATAATATTTGTATAATTATAATATTTCGTCGTATTATCACTTTATATAATTAGAATAAAAAAAAAACTAAAGGACTTACCTAAACTGTTTAGTTACAGTATTTTGCATAAGAACATTGCATGTATTTTGCATGTATATACATTGTAAATTTGCTGAGTACGCAGGGGTACGGGCTAAATATTATCACCACTGGCTGTCAAACCCTCATCAAGATTTACCCCGGTCAAGTCGTGCAGACTACGACAACACGACGGAGCCCACTCGCAGCTGCACCACCGTCGTGTTGTCGTAGCCCTGCAAACCAGGTAAACCGATGACCCTTGGCAGTTTTATTGCACAGTCGTGTTGTCGCTTTACCATTTTGGTTGGTCTTACTGCTCAAAAACCGGGTCGCTGCTGGGGGTTTTGAGCGAAGCGAGCAGGTGCGGAGCCTCTAGTTTTGTATAATACGGCCAATTACACCTCCGAAGTTATTAGGCACAACTGCATATTTTACACAATATTGTGCAAACACACTTAACCTCAAAGTGCGTAGATTGTTTTCCTTGTAATGACGTTGACTTTAAGATACAGGCTCTCCGCATTTCCTGTTTTCCTTGAAACTCCTTCTCCAGACCAACCATTACTCAGATCTTGATTACAGCGACTATCGGGTCCTTTACTTTTTAATACTAGATCAAAACATAAACGTTCGTGACCTTGAATCAGACCGCGGTGAATGACTCGTAAGAGAGGGGAAACTATGAAACGGTTTTTAAATGGATGAACTAGGGGAGGTCATGCGTGCTATGCACGCCAATCGACCTTTTTAAACGAGACAGCCTCTTTTTTAACCAAGGTCTTGAATTTTGTAAAGCTTCAAACGGAATGGCAAATTGTCTTGTTAGCGAATTTCTTTGGGAAAGATGAGCTATTGCAGTGACTCTTATGGTGAGACCTAAAGTCGGGAGTGCTCAATGAGCACCGATCATGGTCCCCAGAACACGTTTGATGGTGTCATTAAAATATATATAATCTAAAAACTAACAAACATGATTTATTTATCTTTACTATATATAATCATGTTTATGTTATTTTTTATTTTGTAGATTTCAATTTTAAATGGAACAAGATTAAAATAATGACCCTTGGCAGTTTTATTGCACAGTCGTGTTGTCGCTTTACCGAGTGACTTTTCACCTTCAGTAGGAACGGTCTACGAGGAGGATGGGAACAATTTTTATTTCAAATTAAAAATTACTGCATGTTTAAAAAAATAACAATTACCAATAATCTTTCATAACAACTTAACTTGGATTGTCGGAGTTTTGCTTTTAAAGCAAATGCCAATAAGAAACTTTTACGTTAAGGAAAATGGTTAAGCCATTTTCAAAATGTAAAAAATTATAATTTCAAACAAAACCCATTTTGTGTAGGGCGAACCTTTTGATTTGCGGCATTGTGTTCTTCTAAGATTGGCCTATAATTTATATAGAACTCGACCTATGCTCCTATTTATGATTTTCCTCCGACTGCCTCCTGGCCGTTTCCCTAAGGCGATACAAAAATTATAATTGCTTCAAAAATCAGTTTTTTCTTTTTTTGTGGAGAAATTATGTACCAAGTTTTGTTGTAATCTGCAATGCTTACAAAAATATAACGCCGTTCACAAACTTTGAGACACTCTGTATACAGATAAATACAAGAAAATACTTTATAAACCAAAAAATATTGATATGAGATTGACATCGTGAATGGTTGCATAATACATTATAGTATGTTTCTTATTTGACAAAAAAACGGACTATTAGTTTTCGAATATTTCTTTTCTAAAATGTGACTTAAAATTGTGCCTAGATGAATCCACAATAACGATTCCTTTATAATCCCATATCTTCTAGAAAAACTCCATTTTGGGACTGCAATCTTTCACTTTTTAATATTTGAACTAATAAAACTATCGAGTGTTTTGGGTTTGTAACATGTGTATTTTTCAAGGACTCTCGGACTTAGACAACACAGGATTGACAAAACAATTAATTGTATCTTCAACTTGTTCAGGTTTTTTTACTAAATATTTTAAAGTGAATTTTCTTTAGGCAGATTAGTGAAAATTTTCGTTGCGCGTTAAATGTAAGGTGTATTGGTGTGTATTGTGCGAGAATCTGTCTGTGTTTAGTAGCGTACCAAAATGAGCAAATGTACAATTAAGTATAGATACAACGGAACGGGAAAACCGATTTTGATATGGAAAGGGTCGTAGTGCTTTGGTGCAACAATTTCGGGGCCAGCATTTTGAAAATACCGTTTGTGGTATTATTTCATATGTTTTTTATATGTATTTTGATATAGAAAGAGTCGGGTCGGTATCGCGTCGGGGTTAGATTTTGGGATCGAATTTTTTTGTAAATACATTTTGTGGTATCGTTTTATATGTTTTTGGGTAGAGGAAATCCAATTTTGACAGTCAAAGAGTCGTAACTGAGTTAAGATTTTTGGGTAAACACTTTGAAAATACAATGTGGGGTATCGTTTTATATGTTTTATCTCTAGGAATGGTTTAATCGATTGAGTTGACATTTTGCGAGGTACTCATTAATGTAAAAACATAGTTTCAAAAAATATTCAACTTCTTCCAATAATTCGCTTTAAAATGACGTCCGTTTAAATATTTTAAATGAGAATAACTCAAAACCCGTAATTTTTTTAATAAAAAAAACAACTTACAGAAGTCAATTTGTATAGCCCGTTTAGTGTTTTATCGATTGGCATTACTATCAAAATTATCAAACAAAATGCACACTATAATGTCTTGTCATTGAAATGCACACTAATAGATTCTTGTTTACTGTTGCCCTATGATAATTTTGGTAATCATGCAAATAGTTCGGAAACCAAACTGTATACAAAAATGTACAATAATTTAGGTTTTTTATTAAAATTTAATGTTTTTTAAACATTTAAATGTTTAAACTGCCGATATTTTGAAACGGATTATTGTATTAGGCTGGATTGACTAGAGCTTGACGTAATTACGGGCAGTGTCAATCAATCGGTTAAACCGATCTAGAGATAACAAATAAAAGAAAGAAATATCCGACAGAAGTGAAAACTGTCATGAATATAAATCGTTGGTTATATTGGTTCAATCTGAAATTTGATCATTATTTTTATCTCGTCTCATTTAAAATTAAAATTGAAAAATTACATAAATATGATTGTCTATAATCAAAAATAATAATTAAAAAAAACACAATTTTAGGTTAAGCCTATACTGAACCAACACGTTTCTTTAATGCATTTACATTCATTACCATAGCAACAAAGTTAGGAAATTTAGATATTAAAAAAAAAATTAGAAAGCACTATGTCCGTTTTAGAGGTATCGCCAAGTACACTAATTTAACATACGGTAACTTAAAAAATTAGGAAATGCATTCTCTATTTCAGAGATTAATACTTGATTGGTTGGTAATCCAAGTAAACTATTTTACACAACTTACAAAATGAGGAAGCTCAATGCCCATTTCATCGGTAGCTATTGAATTTAGCCTTTTAATATACCCCTGCCTATTTTATTTCGTCGATGTCTTCCTCTTTACCAATCAGCTGTTACATTATACTTCTAGTTTATATTTAATATAGTACATCTGTAAACCATTGGAGAAGAAGAAATCATAGACCAAATCAAAGGCGTCGAGTATTATAAATATCTAGGAGTAATGCTCGATAAGATAATGAAATGGACTGAACAGGTTAAGTTTTTGAAACAAAAAACTAGACAATTCATTTATGTTTTCAGGCAACTTAGAGACACTCTAGATTTCTAGGAATTAAAACTTGCGTACTACGCGTATTGCCAGTCCTTACCTCTGGGGGGGGGGGGGGGGGATAATATTTTTCGGCGGGGCTTTCAGTTCGATTCTTGAGCCACTTAATTTAATTCAGAAAGCAATATTAAAAACGGCTTTGAAAAAGAGCCGATGTTTTTCCTCAAACGCTGATTTTGATATTTTTCAGACAGGCAAGCTTCGTCTGTTTAAAAATTATAAGTTATTTATTTTTAAAAGGCTTATTAATGGATTGCTGTTTGAATTGGGAAGGGATGCAGCCGAGCAGGTTATCTTATCTTCTTACAGATAGATACTAATCTTATCGTTCCCGCATTGCCTGATATGTACCGTTATTGTCTGAACTGCTTGTCGAAGTTCCAATATGTATTTAAACTTTAACATCTTAGTTTTATGTTGGTTTGGCAGGGATAACTTCTTTGGAAACCCTAATAATAGTTAGTAGCATAATTGTGTTCGTAGATTGACGCAGCTCAACAAGATAAAGTTTAATACAATCCTTTTAATTGTTTAATTTAATACTCATTGTGCATACTGAGCTACTTGTGCCCACCCACAGGCTTATGACAATGTGGGCATTTTTAGTTCCTTTCTATAATATATATGTGTAATTTATGTTTTTGTTAAAGAAATAAATTGATTTAAAATAAGACATGTAGGGTCTTACTTTTATGTATCCCAAATTCGTATATTTTACCTCATCCAAAAAGTGCTCGGTGCGACTAAAGAAGTTTTCACTTAAAAAAATAGTTGCTAGACGGAAAACATAGCATTTTAGCCCCTACGATTAATGGAACTTTGTACTGTAAATGATGCACTAAACAAGTAGTTGAATTATTAGTCCACAATTTATGAATCACCCTGTATGTTTTATTCCGATAATCAAGAAAGCATGGCATAATCCACCTGATATTAGTAATTACTGCTCTTGATAACCTCCAAGGTTAACTTTAGAGGAGGATGAAGAAGCAACACGAATCAACCAGCACGTCTTATACTGTCGGCAGATTAATTATTATACAATTAATTTGTCTGTCGGTGGAGATATTTTAAATACAATCTTGTCTAGAACTGATTGCTTGGATAATTGCTTACGGTTTTGGATAATGAGCAGTCTTTACTTTTACGTCCGTTAGCTGTTTAGAGAAGAACGAACGTTGAAACGAAAATTAATTACAAAACTCTGTACTTGGAGAAAACGTTTGTTTGACAACTTAAATGAATTGCTTGTCGAAATAGGGCTTCTATGATGTTTCAGATTTAACGGAATAAAAATCGTACCAACAATTGACAATAGCTAAATTGCGATGTGCTAAAACTTCTTATTGAAAGTCGTTTATAAATGCTTCACCTCGTTTTTTGTAAAGTGTCGTTACAGTAATAAGGCCAGATCCACACATTGGAGCCAACGTTGGACCAACAGTATCGTGTCCAATGTATTTATTAAAATAAATATACATGTACATAG
>JAGFPH010000133.1:269998-293045 GCA_018207615.1 Philaenus spumarius
TAATACCTCTTGGTGTCATCATTTGTTTTATAATCCATCTGCAAGTTGTACTTTTGCCATTTAGACTTATGAAGACGGTGGATTAGCGAAAACTATGATAGTGATTTTTCTCGGTAGCGTGAGGAGCATAGTGGCACAGCGGTGAAAGACTCGTCCAATCTGTTACACAGTTACGTATGATCAAGACTAGTTAACGGCGTTCAATTTATTTGAGCTATACGCTGCACCCCGTTTTTATAAGCCTAACTGGCATAAAATAAAGACGTTAAGAACGGAAACCAAAAGCAAAGGTACGTAATCGCAAACTGGGCAAAGCGTCGCTTTCTAAAATATTAAAAAATAAATTGTGCGGATAAGATTTATTTAATCGTCGATTCATAGGACCGCCTCTTCTCGCAATTTATTACTTTCCCAATAATACCTACTGTCAGTCTTCAATTTACAAAATGTAAATTCCGTTACCGATCGTTTCAGGATTGAATCCTAAGCTGACGCTAACATATTCCAGTGGCTGCGGTCATTGTTTTCCTACTTCATTGTGCGCATGACTGGGTCACGTGACCGATGTTTTATTTACTTGATTGAACAATTTATTCACGGCAGGTGTATTCTATTGAAACCTGATCGGGATAGTAAATCACTCAATTTTCGAGACCACAGGGTTGTGATATTGGCATTATTCTTTATGTCTGCACTGAGTCTGCGCGGTGGGTCTATTGTTTACAGGTGTCTATGGTTGGGTCTGTTTGTATATGCTTTAGGAAATCCGGACAAATTGATATTTGACTTGCTTAAGGTTAAGACTCTGCATTTTTTGGATGTATTTTCAATAAAGTAACTATTAATTAATATTTAATAAGGCAAATATTAGGTAATATCTAATTACTATAACTAAATTACAAGTGAAAAAACATGACCTTTACCATTCCGTGGTAGCGCTCTGCTAACTGAGCCTTCCTCATGGCATACACTTGTTTTTCACTTGTAATTTAGTTAAATTAACCCTTGCTGGGGAAGTGTATAAGAAAAAAATGATTACAATTTTTTTAAATAACAATCTAACTAGTAAAGTTTTAATTTCAGGCTTACAATTCACAGCTGATTTTAAATTACACGTGAATTATTTTTTTAATACATACTAGGTATCTATTGTAAGACAGATAATAAAGGATATTACCGTTTCATTAAAAAATATTAACTCAAATTGAGGAAAAAAACTATTACAAAATTTAGTTTTTTCATAAAACGACTCATTACTGAAAATAAATTCTACAATTAGCATTGAAAGACTTATCTTTACGCTACTGAGAAATTGATAAAACAACTGATTTAAGCACTATACAGATAGTATATAAGCTATTATTACATACAAAATGTATAAAAAACATTGTAGGATTTATGTAGCCTGATTTATATAGATTGTTGTACAGGATATAAGTGTATGGTTTCTGCATTTATATTGTTTATAATAAAGTTCGTTATAAAGACAGTATAATTATTAACATTCAAGGAATCCTACTTAGACCGTGTTTACCTATTGTTTGAACATACTTACGGCGGCCATCTCGACTTCATCGCCAGCCGATATTTATTTGCTTTCATAATTAATTATTGTCTTGGATAAAAATAAATACACACATTCTTAACAAACAGGTTTATTTACGCCTTTTCAATAGGTATTTGTGTTTGAACTCTGTCTCTACGCATGCGCGAGTTATTTCTCTCGTCCTATGCACAATTATGGAAAAGTGATTATCATAAATAAAGTGTTTTAATTAGAATTTACAAACATTTCCTGAGTATGTTTCATATATTATGGAAGTTTATAATATGTACACTGCCCTTATACAAAAGCCAGTTTTCCTTACTTGTTCTCATATGACCGGTATTTTAATAATATAGCTAAAGCGGGACTGTAATTTACACAAAAGGGGAGATGTCACGTTGTTGGTTAACGCGTCGGTCAGTTTGCTATATCAGTACATACAGCAAAATTACTGTCTGTTAGTTCCGTTGGGAGAGAAACATCTATCATTTCATATATAATGGGCGACATGATATTTGACTTCACAAACTCAAAGAATGTAATTTGATATTTCTTAGATTATTAGCGAATTTCCATAGGAAAGATACTGGCAGTGACTATTATGCTGATACCTAAGCTCTGGAGTAGTCAATGAGCACCAATCGTGGTCCTCAGAACTCGTTTTAGGGTGTCATTAAAATGTGATATACGTATAGTATATATGATGTTCGCACTCTAACGGCAGCATTTTACGTCCCATTTGGTTCAAATTTGGTACACACGTTGATTTTCTATAAGTGGCTTGGGCGAGTTCGTTAGCCAAAAACATCGAACCGGAAAATTTTTTTGACAGGAAGTAAATGTTTTAAAGATTTTTCCTACTAGAATAAATCTTTTTGGGAATTTAATGTAAAAATATTAATATAGGAGATTATTCTGCACATTTTTCTTTTTTTGGTCGACTTATAGCCCGTCTGGTTCCTAAAAAATCTTAAAATACCATAATAGTACTTGGTTTAAATCCATGATGGGATTCTAACCGTGGCAGCTTCTGTTACAAGGGCGACGGCCTAGATGCAAACTCGCCAAGTTGGGATTCCGATTTTATTCGCTGCAAGCGAAGAGAAGCAGTCCACATTTTTAGGCCGCAAGGTTGAGGTGCAAACTTACAAATCGAGATTTTCCGCTGCAAGGTGAACAAACAACGCGTGAG
Organism: Philaenus spumarius; assembly: GCA_018207615.1. NCBI lineage: Eukaryota > Metazoa > Arthropoda > Insecta > Hemiptera > Aphrophoridae > Philaenus > Philaenus spumarius. Next base: position 272,737 of record JAGFPH010000133.1, read on the forward strand.
ACGGGGCTGGAGGCTGAGGTGCAAACTAATTCTACTTTTTCGTTCAGGCAGCAATTGATGTCTTCGTGAGTAGATCAATTTCCCAAATAGTTGGTTGAAACCCTAAAACATAAAGAATTTATTTTGGAAATTTCCTCATCTCGCGTCAGCAGTTCAGCTGCGTTCTCGAATTATTCATTTATAAATAGAATCCGAAACACGAGATTACGAGTGCATGTTTCAACGATGTGGCGCTACTAGCCAACCTACAAATTTGTCTCGAATACTATGCAATTCCTTTGAATTGGATGGTGGTCTGAGTAAGTACCTGAACGGTAAGTGGGCAAATAACAGACGCTGAGATTTATGTTTTCAGTCCAGCACTGTCCATCCCCCTCCCCGTTTCTTCTTTCTCCACCTCTAAGTCACTGACTGTACTCGTACCAATTTTATTGAAATCACACTGAACACTCGAGTTTTCCCTAGGATAAATACGATCCTTCTGATTGCAAGCACTAAATATAACACCTAAATTTGAGCTAAAAATGCCTTTGATATAAAAAATTTTTAAGCTTTTCCATTGTCGGTTCGGAACACAAAAACGTTCCGCCAAAAAATCTACTTCATATTAAAACAGACTGAAAGTATGCGGAAGTGGTTTAATGAAAATAATTAAGTAATACTAATACCCGATTGCAACTATGTGTTTGTTTTAATATCATGTAATATAAAACAAAGCAACCATTCAACTACTGTTAATGGGTACCAACCATGTCAACGGTCATGCCCTTTCATGATAATATCCCCAATACCGTCAGACAGGAGAATTTCTGATCTTGACTAATAATTAGTCCGACTTCCGGTCCGTTATTAATTAGATTTGGCTACGTTCCAACACGATCTAGGTCGATTAATCGATCGAGACTAGAAATATCGATTAGTTGTCGTCTATATAGAACTGTCGGAGCAGAAAAATTCATAATAATTAAAAGTAAAACAGCTGTTTATGTTGTGTAATCGCTTGCAGGTGCAATTCCAGACCAATTAGTTTTGTTTGTTATGCATCGATTTGTGGTTGTAATTCTTTCTGTTGTGGTTGCTAGAAAATTCCATACATACATTCTTTAAGCGTTAGTGGTTTGTTTGAGGCTAGATTTTGTGTAAGCATAGATACTGATTCATAGGTAATTGTAAATAGTTAAATTACGTTCTTACCCAATCCTTACATTTAAAAATAAAAATCACCTAATAAATTCACATTTTACAGATTTTAATACTGAGTGTTCATAAAGTCCTTTTAACCCCTTCGTTAGTTTTGTTACTGGATATAAAGTTAACAAAACTTTGTATAAATCTTGAGTTGCATAACAGGAATTTTTTTACATATATGACCCTCTATGATTTTTAGGGGAAGGGAGCTAACAATTTCAAATGTAAAGGTACAATGTAGGTCATGCAATACACCATTGTAAAGCTTATTAAAAGAGAAAACAGAATTGCCATGTTGACCGCCTCCTCCAGAGAGTAAAATTAGACAGTTCCACCCTCTTTTCAGTAGGCCTACACTTAAGGGGAGCCACCAAAGACATTTTTTAAAAATTTGTAGGCTATATCATTTGAAAGCGTTTGTATACTGTTTAGTACAATTAAAAAGGAGGTTTTGTATATTACCGTATTATTTTATATATTTTTAAACTCAAAAATTCAAATTCGTTATCGTTTTTAAATTAAATTTTTTTCATATTTGGATAACTTTTTGTTTTTTTAACCAATTTAAATATTTATTTTATTTTGTACCCTAAAACATAAAAAAGCTTTTTGATTATGGAAAACCATGTGCTGTTTCTAGGAACAAATTTATAAGGTTAACATTCAGAAAAAGAATTTTTAAACTTTTTGTTTCAATATAAAAAAAATTCATGTAATATTTGTAATGCTACAGTGTTTTCCGTACCCAAAAATCTGCTAAGTATTACTAAAGAATTGGTGTAAAAATTTCAAATGCTTGGCTCTAATAGGTTAAATTTTATACAAACTTAGGTGTATGCAAACATGAAAAAGTGAACTTTCAGGAAACACTGTTCAAAGTGTCGACACTGTACAAAGCTGTGCTCATCCTGTGCCTAAGGGTTGGTGCTATATACATGATACATATTACATATATACATACTTTTACTCCAGAAGAAATATATGTTCCTGTTATTTGCATGAAAACATAAAGTTGTATAAAAACCATTGTAAGCTGCTATTGTAAAAACAAAACTATTGCTTTAGTTAAAAATGCACAAAATTGCAAATTTCAGTACATTTTTATTTTATGAAAAGATCACCCAAAAGGCCTAAAAATTTGCACATACTCGGAGAAGTATGTAGTTACAAAAATAAAATTTTTAAGAATTTAAAAAAAATTGAGTTTTGTTGGCGGACCCCTTGAGGGTGTGCAATACCACTCGAGTACAAGCATCGAATTCAGTGAGCGAAGCCACAATTTTCGTCACCTACGAATTATAGTTTAGATGTTCATGTACGATTTTCTCCAAATTTCAAAAGATTATTTTTAAAATTCGATGAAAGATAAGTTATATTGAAGAGGACTGTTTGGGACTGTTTCGTCCTGTGTCTGTTAATTTGCTGATTTTTAGTAACACTTTTGACAGTTGCCTCTTTGAGATAGCAAGAGAGGTTGAGGAGAAAAACAAGTGAGTGGTAATTAATAATGTCTGTATTTCAGCTGGCCAGGGCTGCACAAATGATTCTCTGTTGTGCCAGGTACCAGGACAGGGTCAAAACACGAAATTTAAGAAAATAGAGAGGGAAATTTTGTGTGGTAGAGACACAGTCTGTGCTGAAACAGTGGATAGAATACAGGAGTACAAATCTAATATTAGGCTATAAAGAGAGGCAAATGCTTAGAGAGAGAATGAGTTGTTGTATAAGAAAACAAACAATGTATGTACAATAGAGTGAGAGAAAAACAAAAAGTAATGTGGAGAGGTAGAGAGAGTGAGTACTCTATTAATAGCACAGTAAACTACTCCTTCTTTGGTCGTGTGAACGAGATAACTATTTATTTACGTAACCGGACGATATTTCTTCAATGAAATACAAACAACACAACAAAATAAATATTATTCACCAACCAATCAGTTTATCATAAATCAAACGTTCCTTTGTGTTCGCGCTTATTGCCAACTTTCCCAAGAAAAAAGTTGCACAGTTCACATTGACCCAGTCAGTTTATCAGTTAGCACTGATCCGTTGTGGAGGATAACAAGCGTATCTGTATCCCCCCTCATCACAGACGCCATGTTGGTAAACAAGGTATGACCGTATGACTATTATCTTTGTACCTTTATCTATAGCGATAACAGATTATGGATTTCCAATAATAATGTTACTTCCTGCGTGTTTTGAAGTGATTTTATGTTAACCACACAAAAGTTTACTTTATGAATCAATCAAAAGCCTAATGCCAAACTTTAACCAGATTTACAGCTGTAAACCAAAGTCCAGGCCTAACCCGAAATTTTTCCGACTAAATTTACAAATATTGAAATAAAAAATATTTTTCCTTTTTATTATATTAGTACAGATTGTCTAGAAAATACCTAACCTTTTTTTCCTGTACGGATGGGTAGTGCATTTAACAAATTAAAAACAAAAAATTATATCACAAAAACGTTTTAAAAAAATAGAAAATAGTTTGGTCTACCTTTTACACATAAGATATTCAAACCGATATGAGTAGCTTGCTGAGGCAAGAGGACAAGCAAACAGGCAGAGAAAAAGACTAACAATAAAAGCACTGATACAAATAATTATATCTAAATAATTACATAACTATACAAATATAATAAATTAAATATTAGTTGATTACTAACAAAAATGCAAATATAACAAACAGAACACCACTGTAAAAAAATGAATAAATTACAAATGACTTAGTTACACAGATTAAGTCGTCAACTACTTCGTGTTTTTTCAGCTAACTCTTTACAGAAGTTAAAAAGTTATGAATCTTTTGTTCCGTTCTCAAGCGTATTGGAAGCAAATTAAACACTTTTGAGCCTAAAAATTAAAAGGATCTTTATAAACAGGAGCTGTTTACTTTTGGTCATTTTAATTGTATCGGTAATTACATTCCCACCCCTTATAAAAAAAAACTTTCATAACTTTATAAACAAAAAGATGTTTCAGTTGAAGAATACTCAATTGCGCAAACAATGGAAATTAAGAATGAAATTTATTCTTGGATAGCATTATACGCATGAAACTTTTCTGTGTTGTATGTAACGGTTTAATAGCACATTTACAAGCCCCACCACAACATTCAATCCCTTTTTGCAACCTTGAATGAACGAAAGCGTGATATAGCTTCCGAAGCATCACAAACCTTCCTCAAAAAATAAAAAGCTCTTACGTTCATTCTAATTTGGTTATGGAGAAGGCTATTTTTTATGCTTTTTCCAAGACATTTTGCCACCCAGATGGACATCCTTCTGCCTGATCGACGGACAGACATTTGCATGTGATAAAATCCTTGCAGTTATCAGCTCGGTAAATAAATTTACTTTGGAAATTATAGCCTTGAAAATCGAAATTAATAAATTTTGCCTTTTGTACAATCGATTATCATATTAACAATTAACCTTCACCACTTTGAGAAGGTTAATAGGTACTTGCGAGTACAATACTACACTCTGTCCCAGGTGTTTTCTACACACCTTTCGTTAAAGCGAGACTATTATTCAGGTGTTTGGAAATTTTGGCTTGCTGTATTCTTCCTCTGAGAAAATTTTCAAACCACTGGATAGCTACTCCCCTAATTACCGCGGCCTCAAGTTTTAACTTTAACTTGTGATTCACTAAATCGAAGGCTTTTATAAAGTCGACAAATAATCCCGAAGTTTTTTGCTTTGAATTTATAGCATTATAGGCGCCTGTTGTGAAGTCAATAACAGCTCTTCAGTGTTCCGCAACTTTAAAAACACAAACTGCTTACTGCTAAAAAAAATCTAAAGTCTTCATTATTTTTTCAAGTATTTTCGAGAAGACTGTTAACAAGGCAAACGGTCTGTAGTTATTCAAATCAAGACTTAGACCCTTTTTAACACATTTTATTAGCTTGGCTTGGTATGTATTTTATAATATATTGGGACAACTCCAGTAGCGAAACTAGATCAGATATGCCCTAACTTCAGAAAAGTCTTTGGAATACTTTTCCAGCTCAACTAATAGGCTACTTCTTCTTTAAAATCCTTCAGCACAGTCCTAATGAAATCTTTTAGAGCCATTTCACTAGAGTCTGAACTAGATCCAGAATATCTATCAACTTCCTTACAGTTATCGTAGTCACTTTTCCTTTTTTTTAGAATGGTCTTATTTTGATCACTTTAAACACTTTGATAAGGGTAAACATATTATTAGCGAATTTCCACATGAAAGATGAGTTCTTGAATCACCTAATGTCGGGAATGGTCAATGAGCACCGATTATTTTCCCCAGGAGTCGTTTTGGGGTGTCATTAAAAATGTATATATATACGTATATAAGTGTTCGCACTCTAACGGCCGCATTAACGTCTGATTTGGTCCACACGTTGATTTTCATGTGACGAGTTCGTTAGTAAAAAAATCCAAGTACCGGAAGCACGTTTTTGACAGGAAGTTACAATTGTTTTTGAGATTTTTGTACTAGAATTAAACTTGTTTGGGGTTTTATCTAAACAAATAAATATAGGAGATTATTCTGCAAATTTTGTTGTTTTATAACGACCTTATAGCCCATCCGGTTCAAATCCCCGTGGAGCAGCTTCTGATCTGGATAGCTGGTCCACTGTGAAAGAAACGAAGTAGTACATAATCCGAGGCCGCAAGGTCAAAGCCAGTTTACTCGCTGCGAGCGGAATGAAGCAGAGCGTGAGCCGAGGTTGACGCTGAGGAGTAAACAAATTATACTAATATATTTCTTACACGCAGGCAGTTATTCAGCGCCTTCGTGAGTAGACCAATAGTTGGTTGAAACCCTAAAACATATAAACTTAATTTTGGTCTCACGTCAGCGGTTCAGCTGGGTGGTCAAATTATTTTTACAATGTGTCAATATTAAGATAACACTAATACGATCCCGAGAAAATCACATGTAGATTAATTTGATTCACATGGGAAAAATAAAACTTTAAAATATTAAGTCTATTGTGCACTAGAGTACAGAACTAATGTAGGCCATGTGACTTTATTTCGAGGTTAAAAATCTTTGAAAATGTTTATTTTTTACATTTGTTTTTGTTTAGTTCGTTCTTCACAAGAAACTAGGACCTACAAACAACATTCTAACTGGGTATATGCCGTCAGGGATTTTCAACATGGCAAATGTACTGAGCCTACAATTAAACATTCTACTCAAAGACCTGAAATACGTTTTAGAAAACGTAACAAAAGATCATACTTGTATCATAGACCTATTTAAAACAACTATTTTAACCATAAATATTTTTAAAACAGTCATTTGGGCAAAACTATATTATTGTTCACTTTAAAATTCAATCAAGAATTCTTCAACAATATACTAATACTGTATCTGCTCAAACTTGTATGATTCTATTAAAATAACAATAATTTAGACCAATAGCTCAAGATATTGGTAGTTTAAATATAGTTTTATGTTTGTAGGCCTTAACTGTTTTTTAGGCTGTCAATAATGAAGTAAACAATAGGTTTGCAACACTAAATACATTTTCAACGATTTTTAACCCTTTCATTCAAAATTTGTAAACGTTTTTAAAACATCGCCCATAATCAGAGTTTCTGTTTTATAGTTTGAGGTTAATTTAGATACCCATCTGCATACACATACACAACACCACTTTCGCCCTTCTTTTTCATACCATTATACAGGATGATTCAGGAAGAAACTTTCAGGACGTTTTCTACTAGTAAAAATAAAGAAAAAAAATCATAAACATATGTTCGGAAATGCTTTGTTTTACAATTATAAACCATTTTTTTCTACAAAATACTTAAATCTTTGAAAGTAGGGAATATTTTAAACGCAAATTTTGGATACATATTTGGTATGGCTTCTTTTACCCCTGTACAAACGACCGAAACGTTTTTTTCGTATATTTTCAAAATGGCGGCGGTTAAAAATTTGTAATGGAAAATACCTCCAAAACCGCTAAGTTTACAACAAAAATTTAAGAGATTTCAAATTGTATATTTTAATGACAAACATAACGTATTTTATTATTTCTGTAACTTAAAAATATATCCGAGTTATTGGTTAAAAAATAAAAAATTTATATCTTGGAAGTTGTCCCATATCCAAAATTATTCCAGAACCAAATTGTAAGAAAAAGCATGTAAATAAAGTCTATAATAAATTATTTAGTTTTTATTTTGTATTTTCTTGGTTATATTTGATTTAACCAATGAATACTTAAAAGTTAAGAAGCGCAGGTCCTGTGTACTAAATTCTAATAGATTTTTCTAACTTGAAGTTGTAGCACAGCATTGAACCACGAGGAAGCGCTGGAAAACCATTTAACTCGCGGTGAAGTGCGAGAGAGATACAATGTTTTCTTCCCCTCTCTCTGGTACATGGCGACCAGACAAAGCGAGGCGACACTTGACCACGCAAAAAATGTTTTGCTAGCGCTGCTTCGCGGTTCATTGCTGTACTACAACTTCAAGTTAGAAAAATCTATCAGAATTGAATCCATAAGACCTGCGCTTCTTAACATTTAAGTATTCAACTATTCATTGCTTTAACCTACTTTTGCAAAGTAACTTGCAATTTTTGTTGCAGTTCTGTTTTGTCTTGGTGTAATAAAAAGCTTTTTTTGAAAGTTTGTAATAGTTACGAAGCATTTCCGAACCTATGTTTATTTTATTTTATTTTTTTTTTTTTGGGGTTTAAAGGCGAAAAACCTGGATGGTTATCATCGCCTAACCTATGTTTATAATATATGAAACATATTATATTATATGTTTTTATTATATAAACATAAATATATATACGTTTTTATATTATGAACATTTTTCTTTATTTTCACTAGTAGAACACGTCTTGAAAGTTTCTCAGTTTCTTCCTGAATCACCCTGTAGTAACAATATAAACTACACTGTTTTCTAATATAATCTGTTCCCGGCCTCTTTTTCTCTCCTTCCTCTCTTCAGCCAAGAGGACATTTACTACAGACGACGCAAATGACAAAGCAATAATCGTCATCGTTACACAACAAAACACAATATCCGAACGCAATTAACTTTAATAATTTTAACGAGTTGGATGCAAGCACTAAACTAAATAAGGCATTGTTACCGTCAGCAAACTACGTGGGAGTTGATTAGAGTCTAGGAAGCGATTCAAGGTGTTTAGATATAAATACAAGCATGAATGGAGAGACTTGCATCTCACAATACTTCACAACAAGTGTGGGCGACTCTTAGGTAATCAGTGGAACAGTAATGAAGCGGTTACACGTCGCTTTAAAGCTTTGTTGTTCCATACAATGTGTCTGTGTTTAGTGTTATAATGGAGTGCCACAGGGATCGAGTTTTGATGTCATACTGTTCTTGTACGTATTCAACAAATACAGTTTTCGGTTATCTTAAGTCTGTTTTGGTGAAAGCTGTACTGCAGTTGATTAACATTTTTGACAGCTGGAAAATAGTTTTTTATTACAGATTACAATTTATGACCCTTTTCTTGTAGCGATCATTTCCATTGCGTGCAGTTTGGGAGACTCGTTGGTGATTACTGTAGCAGATTTAGGCAGGGCGCACACTGAGGGATCAAATTGTGGGAAGCAAGCGTTGCGCGTTATTTTTGCTCCATCAGTTTTATTGGAAATCAGCTCGCTATGCTTTCAAATAGGGCACCCGCACACTGAGGAAACGCCTGCTCCAGGGTGATGCGTTACTCCGCGAAGCAGATGGAGCAGTGTCGGACACCTACCCATTACTTTTTGTTGCGCACCAAAATGTAGGGAGCGTTTCGATCTACGAAAGCGTGAAATATCTGCCTGACGGATGTAGTTTGTGTTTTGTGTGCGTTATGAAGTTAATTGCGAAGTTATACAATTACTACTGAAGAAGTGAATAGTAATAGCTTGAGGGATGATGGCACAGAGCTTATAGACATTGATAAACATTTAGTATTAGTTGGGTTAAGGCCTCAGCTTTACAACATAAATAGGAAAGACTACCACAATCAGGATGTCACTGCCAACAAGGGTGAACCTAATGTTATCTTTCAGGTTGAGAGTCCAACATCTGGAAGAATTGCCACAAACATATTGCTACGTTTACTTCTTCTTCTACTTCACTCATGTTTATATGTCCTAGGCGAACTCTCAAACTGATGTAATATATTTGGGATAAAAACGCTTCTAGTTAATTAAGTCAAAATGCTCCCCAATGGTACTACCGCAAGCTGAGGAAACATACAAGTAAATTGCTTCATGTAGAACTGAATCGCATCACTTGCTTCAGATAGTTTGATCCCTCAGTGTGCGCCCTGCCTTAGCTTTACCATAGATCATGAATAATAAAATAGATCATGCATGCATACGGCGGCAGTGTGGCGAAAAAAAGGTTGTCGGGAAAATATTGCATGATCGCGCCGCGGGGTAGCGCTAGGGAGAAATCATTCAAGGCATTGGTGCTACACATCGCTTTCGTCGTTTCCCCCATAGATCGCGCCACTATCGTCGAATTTCCAGTAGATTGAAATAATGCATTTTAATCGGAGTTCTATTAGGTTATCCAAATACAATGGCTTTACCCAGGATGGCTGCTACTTTACACCTCGAAGCAGTGGAAAACTGTGGGCGTGCCTAGCTACTGAAGGGCCGATTCCAAGAAATCTGGAGAAATTCACAGCGTCGGTCGTTTTTGTACGGCCAGGGAATGCCTGCATCGGCCTAGCGGAGAGACGTATGTCCCCTCTGCCTGTCGTCCAGGATGAAGAGCGGACACCTGCTCACCTGTCCAAGCCTTCATCATCTGCCTGACGACACTTCTTTGCTTTACTGGGAGGCTGAACAGCTACGGACAGACGATGGTTTATAAAAACAATTTATGACCCATTACAAAAACTGGCTAATAGGAATTTTTCATGTTTCGATAATTTATATTATTACTACTGTTATAATTTCCCAAACTTCTCCGATCATGTAATATTTAAATTATGCAATATGGCAGAGGTGCAATAGAGTCTTAAGGATAACTAAATACCTATGTAAAACATTGATCTGTCTAAACTTTAAACAATATTGGAAGGAAAATATCTAGAAGCATTAGATAATTTGTAGTATATATTTTATTCAACGCTTTGGATGTTCTTCAAGTAAATTTGTTTACATTACCTCCTAAATCGACAACACTGGCTCATAAAGCTCTGTTGCTTATATTTGAGAACTGGAACTTCGCAGGCCGTATCTGTTAGGTAGGTTGTATCTGTGTCCTAAACAATGGTATATTCCATGCAATGTGCTGGTGAGCTTAAATAGCTGCTTCAGATAAGAATAATTCGATCACACAGCTGAACCGCTGCTGCGTAAGTTGAGCGAATTTCCAAAATTAAGTCATTTAAATTAAGTTATTTATATATTTTTGGGTTTTACCCAACTATTTGGGAAATTGGTCTACTCACGAAGGAGAATTTCATATATTACCTATTTTCAAAATTACAATGGTTTTTGTAAAACATACAAAATGCGGATTGTCTAAGAACCTATGTTTGCACGAACTTTCTTTATTTTGCATTGTTTCAGTAACATAATACAAGTAATGTTTTTAAATGGCATAAGCCATCCTAAATTATATCTTAACTCGAAAAATGTAATGGTTAAGTCGACGACTTTATACTCTTTTCTTGCATCATTAGTATTTTTCTGCTTAAAAGATTTTCATTTCGACACGTGACATCCCCACGTTTAGTCGTCCACAAGGAAATCATTCTCAGCTCAGGTCAACCGCAGCGACAATGTGTCTGACCTGTGCTTTATTGACATGTCAAGGCATTGACTCCTTCTGATTGGATCGTTGAGATTTTCCTGCACATTTTGAATTTATTTATGTAGCTTTTATTTATACAATTTTTTCGTTTGTCTTTGGACGTATCTGCATTACATAACATACTTGAACGAGATAAAATTAGTTATTTTTAAACAAGAATCGTATTTTCACGTTGTTTTTGTATTAAACATACATTTAATTCTTTTTTGCTAGAAAATAAGAAAACACATTTTTGTTGTATATATGTTATGTCATGTAGCGTTCTCTGATCAAGAAACACATTTAGCATTGCACAAGTTTGAAAAGCTGTTGATTTCTCTTCTATTGAAATCGTCTTCACTTATCGGTGTCGTCTTTTACTTCAATTAATCTCTATACATAAGCACCTTTGTTCTGACTGAATGACTGACTGATTGACTGACATAAAATCAACTAAGAGTAAAAACTACTTAAGATAAAATTACAAAAATTTAAAGGTATATTCTTAATAGCTGCCTTCGTGTACGAATTACATTAGTAGAAATTGAACCATAGCTCCCAGCCCCGGCTCACGCACTGCTTCCTTGTGTTCGCAGCGTCCTCCAAGTTTTGTATTCCGACCGTCGGCCTCTGATCAGAAGACGACTTAGAAAACCAACGTGTGTATAGAATTTTTGGGCCAAATCGGACTAAAATGTGGCAGTTAGAGTGAAAACACGTATGTACATATGACATGAGTCATTATCGTATATAATTTTCAACGACACCCCCCAAAACGAAATCGCTAATTAGTTCAGCTGTACTTGAGATTATTTCGAACAGTCAGAGCGTTGAGGCGTTTAAAATGTCTTCCTAGAAACAGACCTGTACGTGTACATCTTCAGTTTGTCTATGTAAAATATGCTTCACCATTCACAATTATTATTTTCAAACGAATATAAAAGAAACGGTGGCCAAAAATTTCAGAAGAAAATAATTATAAATCTAACATACTAAGCAGAAGGCAAAGAAGAATGAATAATTCGTATTGCTTTTCTGTCTCTCTATAACGAAACTTAAATCCAGTGGTACTTGAGAGCAAACCGAACTAGCGGAAAGAAGTTTTGTGTTCTTCAGTTTATCAAAAAAAGAGAGAGAGTAGCCTTAAAGCCTCGGCTACGTTAGAAGCGGCGAGCGGTACGAGCAGGTGTAAGCGGTGCTAGAAAGTTGTATAACAGAGTTGGGGTTTTCTTGTTAAAGACTGGCAACGATACCAACTGCGGATGAACGGCAGGCTACTGCTAGCTGTTTTCAATCAATCCCAGTTAGATAATTTACCACCATTCTTTTTACTTTCACCAACTGTATGAAATGGGTTAAAAAGTTGAAATGTTGTATTTTTTATATTTATATACGTTCATAACATACTAGCATCAACTTTAATAAAAAATTTCAAGAATATCCGACGGTAAACGCAAAAGTTGCTAATATTTTCTGTATACTTTCAGATTTTTGCATTTTGTTCAATGGTTTATTTATTGTTTAAATTATATGTTTTGTTGACAAGGCTTGTTTAACACGGAAAACACAGTTAAATGTTATTAGATTTCGATTAATTCCGTATGCATATATTTGTATGTGTGTTTTATGGTAAAGTACCTCATAAAAATTTGTTCATATACATTTCGTGTAATTAATGTCTGACAAGTGAGTAAAATGTGACAGATGATAAAACTGTTTAACTTTTGCATACAGTTTAATCTTTTACATAACTTAATGTTATGACAGGCGCTTCTTGGGTTGCAATTGCTGAAATAGTATGTCCCTCTCTTTAATAACCGATGCTTGCTTCACTCTATGTAGCAAGTAATCAAATGTACATGTAGGAATTATAGTATACTAGAAGAATCGCTCTTCGTCTCGTCGTAGTTCTCTAAACAGGTGGTGGTATTTCCCATGTTAACTGGATGCACGCCCCTAAGACTTTGTTGGGATCTTAACTTGCTTAAACGATAAAAAAAGGGACCTCTTACTTAATATTTTCGCCAACACTACCTCATCATTCGACATCATCTCGCCGGCTGAGCAGAGTGGGGAAAACTTTTCGGGATACGCCAGCGGCTGACAATGTGGTTGGTTGTATCGTAGCCATTTTCGCCGCTTGCACCTACTCCGCCGCTCGTCGCTTCTGAGCTTCGTAGCTGAGGCCTTAGTGAGATAAAAAGGCCAGGAAATTACTGAAGACCCTGTGGCACACATGGGAGAAGCTAAAAATAATATTTTGTAATCCTGAATCCACTGGTTGATAATCTTTATAAAGTGAAATCCTATTTGTCCAGTGGCATTCGAGACTATTCCTAACAGACAGAAGCGTTTGGGTTTCAGTTGGTCTAAGAAGATAATATCCTCCAGAATTTACGATTGTACGTTTAAGATTTTTAGGTATATTACACAAATTCCCTACTGAAGTTACAAAAGAAACATAAGTTTCATTCAAAACCAAACACCCAGTGACTCTGAATTGCTTCTTTCCTTGTCCTTGTATCCGGTCGACTTGATAAAATTTCTCAGGTGTAGCAGTTAGCTCTCACATCGTCTTTCCTCTTGCTCATGCGTAGAAAAACGGGAACAGTCTTAGTAAAATAAAGACGAAAATTGCGTGTAATAGCATCGCACGGCACCAAGAGGACTACAAGAACACTGAAAGGTCAAAGTCATGTCGCATTTCATCTCTCTATTTCTAAAATATTCCGATGAATCATTAACGGACAAATAATTTTCCATACATACCGGACCGTCCCATTCATCTACATACTAATTCACGTGAAGATACCAATGCTAAGAAATTATGTAAATATTATAATCACTTCTGAGACACCAACGAAGCCAGTACAGAGTTATTTTGAAGTTAACTGTTTATTACATTAGCAAGTCTTGTTCGCTATGACTGATACTTTATCGTCTAAGTATGCCAAGTTTGTTAATGTAGTTTATTATTATGGTAATACCACTTGCTTGACTTTTGACCTATCCTACTTGTTTGTTGATACATATTTTATCGCTAGAGAGAGATAGCTGCAAGAGTAATGCATCCAGCATGTGAGGCATGTAAAGGCCACGGTCTTCAATTAAGCATGACAATATTTCTATGATCCTCTTTATGGACTATTTTTTTAAAGCATATATCATGTTGGCGTGCACATTTGCAATCGTCTAAAAATAACATCCGACGCTAAGAATATAAATTTTGTCTTCCGCGTTTCTAAATTGAAACACATGTGTGTGTGATGGATTGCTTCTGGTTTGTCAATGGTCTTCGCTAAATAATTTGATGTATACAGATGTAGTTTACAGGATGTCACAAAAAAAACCTGATCAAGCTGTACAGGATCATAGATTCTATACATTGAAATAAAAGAAAAATGTTAAGTAACTTTTTTAATTCGGCTTAGTTTAGTCGCAATCCGTCATTTGGTTTTGTTTCACAAAAACTCACTGTAACTCCAGAAATAGATAGGATATTGAGTTCAAATTTGATATAAGCATTTTGTAGGTTACAATTTACAAGTGTACCAAACACCGAGAGTTTATTTTTTAATTTAAAAAATGGCGGCCGTTATACATTTTTAACGTGAATATCTTGAAAACCGTTAACTTCACAAAACATTATAAGAGGAACAAAATTTTTTGTTTTAACATGTTTGTTTCGTGTCTGTGGGTTAATAGATAACCGAGTTATGGACAAAAAACTGAAAACATAATTTCTTGTTAATTGTGTACAACATTCAAAATTAGCCTAAAACCAACATTCCAGAGCAGTGGATTTTATCTTCTTTATTAAAAATATTTTTTTATTTTCAGGCTAATTTTGGATGTTGTAGACAATTACTAAGAAATTATGTTTTCAGTTTTTTCTCTTGATAACTCGGTTATGTTTTAATCTACAGAAAAGACAAAACCCTATTTTGTTTGTCGTTAAAAAAATAAAATATTTTGTCTCTTGTAGACCCTTCATTTTTTGTAAAGTTAACTGTCTTCAAGATATTCCATGTTAAAAAGATGTAACGGCCGCCATTTTGTAAATTATACACGCCATTCTTACGGGCGCCATTCTTGGTATTTGGTACACTTGTAAATCGTGTACATAAAAAATGACTATAATAAATTTGAACTCAGTATCATATCTATTTCTGCGAGTTTTTATAATAAACAAAACGGCGGAATGCGACTAACATTCGTTTTTTAATATGACCATTAATAATGATATTTAGATGAAAATTTACGACCAAAAATCTAATTCTCTGTAACTACTTATACAAAATTCCTCAAAAAATAAATTTAAACATTTTGTGCTTTTAATTGCAGGAGTGGAAGATGAAGTGACAATCGGTTGAGGATGGATACGATGATGCGTGGAGACGAGAGAGCAGCTGGAGTCATCTCCGGTTCGGATCCGTACCGCGAGTTGGAGTTATACCTGGAGAAAGTGAACGTAAGTGTTGCAAATAGAACAGTAGCAATCATATCCTTAAGTACAGGAATAGTGAAAGCTGTTCAAGTGTTGCCAATAGAACAATGAGAGTGGTGTGTTTATGTTGTAGTTCAATTAACAGAGATAAGTGTCACGATGATTTGAGTAAATCGTGAATTGATGGTCGAGGGTGGGGGAGTACGATTTGTGTTGTTCATTGTGGTGAAACGTCTCTGGCCTCTGAAGTAGCATGATGTCCACATTTCTTGCATTACCTTGCCTTACATTACACTGCGTAGCTACAATCTTTGAAGAACCCCTCCCTTCCTCACAAAATCACCCCACTCTTTCCTGAGGCCGTACTGCGCTCTGTTTCCCCAGTCCCTCACACCACCATCTGGTTGAGTCTTCAATACGCCATACCTCCATTGGATTAGCCTCTTCTTTCTGGATTGGCAGGGCTTCCTTCAGATACTTTTCTTACCTCGTCTTTGTTAGTGAATTTCAATAGAAAAGATGAGCTATTGCAGGGTCGGGAGTGGTCAATGAGCACCATCATGGTCCTCAGAAAATGTTTTATGGTTTCTATAAATATGATATATGTATAGATGCACTGTAACGGCCACATTTTATTTCTGAATTGGTTCAAATTAGGAATACGCGTTGAATTTCTACGTTGCTCGGACAAGTTTGTTAGTTAAATAAATCCAATTAATAGAAGCACGTTTTTTGAACGGATGTAACTATTTTTTTAGAATTTTGTACTACAGTAAAACGTTTTTGTGTTTAAAAAAATAAATATAGGCGATTATTCTGCACATTTTATTTTTAACACGACCTTATAGCCCATCTGATTTCCCCTAAATCTATAAAAACGTAAAAGTACCCTGTTCAAATCCAGCGAAGCGAGTTTGTTCGCTGCGAGCGATGCGTACCAGTCCATAATCCGAATCCGCAAAATCAACGTGCAAACTCCCAGAGCGTGAAGTCAAAGATTCAGCTGCATGATCGAGTTATTTCATCTTGGGTGTGTCATTTTTTATTTTCGCTACAATATCTACGTCATGAAAACCCAATCCTTCAATATTTCTTTACAAAAAAATTATTGTTATTTTTTAATTAGTTTTGTTATAATTTTCCAGCTTTACACTTCCCCCACAAGAGTTATTTCATCTAAATTACAAGTGAAAACCCCTGGACTTAGACTGGGATTTGAACCCAGGATCTTTACCGTTCCGTGCTACTGCTCGGCAATTTGAACTACTCTGATCACACCAGATATTGGTTATCTCACTTGTACGGTCGAACTTGGTAACGGTCGTAGATGACTCTATTTTATGAGCATTTTATGAGCTTATGAGGGAAAGCAAAGAAAATGAGTTGACGGTATGTTTTGATTCACAGCAGATTCAGCCCATCGAGCACAGAATACAATACAATTGTATTCTGTGCTCGCTGGTTCAGCCTCTACCCAGAAGTCCTATTCAGGAAGCTTTTTACCTGCGCCAGCTAAGTTTTTATGCTCTCTGCATGGTTAATGTCAAAGGAAAAAATTCAAGGTTTTATACTTGGACTGAGGATCAGTCCGGTAGAGGGTCCCCAGAGGTGTCATCAGCCCTTTAAAGAGTTTAGACTTGACAGACATTAAGTGTTTGCCATTATTTTGTGGTGGGCGCGGTGTTCAAAATAAGAACAACATTGTTGTTCACACACTGGTTTATTTTTTGGGCATCCATCCCGGCAATGTGGAAGAAATACGAATGACATTTCCAGTTAAAGGTCATAGCTTCTTGCCGAAGTGGAAAAAAGTTAAAGAAGCCCACGATTCTAAACAAAGAAGCATATTATGATATTTACAACGAAGTTGGAGAAGTTAAAAAGCTTGATGAAGATTGGTTCCTAATCAAATGCAAAGAGTTTGTCTAATCGTTTTAAAAATGTTGAATTAATTAGTCAGAAGAAAAGAATAATAATAAAAAAAGGTAAACGATAGCATTGTAAGAAGAGGGCAAACTGTAACTGCGCCAGCAATTAAAGTAAAAGCTCTTCACAACTTTCGCTTTGAAGCTGACGATGAGGCTTTTGTCAAATTGTACAAGAAGGGATGGTCACACAAAAGATCTTTTGAGGAACCCGTCGATGAATTAACTGTTGAACACCCTATATCCGCTGCGAAGAAAAAAGATGTTGAATCTCTTCTGAAAACTCTCTATGGTGACTGGGAAAATGATATTTCCCTTTCTTGGTACAAGAAAGTTTTAAGGAATTAACCCGAAAATGGTGAAGAAAATGGAGAAGAAAATGCCAAATGTGACTGTTTAGAAGAGGACTGTGGACTTTACATTTAAAGTGAATTTAATAGTGAACAATATCAGTGACAAACAGGCCAGTACCTCTGATATTGGATTATAATTATGACTATTTTAAATATTTGTTCACCAGCAATACAAAAAAGTACTAATGATTTATTGATTTTGTTACTCCCCTTTCTTCGTGTTTAAAATTTAAAGATTATCTTTTACTAAACAATATCTTTTATATTGTAAAACAAATTAAAAATAGATTTTAACGTTTATAATATTATTTCCTTATTTCAAATATAGGTTTCATTTTATTTTAATATGACAAGTGTTTAATTAAAACAGACTTAGGTGTTTACAGATTTAGAAAAAAGTAATACTTTCAAGCAAATGAAAATATATCCTAACCCTGTTTAAGCAAAAAAGAACATATCCATGCTAGCCAATCAAAATAGAACATATCCACATCTCACTATTATATAATGAAATATGTGTATAAATTCTATCAAAATTAATATAAACATATTTTTACCTTGTACGGAAGGAAACGGTAAAAACAACTTTTACAGCTATTTATTGTTAAATAAACTAAATAAAAGTTTTTTCGCATATGTCAAAACTTTTTATAAGTGTACTTGTTTGCTTTTGCATGGCACCTCATCAAGTGTAGAAATTTAACCTATAAACAACAGTGGTTCATAAATGTAGTTTGGAAGAAAGTTGACATCGTGAAATGTTTGCGTCTAATCTAATAATTCGATCACGTAGCTGAACTGCTGACGTGAATTGAGCGAATTTACAAAATTAAGTTTATAGCCTTTTTGATTTGAAACCCTATGGTTTCAACCAACTATTTGAGAAATTGGTCTACTCACGAAGCCCCTGAATAGCTGTTTGCGTGTACGAAATATATAAGTAGAATTTTTTTGCACCTCCAGCCCCAACTACGCGCTGCTTCGATTTGCTAGCTAATAACAAGCTAGCAATCTGGTTGGGGGAACCAGATGGACAACAAGGCGTGTAAAAGTGCAAAATGTGCAGAATAATATCTTAAAAATTTGTTTGAATAAAACACCAAAACATTTTCTTCCTAGTACAGAAAATTTCAAACAAATTTTACTTCCCGTCAAAAAATGAGCTTCCGGTTGTTGGATTTTTTGGCTAACGAGCGATTTAGAAAACCAACGTGAGTACGAAATTTGGACCAAACCGGACTTAAATGCGGCCGTTGGAGTGCGAACACATATATACATATGTATATATAATTTTTAATGACACCCCCAAAACCTGTTTGGGGGACCATGATCGGTGCTCATTGACTACTTCCGACCTTAGGTCTCACCATAAGAGTCACTGCAATAACTTATTGTTAAAAATATATTAATTTAATTGTTAATATATTATTATTATAATCATATCCTATATTAGCTTGGAAAGAATTTCTTATTTTCACAGACTACATGCTACTCTTAGCCAAGCCGGGTGCAACAGCTACTTTTTTAATCAAAGAATCTAAAGAGAATTTAGCATCTTCCAATAATTGTCTTGCGTTTATTGCTTGGTACGTAACCATTGTTCCTAAATGTTCATTGAAACTGTTAAAGATATTTCTGTTCTTAAAGTTCTGATCTCGAACATTGCTTTGAAGACTTTAACGTTCAGAGCAGGACAGGTCGTTATGCTCAAGCTGTGACCAAGAAGACGGGTTACCTTATTTGAACAGTCGTGTTGCCGATAAGGTCGTATAGTATGCAAATTTTATGGCCGGTAATTATTATTTTTATGAAACTATTGTAGTTGAGTTGTTATTTGTAATGGCAGCTGGGGCGATGAAGTCGATCTCTATCGAAGAGATACTGGTTCAAGAGGTTTCGCAATAAACATCCGTTTGACGCGGATAAATATGTAAACAGCTGCAACAACAGATTCCGTGTGCGTAGCTGGAAGCATGGATGCTACGTTGTTCTTGGAGATAAGAACTGAAGTAGTTTGTTATGTAGTTGACTTACAAATGCAATTGAAACAATGTTTGTGAAATAGGCGGAGGGGGGGGGGGTCAAATAAACCAAATGGTAATAAATCGATCCGATCCATGAAATCTAGATGGCTTCGACCCCCACGGCGACTCACTTCAAAGCAAATTCAGACAGATTATTGTATACTATGATATTTTCATGGGAACGACAAATGATTCAGACAGAGATTTTTTATTTTGATATAGAAGAGAGACAAGAGACAATTTTCAAGTTATAAAATATGACTAAAATGTGGTATGATAAAGCAGTATTTCAAACTGGTCAGATAAACCTAGTAAAGAAAAAACTTAGAATCATTTCAATAGTGATAGGTGTTTTAATTATGACATAGTAAGCCATTTTCGTTGTTCGTGTTTGCTATTACCTAACTAAAAAAAATTTGGAAAACGATTGACCCTAAAGGCCATCCCTGTAACTTCCCGCTAAGTTTAATTACAAAAGTATGATGAAAGTTTGATAAACACTATTTTTGGAAATTTTGAATTGCCATAACTTTTGAATGAATCAACCGATTTTTATGCGATTTGCGGCAATCGATGCAGTT
>JAGFPH010000133.1:302455-315329 GCA_018207615.1 Philaenus spumarius
AATTGTTAATATCTCGAGAACGAAAGCAGATAATTAAAAACCGAATGGGGCATTGTGTTCTACGGAAAAATATAGTTTGAAATGATGGGTCACAACCGTACCTTTACATTTAAAAAATAAAAGTTCATTCCAATATGGCGGATCCAAGATGGCGGACAAAAATGTGAACCTCATCAAAAGAAAGTATAAACTAATCAATGATGTTCGGCGGTGGTTGGGAGTCGGAAGAAATGCGGATAAAATTAGGGGGGGAGGGCATTTAAAACTCACCCTGGATAGGCCTAACAAAAGAATAGTATGTACCAAACTGTCTAGATGTCAACTGTCTAGATTGTAGGAAGTTTGTGTAAATTTATATTGATTGTATTGAGGTAGTTACCCAATGTTAACTCTTTAAACTTAGTGATGGAAATTCGATGGGATTACATACTTTTTCTATGTAACATTCACGATTGAAATGAGCCAATATTTCAGCTCTCTAGCTTCAAGGGAAGTAAAAAAATGAATATTTGTTTTAGGGGTTGCTATCCCTGTTTTCATCTTTTAACAATAATTATTAAAATAAGAATGTTGTGTTTTTTTAAGTATGACACATGAATCGTGCACAATTCCAGGTGTCTATTCTCGTGGAAATTACAGGTTGATTGTTATTTTACGTTTTGACCGTTTTCGGGAGAATCAGACGGTCTATAAGGACGTGTAAAAAAACCAAATATGCACAATAATCTCCCATATTTAATTTTGTAGATAAAACCACAAAAAAGTTTTTTCTAAAATGAAAAATCTCAAAAAATGTTAGTTTCTGTCAAAAAATGTGTTCCGGTTGTTTGGTTTCTGTGGCTAACGAACTCATCTCAGAAAACCAAATTTGGACCAAATCTGGACATAGTATGCGGCCATTAGATTGTCGTTAAAATGTTTAATGACACTCCAAACCCTGTTCTGGGGACTCTGATCGGTGCTCATTAAATACTCCCGACCTTAGCTCTCAGCTCTGCAAGAGTCACTGAAATAGATCATTTTTCCTATGGAAGTTTGCTAAAAATGTTAACGGCGTTAGCTCCCTCTTTTGCTAATTATTCATTATGCCAAACTTGGACCCCACCTTTCAAACAATCTGCGAATGTATTGCAAACACACCCACAAATTGGATAGTACACATACCCACAGAACTTTCTTCTTTATGTACATAGATTACACGTAATTCTAAGACAGTTGATTTTGTTCGAAATATATCTGCCGTACTAAGGGTTTTGACGATAAATTAAATGGGAAAAATGTATGTCTGTTTAACAGTTTTAAAAATTTCCGACATAACAGTGTACGTTGGAATCTACCGACCGCAACGGTTGATTTCTGTACCATTGGCCGTCCTCCAAGTCATCAGACTTTCACGCCTCCAAAGGTATAATTATTTAAATTGGAGCTAAATAGAAATAAATTGATTTCCCAAATACGGCTATTAGGGTCTAATAAGAAGACAGAGTTGATAATCTACACGTGAAATACAGTTGGAATGTATGTTTTGTACAGCGACTGCACTGTTATTAGCGGAGCATCTCTGGAAGTGAATGTAATGGTCTTGGCTTCAGGCGGGTTGTATTTAGTTGAATTTGAATGGATTTTTAGAATGGATAATGTCTTTAAAGCTGAAAGTGTTACCCGAGGCTCAACAGTGTGAAGCCCGAACTACAAAACGTCCAGAAAGGATGTGAACTATTACTAATTTGAAAGAATTCATGTCAATTATGCGAATGTAAAATGTATTCGCACTGACCATGGTCCCCAGAACACGTTTTGGGATGTAATTCAAAATTGTATGTATATATGTATGTGTATGTCTGTTTTCGCACTCAGTGTTTATATCTTTTATATTTTGTGTTCGACATTTTCTCCTTTTGATTGGAGTGGAGTGTAAAATTATTTTATTTATTGCAAAACATAACCAAACTGGTTCAACTTTTAGACTGCATTTTTTGCGTTTTATTTCTCTCGTAGCTTCTATAAGTTTTGCTTCCGCGAGTTTTTTCGATTTATACTGAGTAAAGATTTTATCTTCAGAATATGAAAAATAAATCCATCACGCAGCTAAACCGCTGACGTGAGTTGAGCGAATTTCCAAAATGAAGTGTATATGCTTTAGGGTTTCAACCAACTATTTGGGAAATTGGTCTACTCACGAAGGCGCTGAATAGCTGCCTCCATATACGAAATATATTAGTAGAATTTGTTTGCACATAAGCGTGCGTCCCAGGCTAATGCCCTGCATTATTCTGCTCGTAGCTAAAACCTCGGTTTGCGAGTTTGCACCTCAACCTACTCGGTTTATGGATTGTTTCGCTTCGCGAGTTTGCATCCGGCCGGTCTTCCTCGGATCAGAAGCTGCCCCTACGTGGATTTAAACCGGGCACTTTTATGGTATTTTATGTTTTGATTGATTTTGAGGGAACCAGACAAGCTATAAATCGTGTAAAAACACAAAATGTATAGAATAATCTTCTATGTTTATGTTTTTAGAGAGACCTCAAAAACGTTTCATTTTAGTACGATAAATCTCAAAAAGTTTTACTTCCTTTACAAAAAAGTGCTTCCTGTTGTTGGATTTTTGGCTAACAAACTCGTACCAGCCACTTATAAAACCAACGTGTGTACCAAATTTGGGACAAATCGGACGTAAAATGCGGCCATTAGAGTGCGAACACTCGATGTATATGTTATTTTTAATGACACACTAAAACGTATTCTGTGGACTATGATCGGTGCTCATTGACCACTCCCGATCTTAGGTCCCACCACATAAGAGTCAATGCAGTAGCTCATCTTTCCTACGGAAATTTACTACAACCCCTACATTTACTCACCCATTAGTCAACATGGTTTTAAATCCAAAATTAGCAATGTTTTTAATAAAAGTAAATATTGTTAGATCAAATTGATTTTAGAGGATGTAATCATTTAAACGCATTATTCAACTTTCCTATGATTCCTACGGGAACAGGAACACTAATCAATCGTCCTCGCGGATAATTTTAGGAAAGGAAGTACTAGAGGGTATTTATAGGATAAAGTCTGGAGAGAGTCTATTTCAGCACATACTTCAACTCGACTCGATTCGATCTATTTAACGATGGAATTAGTTGAAACAGAATTACATCCACGCGTAAAGTTTCATTGATATTGCGAATCCATTTTCAGACGCTATTTATATCTTGTATTTTTGAACAGGCAAAATACTTTTTCTTCGTAGGTTTCCTAACCTTAAGTTGAAAACGGAACCCTTATATTGTCATTTGTGCGCTCGTCGGTCTGCCAAAATATATTTTACTATGAAACATTTTCAAAAATTAACCCGCATTTTGTAATTTGTCAAATTTAGTTAAATAATAATTCGATCACGCAGCTGAACCGCTGACGTAAGTTGAAATAATTTCCAAAATTAAATGTATATGTTTTAGGGTTTCAACTAACTTTTTAGGAAATTGGTCCACTCTCGAAGACGCTGAATAGCTGCCTCGTGAACAAAGTATATTAGTATAATTCGTTTGTACCCCAGCGTCCAGCCACGGCTCACACGCTGCTTCGTTCCGCTCGTAACGGTAAAACTTGCTTTGCTAATTTACACCTCGTCATTGTAAATTTTTGTGTAAAAAGCACTGAGCAAGAACTTTTGGCATAGTGTCTAAAAACGTAGCATACTTTTAAAAGCACCGGCTTAAAAAAAGCAAGATAAAAGAACTTTGGTTTAAAAAAGCATCTGCTTTAAAAAAACATTAAAAGAAATCTTTCTTCAAAAAGTACTAAAAATGTTGTCTATATTTTTAAAAGCACTGGAAAATGAACTTATGTCTAAAAGTGTTAAAAACGCTGCCTACTTTTAAAAGCACCTGCTTTAAAAAACTACTAAAAAAGATATTTTTTCAAAAAGTACTAAAACCGTGGCCTACATTTTAAAGTTCCTGATTTAAAAAAAAAACACTGAAAAAGATCTATCGTCTAAAACAACTAAAAACGTAGCCTACTTTTAAAAGCACCTGCTTTAAAAACCCACTAAAAAAGATCTTTCTTCAAAAAGTACTAAAAAGTAGCCTACTTTTCAAAGCTCCTTTTTTTTAAAAAACACTGAGAAAAGAATTTTCGTCTAAACGAACTAAAAAACGTAGCCTACTTTTAAAAGCACCTGCTTTAAAAAACCTTTAGAAACATTTTCTTCAAAAAGCGCTAAAAACGTAGAATACTTCATCTGCTTTAAAAATGCACCGAAAAAAAGGTTTGTCATAAAGTACTAAACAATCCTCCTCCATGTTTCTTTTTTAAAAGAATATTTTAAGACTATTTTATTTTATATTCAAGTGATCCTAGTTTGTTCTGGTAAAATCTAAAACTTTATTTTAGGATTGAGTGAGGCTGCTGATTATAGATTATAGGATGGAAGTTCAGTTAAATGGTCTCGAGGCATATAAACACTGAAAAGTGAACATGTACTAGCACTGTAATCCGAAGAAATTATTCATATTATCAACACGAAAAACTGAAAATACAAAATGAAGTCACACCTTTTCTACTGAAATAATGTACTAAAATATGCCTGCTTTTTTGTCTTCCGCAAATGGTTAGGAGGACGGCTGTAGAAGACGGAAATGTTTGCTATATAATTTGTGTTACTAAAATGTAATGTTTCAAAATATGCCGTGAGTTGCTAAGAGAAGTAAGAGAAAAATCAGGGAAATGAATTGTGTACCACTATTGTGTAGGGACACTCTGTTAGGTCATCATTTGAAAATTGTAATGTCCCAAAATTCCTTTAAGTTATTCAAAAGTTAGAGAAAGGGATTTTATCTTTGCTTCCGTTTGGTTGTCACAAAAATATTTCACGAACACCACAATTTTTGTCTGTTAGTGGTTTCAATGTGTAACAAGATGTTGGTTCTAATTTTAAAATGTTAAATACCCCACGAAATTTTCTATTTTGGGGAGAAGGGTACACAAAAGAAACTTTCAGTGCTCTGGTAAATCGTTCCAAAAGGATTTGTCTCTATGTAAGCTTGTACAAAATTTATTTGGGGAGGGACTGTAATAACCCATTGCGTATTATATTTTGTTCGTATAAAGATACTATATAAACTAAAAACAAGAACCTAACGAAAACAATTCCTATCAAACATTCGTCGATACATTATCGCTCATAATAATATTCGTTCATAATTTTATTGCAAAACGGAATTAGGCTTGCACTTGTAAATAACCTTGGATGTATAACTGCTGTAAACGTGTTATTGCTTTTCCATGCTTAGTTATCAGTTATTGTATTGTAAGGTATGTATTTGTTAATCTAAAGTAGACGAGTGATGTTTACCCAACAAGAGCCTCAAAGTAACACGGGACACCGTCACAGTCTGCGGAGATTTAAAGGTTGGGTGACCGACTGGATTGTCTTTCTACCGTGTGACATGAAAGTCGAGTGCGATTACAAATACAGACTTTACGCGTTACGAGGTAATTTTATTACTGTAAATAATTACTTTTACTTTGTAAAACTGTTATAATCGGTCTACATTTATAAACGTACTATACAGGATGATTCAGGAAGAAACGGAAAAACTTTCACAAAGTGTTCTACTAGTGAAAAATTAGAAAAAAGTTCATATAAAAATAGGTTCGAATATGCTTCGTTTTCCAGTTAGCCACCATTTTTTTTTTTTGCAAAATATTAAAAATCTTTGGATGTAGGAAATTTATTTAACGCAAATTTAGAATACATATTTGGTATGTCATCTTCTATCAAACTACAAAAAAAAAATTGATTTATTTATTTTCAAAATGGTGGCCGTTTAAAATTGTTATTGCAGGCAGAATATCTCGAAAACTGCAAACTTTACAAAAGATTTCACAAAACAAAAATTTCCTTTGTTAGTTACGAACATACATTTTTTTATTATTTCTGTAATTTAAAAGATAACCGAGTTATTATCTAAAACATACAATTTGGATATTATGGACAACTAACTACCAATGTAATTTCTTGTTTTAGTTTTTAGCAAATATCTCGGTTATCTTTTAAGTTACAGAAATAATTAAAAAAAAAAAAAGATTTTGAAATATATGAAAAAACGTTTTGGTTTTTTGTACAAGGGTAAAAGATGCCATACCAAATATGTATCCAAAATTTGCGTGGGTATTACTTATTTTGTAAAACAAAACAAAAAACGGGGGATAACGGGAAAACGAAGCATTTTTTCTTTATTTTCGAATTAATCAATAAAACGAATGCTTTAATGCTTTATGACGTATCTCGACATAAGTATCAACGCTTGAGGCTCGGCAGGAGTGACACATATTTCCGAGTTGCCCGTAGCTCTAGAAGTGACAGAGCTGTACACTGCTAGCATTGAGTTTGTGTGCGTTTCATTCTTCCGCTAGTAAATATAGGGCAGCTTCATAAAGGCAGAAACTAGAGGGTTACAGACGTAACCCTGACTGTAAACGTACTGAAATGCGCATGCGTGACAATGTATGTGAGTTAAACTGAGCTTTCTCTCACACATTCAAAATCAACGGATAAATATTACTTTTCTAGTATTCCTCTGCGAGCAACAAATTGATGTGATATCTACCAGAGTGCAGACTAAAATCAAATTCGGCGCGTACAAGCTTCCACAATAAAGGAGATTTTTTTGTCATAAATTATAAAAATTTATTGAAACTATTACTTTTAATTTAAAGATAACTAAACATCGAGTGTAGTGAGCTTTTTACACTTTATATATTTGCATTATTGAATAAGAAAAAAATCACAAACTTTTAAGTTAACCCACAGAACAAATTTACTTAAATCAAGTTAAAAAAACGAAATAATATCCCCATTCGGATTGTCCTAACGTTTACAATGACATAATATTCAGAATAATTTTCTGATCATCATTTTACTCCAGTAATCCTGTTACGCGTTTAACATTGCTCTGAAGGGAGTTGAAATTCAAGATGGTGACCGGGCCTGCCGAGCCTTAAAGCCAAGCTCTATTCGTTTTGGATCAGTAGAAACAGTGTATTGACTAAAGCAAATTCTTTAGATAAACAGTCAAACTTACAAATCTGTCCCCTCTAGCCTATATTTTATATGTATTTAAATCGGATTTGAATTATAAGCGTCTGTTGACAAATTAAACTTCTTAGCGTAGTTTTAAAAAGCAATTACATTATAGATCCAGTTTTAACCGCCAGGAGTGTTCTGTGATTAATGCTCCAAGCTTTCAACAATAGTTGTAAGTCCAAACAAGAATTTCAAGATCAGAAACCATTAAAATTTCATTTAGTTCATCCTCCCAACATATTTGTAATTTATTATCTAACGGTTGTCGTTTGATAATTAATCCTCGACGACAGAAAGTCCGAAAGCTAATTTGTTAACATTAAAAGTAGAGGTTATTGTGTGTTCAGTTGGTGCTGTGATTTATGGAACTCCTTTACTCCTTCCTTAATCCCTCCTCGGGTGACTAGAAGGATGGTCCTTCAGTTAGTTTCCCTCCACATTCCGCGTCTTCGGTAATTATTGTTATATGCTTTTTAAATTTGTTAACCTTATATTTTAGTATTCTACTTTTTGAATGCGTTATGA
Organism: Philaenus spumarius; assembly: GCA_018207615.1. Classification (NCBI taxonomy): domain Eukaryota; kingdom Metazoa; phylum Arthropoda; class Insecta; order Hemiptera; family Aphrophoridae; genus Philaenus; species Philaenus spumarius. The sequence continues at coordinate 310,068 of JAGFPH010000133.1, forward strand.
ATAATTTGATCACGCAGCTGAACTAGTGGTTTGCATCCTGGCATTCGGTCTTGAAACAGAATTTAATCAACGATAAACTCTCCCTCGTGTACTTTTATGTTATTTTAAGTTTTATCGATTTTTGGAAACCAGACGGGCTATAAAGTCGCGTAAAAACAAAATATGCAAACGAATTGTACATACATTTTTTTAACCCGAAAAAAGTTCATTCTAGTACAAAAATCTCGTAAAGTTTGTTACTTCCAAAACACGTGAAAACTAACGTGTGTCCCAAATCAGACAATTATATTATCTATATATGTATATAAAAATCTCGTGTCACAGTGTTTGTTATCGAACACCTCCGAAACCGCTTTACCGATTTTTATAAATTTTTTTGTTTATATTTAGTTGGTGTGAGAATAGGTCGTAGGCTATTTTTTATACCCCTATTTGATAAGGATTGTTAGTAACATCCCCTAAAACAATAAATATTAATTTGTATACTTTCCTTAAAGCTAGAGAGCTAAACAATTTTAATTTATGTCTTACAAGATACATATAAAATATAATCCAGTTTTATAATTATTTGTTACGTTCTGCTAAGGGATGAAAATGTAGTAACAACCCCTAAAAGTATAAATATTAGACTCCTAATTGAGTACCGCCTAGGAACGTGAAATTTGGTACACATATTCCTCATAGGCGCTAGAGGCTCGCTCAGAAAGGATTTTAAAATATTTAGCCTTTAAGGATTGAAACAACCTCTATAACAATAAATACCGGTATGTTTGTTACCTATACTTTAATTAAAACTAGAAAGCTGTAGTTTTGTACATTTATTTCTTACAAGATAAATATAAAAAATAAAACAGTTTTACATTTTGTCACTTTCTGCTATAGCAATCACTAAAAACAATAAATATTAATTGTCATTCTTTCCTGAGAGCTGAAATTTTAACTCATTAATTAGTTTTAAGAAAATATTTAAAGACGTAAGCTGATCAAAACTATCCCGATCCATGGATTTGCATAAAGACGTACCTGGGTCATCTGCAACATCCAGCTAAGACTGTGATTTGATAGTCTGTAGATTTGGCGGTTGAAAAAGAAGGTAATTCACTCTGAGTTCTTTAATTTTAAATTGATTTAATTTATTCAGTCCAAATACCACGGCAAAGACGGGCTGCCAGTGAACAATAAATACGAAACTAATAGAAAATATTATGTAATAATTCACTTTCGTGCAATAATAGATGAGAGAAAAATATTACAAATTATGTAACATAGTGATGCAAAACAAATTCCCAGTAGCGAAGCACTGGTATTCAGCTAGTATAAATATATAATTTACGTGTTCTGGAGACCATGATCGATGCTCGTTAAACACTCACGACCTTAGGTTTCACCATAAGAGTTACTGCAATAACGCATTTTTCGTATGGAAATTCGATAATAAAGCTAAGTTCCTTGCAAATAAGAAGTCCATCTCGACCTTACGGCTTTGGATCAGAAGCTGCCCCCACGGTATATATATATATATATATATATATATTTTTTTTATGTACGGTTGGGGTTTCTAATAATCTATTTTACTGCACAATTAATAGAGTTTGGCAACTAGTTTCTGTACGCTGGCTAAACTGTTAAAAATAAATAAAAACAGTAAACCAAAATAACATTGGCAGTAAAAGAAGGCATAAAGTGTAAGATGACTTATTTATAGATTGTATAAGATTGATTTTAATGTACTTCGCTCATAATAGGGAGTTGGGGGGGGGGGGGGGTGAAGTTATTACTTTGACAATTTAGTTGTCCTTTCTTTGCAACGATTTAACTACAAAACTACTTCTCCGATTGAAGTGAAACTTTAAACGGTTTGAAGCAATATCTTCTGATTGCCAGGTTTTTTTTTTGTTCGTATTTTTAGGTTAGGTTATTACTTTCAAGTAGCGTGGCCGAGAGGCTAAAGTCGCTCGTCTATTCAGCTACAGTTGAAATCTCCAATACAGGTTGCGTATAAACTATACGCTGCCCAGCCGTTTTCATATTAGTCTAATTGGCTTGAATTAAAGACGGTAAGCAATAATTGATGAATAAAACTTGAGACAGAACGCAATGCGTTTACACATTTTTATTAAGCTTGCCATCTGGATATCGCCGATTCGCGTCTCCTTGGTTTCTCGCGTGCCGTATCCAACAGAACCCTTTCACTTACATTTTGTCGAAAACATATAAGAAATCTCAGCCTACTTTACAAGAAGACGAATCCCTGCCGGGTTTTGCCACCGAGTATTTATAGAGACTGGGTCGTAACTTACCCATATTATTTACACTTTGTTAAATATGTGCATATTTTAAACAGCTGCACCGTATGTAAACACAGCGTCAACCCTTCTACAGTAAACCTAGGTCTGGGAACTTTAACAACCAGCATCAATGTCTCTAATTTTTAAAATTTGTAAACATGGCTAAACATTTAGGCACAACATAACGGCGGTGATCAACTGTATAAATAGACTGGTATAGTTACGTTTTAATGTACAACGCTGTGTTAGTGTTTTCTTGTAATGGTAATATTCAGAGTTAATGAGTAACTCGTCTGCGTAGTAGGAGGAGAAGGCGTACTTTTCGATATTAATTAGCATGGCAACTAGTTTTGTGCAATAACAGATTTGATTAACAAGTTTCAATAGTTCTAAATAGTTTTAGGTTAGGTCAAGTGTGGATTAACATTAATTATTTTAACTAGTTCAAATTTGTGTCGTCCGGAACGATGTTTTTATTTGATTTATATGTGTAGTTTTTTAACCTATAAACAGGTCATTATTGCGATGCTACTTTGAAAATATTTCTTTAAAGTTGCTTTTTATTTTCAAGTTTTTTTAGTGTGGTTCTTATTAAACCTGTTCCTCTTTTAGATTCATTTGATGTGGTCGGCCATATTTTTGTTCCATTGCTGATATTTTTTTCTTTTTGTCAATTAGTGATATGCGTTTTCTTCCTAGCGAATTTCCATAGGTAAGATGAGCTATTGCAGTGACCCTTATTGTGAAACCTAAGGTAGGGAGTGGTCAATGAGCACCGATCATGGTCCCCAGATCATGTTTTGTGGTGTCATTAAAAATTAGATACAAATATATGTAGGCCTATATGTTTTCGCACTCTAACGATCGCATTTTACGTCAGGTTTGGTTCAAATTTGCGACATACGTTGGTTTGGTAAGTCGCTTGGGCGGAAATGTTTTGACCGGATTTAACAATTTTATTTTGTGTACTATAATTAAACTTTTTCGGATTTAAAAATGAATAAATATAAAATATATTATTCTGCGCATTTTGTTTTGTTTTTTCAACGACCCTATACCCGTCTCTGACTCCCTTAAAATCTATCAAACGTAAAATAATAATACTCAGTTATGAACTGGCATTTCGATTACTTACAAATTTACAATAAGGGGCGAACAGGAGGAATCTGCCTCTAAAAAATAAATATTAAAACATACGTTCCTTGAAGGTAGATAGTTGAAATTTAGTACATCGATTTCATAAATGAAACTGAAAAATTAAACCCCACTCGCAACCAATATTTTAGGTAAAATGTTCTGAGACATATGGAATACGCAAGGGGATGGAATGCACTTTGAAAACTTATTTGAATTTATACTTTAGTTCGCGAGTTATTAATGCGTGTCAAAATAGGCGAAAAATAGGGTTTTGAAGAGAAACTTCTGTAGACGCACCGAATACTTTTTGGATAAGATAAAATACACGAATTCACGATACGGGTTTTAAAGTGAGACTCTTTTGATTTCGTCGATGATTTCTTCTTCTTCGTTGTTTTACACATACTTACTAATATAAACCACAAGTTTAATGTAACAGACGATCGTAAAAAAGAAGAAATCGACGAAATAAAATAGGCAGTGGTAAAGGCTTGCTCAATATGGGTTTAGTCACGTCACGTAACTGATGAAATAATGGACATTGCACTTCCTAATTTTGTAAGTTGTGTGAATTAGTGTACTTGTCAAAAATGAACATAGTGCTTTCTAATTTTTTTAAATGTCTAAATTTGCTTATCTTCGTTGCTACGGTAATGCTACGGCATTAAAGAATCGTGTGTTGGTTCAATATAGGGCTAACCTAAAATTATGTTGTAAAATTTTTAACACAAATAAACTTTAATATTAATTAACAGATAAAATGATAATAAATTAAGCCTTTTTCAAAATTTTCAAGAAACCTGTGTTGGTTCAGTATAGAAGTGAAAATTGTCTGAATATAAATCGTTTGTTATCTTGGTTTAATCTGAAATTTAATCAAGATAAAAATAATGTTTTTAATAAACTAATGTTTTTGACAAAATAATGATAATAATACCAAGATAAAAAAATAATGATCAAATTTTGTATTACACCAATATAATCGACGATTTATAGGCTTTTTACTTCTGTCGGCAGTCCCACGACTGCTTTCTTTTTTTACAGGACACTCGCATCTGATGTTTTTCGAATTCACTAATATTAACGATCATATCCCTCTGAAGTCTACTCCTGATGTTATTTAAAGGGGCACTCCACCTTAATAAAAACGTTGAAAATTAATGTAGAGTAGTCTGAAATTATTTCAAACAGTATTATGAAATGAAGAAACATTTTTCGTTAGCTATCGAAATTACAAAATTTGTTCCTTTGTGTCCAACACACAGTCCTCTGTAAGTTCCGGGTTACTTTTTGTTACAATACAGAGCGTCGAGGCGTGACAACTGGGCGGATCTGTTATTATTCACATAAAAACAACTACATGAAGTTTCTCTTGTTCGACACGTTATTTCTACCCAGTAAAATTGTTATTTTCCATTTATCTCGGATCAAGGACACTGACAACCCTAACGAAGCTGTCACAACAAACAACCGCCTACGATAGTTCGAACCCGTTATATACAAATGATATCGCATATTTCCATCGGACAATTCGAACTGATTGAAGTGGGTCGACGCACAATGAGATGGGATCAGCGTTGCATGACGCCTAACGCCTGACGGGCAAATGGTGACGATAGAAATTATCTGTTCTTTGTAGGCCTGTAGGTAGTAATTCCTTCCTTGAATTGCAGATCTTGATGAACCAGTTAATTCGTGTTTTGTTTGAAATTCATAAATGCAAATTTAATAAATTTTATTAAGTTTAACGCAAGTTTCAATACTTTATAAAATTCCTAAAAATGTATTATTATGTAAATCGGCATTGTAATTTTGTGTGTGGATGAACTACAAAACA
>JAGFPH010000133.1:315339-359748 GCA_018207615.1 Philaenus spumarius
TTTTTTTGACAGGACGTAACATTTGTTGAGATTTTTCTTACTGCAATCAATTCCACGTTCACCTTACAGTACAAACCTTACGGGAGATAGTCAAGCTACTACCAATACTGGGCACATCACATTTATTGTGATGCGGGTTGCGTCAACTGAACGTGCGTTGCATTTAAGTTGATGTTTTTTGGACGGTTAGTATCACTGAGACTGCCATTTGGATAACATGGCTTATGGGCGCTCCGTACTGCACGGCGAACGTGAAATCGAGTGTAGAATGAATCTGTTTTGGGGTTTTGTCTAAAATAATAAATATAGGAGAATATTCTGCTCATTTTGTTTTTTTACACGACCTTATAGCTCCGTCTAGTTCCCTCAAAGTCGTTTATAAGTCGCCCCAACTCATACAAGGCATTTTCTCAAAAGCTTTTCACTTTTTCAATCGCTGTTCAGCCACCATTTCGAAAAAGGAATATGTTTTAACAAAATAAAATCGTTTACGTAGATGTTTTAGTTATATCTTAATAAACAATAAATCAAACAAATGTTTCCTCTTTATATTATTGGATTAATGTATATTTTCCTTGTTAGCGTGTTAAGTGTAAAGCGCAAACATTTACGTTTTTCTCATTTTATCACTTGGCTGTTAAAACTGTTGGAAGAGAAACGTGAAACAGAAAGCCTATATAAGTTACTCTCGTTGCTTTTTTTTAGATTCTTTTATTACCAACATTTCTTCCTCCAATTGAGTTTGGCATTGGAAACCTAATGCCTAATACCTAATTTTGTTACGTCACATCTTATTTATCTTTTACCGCCAACATATTTCGGCCTACTGTTTTGATATCTTCAGCAATTTAGCCAGCATTTGAATTTCAACGTGCCTGAACAGAAGTTTTTCTGAAATTCGTATCATTTTTTAAATCAAATGGGTTTGTAAAAATACGCACGCAGTCGCCGTAAATTTGTTTGGACATTTTCGCAGTTTATTGTTTAGCTTTGCCGTTTCAGGCCGCGGAAGGCGTTTTCAAAAACACCTTTTCACTGTCTGTTCAGCACAAACCTGCGAAGGTTTCTTAAAATTAGGATAAGCAGGTTTGAATAAGATCGTAATCTCTCTGTTATATGAACAGATTCCTGTCGCTCATGCAAAAACTCGGTCCGTAATGCGCATGCGTCAGAATCCGTGTCACCGTTAAACCCTCCACCCTACTCCGATCTAATTGCCTCTGCCACAATCAATCGTCACTTCGTTGTCACCATCAGAGTATACAATAATGGCCGCCGCTGGTGTTATTACAGGAGTGGAGCCTTCTAGTAAAGTTCCTGCTAGAATTTTGTTTATTTAGAATTTATCTTCCTAAATAATTCGACCCTAAATAAATAACCGCTGACGTGAGTTGAGTAAATTTTCAAAATTAGGTTTATATATTTTAAAGTTTCAACTAAGTATTTGGGAAATTGGTCTACTCACGAAGCCGCTGAATAGCTGCCTACCTGTTAAGAAATCTACTGTAGAATTTCTTTGCACCTTAACCTCCAAAGCCCCGGCTCACGCGCTGCATCTTTCCTCTCGCTTTGAGGGGCTTATAAGGGATTGTCAAATTGTGCTGAACAATCTCCTACATTTACTTTTTGGATAAAACCTAAAAATTTCGTACATCCTGTCAAAAAAAACGTACTTCCTGTTATTGGATTTTTTTACTAACGAACTCGACCGACCGGCTGAGAAAACCAACGTGTATACCAAATCAGTATAAAAATTGTATATATTTTTTAATGACACTCCAAAACGTATTCTGGAGACCATGATTGGTGCTATTTGACCACTGCCGGATCTCACTCTAATAGCTCATCTTTTCTATGGAAATTCGCTAATAAACAAGCGAGGAAAAGAAATTTGTCAAGGAAATGTTGGAATTGTTAATAAAAAAACATTATCAATCTACTAGAGGCCTGTGCTGCTCCGCAGCATTGAAATTAATAATGCAATATTACTGAACCTAATAATGGTGATAATATTCTAGTCAAATTAGTAGGCCTCTCAGAGAAGTATACATTTTTATTACAGTAATACATAAATAATTAATAACAAAAAAATAGTAAAAATGTATTTAAAAAAATAAAACTAAACAGTCATCTTTGGCCTTTACAATACTTCTTTCCAAACAATATTGTCTGTGCGTCGACCTTATTATGAACACCATAGTCAAAAATATACATTTTTTAAAGTAGCGTTCAATAAATCATTACACACGGTGAATTAGCTTTTCTTCGAAGTTTTAGAATTGCTTGAGTCATTAGACTCTGTCTGAGGCTTCCCAGTTTTCGTTCCAGTTTCCACTTTGAGTTGTTTACGCTTCCATTTAGTAAATTTGGTGTTCCTACCAAAATCCATAGTAAATACAACTGGATTTGAGAACACACAAACAATACAACAACTCAAAATTAATAATAGACTAATAATCACCTCAACTACGAATTCATAGTTTCATGATTGAAATTCGGCAGATAAATAATAAAAGTCTTTGAAAGCCTAAAAAAAATTAAATTGCACACAAAAAATAAAATAAATACGTTTCCACTATCAATTCTAAATCAAAAATAATTATACGTATGAAAGAATATTCAATCATATTTTCAACGAACATATGTTAAAAACATATGGAAGGAATGGATTTTATAAAGACAATTTCGGAAAAGTGTGAAAAAATTAAACTTTATGTTGGTTGTCCATAGTGTGTTCGCTTAAAACTCGTCCAATTTCAATAATCAATGACTTAAATGAAAACCGGTATTTCACTGAAGGTTCTTAGGCTAAAATATATAGTTTAATAACAATTTGAGATATGGATTTTTAATTAAAAGCAAATTTTAGAAAAATGAAAATTTATGTTGTTTGGAGGTCCATAACTCGCCTTAAACTCAACAAATTTGAATGATCTCTATCTCATATGAAAGCCTGTAATTCAATGAGTATTTCAAGACCAAAACTATGTACCTATAGTAAATCCGGAGATATATGAAAAACAACATAAGACAATGCTGCAAATTTGAAACTCCCATAAGAAATGCATGGGGAGGAATTTTTGTTTGAGTATAAGTCGAGTTACGGGGTAGATAAATTAATGCAGATGCTTGATGGCAAATCTGTGCGTACATACCTTTAATTTAAGACCTCAATTATGAAAATCGGTCGGGTAGAAATGCCGAACGGACTCGGAAAAGAAAAACCGATTTTTTTAAATATATAAGATAATATTCACATAACAGCTGTTTTGTAGCGTACCCACATACACACAAAGTTACAATGCTGATTTACATAATATCAGTTCGATCCTTAGATAACAAAAATACAATCGAACGATCGACAGGGGTGTTCAATTATAGAGATTATGTTTCAGTCCGTGTATGTATTAATTAATGTCAATAGAAATGGAATTCTTTGTGACTATTTCAATGCGCATCTCAATGGTGGTAGATATCATCAAACAAAGTCCAATTAACAAGCCCCCTATACATATTGGTTAACATATTGTTATGTCATAGAATCGACGGAATGTATTTATGTTCTTTAATTTATGTTGATAATACTGTATAGGAAGAACGCATCGTATTGGTTCCCAGGGATATTTGGTTCTACCGTAGTTAGTTTTTATCGAACATCCAATGTTGAAACGCAATTACTTGTGTTGAATATAATTTCTTGTAGATCTGGTTTTAGTTTAAATTTCCTTGTTTAATAAACATTTGTTGTCAGCTCCTTTCGGGAAGAAACAATGATAATTGACAAATTAATTCGATCACGCATCTGAAACGCTGACGTGAGTTGAGCGACTTTATAAAATTAAGTTAATATGTTTTAGGGATTCAACCAACTATTTGTTAAATTGGTTTACTTACGAAAGCACTGAATAGCTTTCGTGCCTGCGTGTACGAAATATATTAGTAGAGTTTGTTTGCACCTCACTCTCCACTCAGATAATGGACCTCACCTCACTCTCTTTTGGTTTCAGATGAACTCGCAGAGAACAAACTAGCTTCACGAGTTAGGGTGTGGCTTCCCAAAGTGTATTTGATCCTGGTACTTCTGTGGAATTTTACGTTTTGATCTATTTTAGACGAACCAGACGGGGTATAAGGTCGTGTATAAATAAACCAAAATGCGCAGAATAACCTCTTATATTAATAACTGTTTTAGATAAAACCCAAAAACGTTTCATTTAGTACGAAAATCTTCAACAAAATTTACTTTAGGTCAACAAATTTGCTTCCAGTTGTTGGATTGTATTGGCTAACGAATTCGTCCGAACGACATGTGAACGAAATTTGGACCAATTCGGACCTAAAATGCGACTGTTAGAGGGCGATCAAATATATATTAACATTTTTAATTACACCCAAAACGTGTTGGGGCGGGGGGGCTTTGATCGGTTCTCATTGACTACTTCCGGCCTTAGGTCTCACCACAAGAGTCACTACAATTTCTTTCAGATGGAAATTCGCTAATAAACATTAGCTTGAGCCTTCTATTTCACCACGCAGTGTTTTTATAAGGACAAAGGGAGTGGCCGTTGCGAAGTGTTTATTTTACGCGTGCTGGCTTAATTGAGCAGGTTAGAATCTGGTTGATGTTAAACGATACTCTGTCATAAATTCCAATAGAATCTTTCAAAGTTAGGCCTTCTTATGAATCTATTTTCTTGGTTTTTGGCGATAATCACCGACGGGCTACAATTAACAACCACGGTCTTCACCCTGATTAAAACAGGACGAGCTTCCGATTGAGGTACGCTAACACCTCGGCCACAAGTTCGCCAGGACTCGATACGTACAACGTTTATTGTACGAAACACGCAATAGACTAATAAATAGCGTCGTGGTTCTTTTCATTGCCATCATTTCTTCCACTACTGTTTTGAACTATTTTTAACGATTTAGCCATGGTAAGGCATAAATAACAAACAATCAGTGGTAATCACTTCTTAGCCTCATTTTGAAAAGTAATTATTTGCGGTAAAGTTTAACACGTTAGTGAAAGTGCATCTGATTAGTATTTTTTTTTAAATTAGGCTTATTATATTAAACAGCAGGGACATTTAATATTTCGGTAACTAACTCATAACCCGTTTGTTACGTGCAACGTTGTTGAATTATTACAGCTATACCAAGTAGGCGGTTGTTTATCGCAACAATAAACTGTTTCGTTTCCTGCAGACTTAGGCCCGGTACACACTTGCTGCAAATGGACGCGGGACGCTGCGTCCATTTAAATTTGCGTCCACCTATGCTTATCTGCGTCCTATCTGCGTCCCATCTGCGTCCCATCTGCGTCCTATCGGCGTCCCACGTTTGTAAGCCACATCAACTCTTTCATTTGCCACCAACCGAGATAGTTGTTGCTATTAGAAATGAATATGCAAATTAATAGATTTACATTATAAAATAATTCAATAATTTATATTAAATAGTTGTTTATTTCTTTTCGCTTCTTGAGAGATAGAGCCATGGTAATCGGTTGCTGAGAAAAAACGTCATTATGTTTTATTTAAAGACAAGACGAAGTAAGACAGAAACTCATTTTTAATAATTGTATATTAAATGATTTTTAATAATTCAATATTTAAATCTATTATAAGCATTCAATTAAAAAGTAAAAAACCTAAACGTTTTGTTTTTCAATGTAATTGTTATTATAATAAATGTTGTAAAATACTGTACTTACTAATTGCATTTTGTTCTTGATCACGTTTTCCTCGAAAGTTATCAAAAAAGGTTTCGCCAATGCTCTCCCACGCCGACTGTTTTTCAATCTATCCCTATACTCTTCACTACTAACATCCCAAATAACTGTATGAATCTTTAAAAGTTCTATGTCGATATTTTCTTCAGACATAGTATGGACGCAGATAGGACGCGGCTGCAAGTGTGTACTGCTCGATAGCAAGTTGGGTACTGCTAGGTATCGGGGGTAGGGAAAAGTGACGCGCGTCCCACAGAAACCTGCGTCCATCTCGATGGCTATCGGAATGGACGCTAGTTTTAGATAGGTATCGGCGTCCCGTGTGTAACGCACCATTAGTTCCTATGTACTTCTTCCTATCCGATTAAAAGGGACGCAGCGTCCAGCGTCCATTTGCAGCAAGTGTGTACCGGGCCTTACACAGAATCATCCATCCTTCAACGCGTATTGTTTGTAAACTAGTCGGCTTTTAATAGTGCCATCTTCGTCACACCTTTGCTTTTCTAGACGGTTTCTGGTTTCTTAGTCAAAGTTTATATTTGCGAAACATTCTAAGTTTGCTTATTTCTGAATAGGAAGCATATTCTTTGTGCGCACTGTCGGTCTTTTTTTAATTGTTTCGACAGTTTCACGCAGCGGGCTGTAAAGGTCTTACGACTTCACTTCCTTCCTTAAAAAATAATAAACACATATATTTATCTTTTTTCCCCTTAACAACCTTACTATTTACCACCATTTTTATTTAATAAATGGAAAGAGATGTATAAAATCTGATCTCGTGATATATATTCACAGTCTAAGGGGTTCTTAGAAAACCTATTTACAAAATCCCAAAACCCCTGTTCCCCTTCTGTCACATAGAATATGAAGAACATGTTCTGTTCTATAGAACATGCATTTCTGTGGTAATAAAATTAAAATTGCTTAACGTATTGTACTTTAAACCGAGAACCATATCAGCCACTTCTTAGGCCAGAACAAATTAAAAATGGAGTATACAATCATCAAAGGCATAAATTCTTATTTTTGTATCAGGGTTTAAGTAAGGAGTTCCTTGTTATATTTCTCTGATCATGTAAACTTGGCTCTTGTTTATTTCTTACTGTTAAGGCTAGGCAGTAATTAAAATATATTTCCGAGTTGACCGCAGCTCTCCAAGTGGCAGAGCTGTTCACTACTAAAATTGAGTTTGTGTGTGTTTCATTCTTCCGCTAGCAAATATAGTTCAGCTTTGTAAAGTCGTAAACTAGAAGACCTGGCTGTAAACTTACTGAAATGGGCATTCGTGATAATATATGTGAGTATATTATTAAACTCAGCTTTATCTCACACATTCAAAATTAACGGATATATTATTTTCCCCGTATTCTTCCGCGAACAACCAGTTATGTGATAACCACCAGAATGTAGGATAAACACTCAAGTAAAAACCCAAAATCTGCACAATAAAGCAGATTTTGTTCTCATAAATTATCCAAATTTATTGAAATTACTTTTATTTGAAAGATAATTAAACTTCGAATTTAGTGAGCGTTTTACGTTTTTGACATTTGGATTATCGAATAAGAAATAAAATTGGAAACTTTGATTTTGAGTCAAGTCAAAGAACAGGTTTAGTTAAAAACAAATTTTAAAAACTAAATGATATCGGACTGACCTAACCTTTACATATTTACCTAAAAATTACATATTCAGAATAACTTTTCATTATTACAGTAATCTTGTTCCGCGTTTAACATTGCTCTTATGGGAGTTGAAATTCAAAATGGTATCTGGGTCTGCCGAGCCTTAACTGTGTCCAATCTTAAGTAGTGAACTTTGTAATAAATTATTATTTTTATAGTGCGATAACATAAATTTATAAAATTTAAAAACATAATTTACTAACTAAAACTCTTATGCGTAGCGAACGAATGCGTTCGTTTTATTTTCATCGAATTGCATATGAATGTAAACACTAAGCTATTTAATATTCTTGGTTTTGTTAAATTTGTACTAATCTGTTATTTTTAACTTTGAAATGTTCTAATTTTCGTTTCTTTTTTCCAGGTAAGTACAAATTCTTTGATCATTTAACGCGCATGCTCAAGTGTTGGTAAGTATGTACTCACGCCTCATAGTAACTCGGTATGGGAAACCGACCTACGATCGGGTGAGATTCTGATTGCATTTAGTATTTTCAAATGTTATATTTTAATTAAACTAATTAGCATGTAAGTAGTCAAATAAGTAGTTAAGTTAAACAATATTTTTCATAATACATTAAATAATCATAGTAATAATTTCTTTTTTTAAATGTTGTATTTCACATTATAAATGGTTTGTTTTTCAATAGTATGCAACATGCAACACTGATCATTAAGAAAAACTACTGTTTCCAAGGCGAAATAATCTATAACTAAGTCAATTCCAAGCATAATGAATATAACCACAAAGTAAAGACTAAATACATTCGTAAAACAATTATTCTACAAATATGCAATTTCCGGTAACGTTTTGGTTACAGGACAAATTTTGTTGGTAACGTTTTTGTCCATCCTTACTACATTTTGTGTTTTTAGATCAAATGGACATTTTCACCACTATTTTTGGAACCATAAATTGTAATACAAGTTTAAAAAACTTGAAGTTATCAATATCTTTATTCGTTCTAGTGTTATGTTTTGCCAAAGAAAATTACTCCAGAACCAAATTACGAGACAAATCACGTAAACCTGAAAGCAATATCCAAATTACTCAAAATTTTAAATGTTGAATAAACATTTTATTGTTGGTTAGCTGTTACGCTGTTAGAAGCCTATAACAAAGAAGTTAATACATTTCTATCAGGATAAAACAGTTTTAGTTTTTAGCCAATTACAGAAATAAGAAAAAACCATTATATTAAAAGGAAAAATTTTTGTTTTTTTAAATCTTTTTGAAAAATTGTTGGTTTTTGAGATATTTTACATTAAAAATTAGAAACGGCCGCCATTTTGAAAATACATGATAAAACGTATTGGTTTTTTGTACATGTATTATCCAAGTACTATCCAAAATTGGCGTTAAATATATTTTCTACATCCAAAGACATTAAGTAGTTTGTGAAAAATAAATGTTGGATAACTGGAAAACGAAGCATTTCCGAACCTATGTTTACATGAACTTTTTTCTTTACTTTCACTAGTAGAACACGTCCTAAAAGTTTCTTCCTAAATCACCCTTTATAAAAAATTCTGCAATAAGCAAAAGCTCTACCCCTACTGCGCATGCGTCAGGATCCAAGCCATCGCTACCCCCCCCCCCCCCCCCCCCCCCTACAATGAAAAAGTCCTAATCAATCGTAATTTTCTTGAAAATATTAGTGTATACAATATTATATGTATGCGTTAGAGGAGCCCTCTGCATACTCTGATGTCTTGTATCGCTTGTCGAAAGTTAGCAATAACAGATGTAACCCTGAGTGTAAACGCACCGAAATGTTCATGCGTGACAATGTATGTAAGTAGGCCTATGTGTTAGGCAGCTGTGTGTGTTGAAATACAGCTTTCTCTCACATATTCAAAATTTATGGATATAGGCTATTATTTTTCTAGTATTCCCCGCAAGCAGCAAGTTGGTGTGATAACCACCAGAGTGCATTCTAAACACGGTAGTAGAAACACAAATTCGGCGAGTACATGCTTCTACGATAAAGCAGATTATTTCATCATACATTATCAAAGTTTATTGAAATTACTTTTATTTGAAGGGTAATTAAACTTCGAATGTGGAAAGGTTTTAATAATTTTGATATTTGCATTATTGAAGAAGAAAAAATCGCAAACTTTGATTTCGAGTTCAGTCAAAGAACAAATTTAAATGATATCACATTCGAACTGCCCCTCCTTTAAAATGATATATTCAGAATAATTTCACTATTATTATTATTACTCCAGTAATAATTCTTACACGTTTATTTAACATTGCTCTTATGGGAGTGGAAATTCAAGATGGTGGCTGGGTCTGCCGAGCCTTAAAATGAATTGCATTTCTTTCCAAACGCGAAATTTAACCCATCAATCTAACAGCAAACATAAATATTTCGATTGTTGAAAATATAATGTATTTAAAAATTCTCCTCGTAAACTTAGCGACAGAAAGGGAAGATGGCCCAAAGTTTAGTTAATTAATTCCTCAGGTAACGCTCCTCCATGGGCAGAATGAGCGCAGACTCATTATCATGTATTTAGTTCCAAGGTTTAGTCACAAACAACGCGAAGCATCCGGTGGTATTGTTCTGCGATTATTCAAGATCTCACCGAGAAAAAAACACAATGTTCTCGTTAACAAATTGAAAGCGGTTGACTTAAGTTTAAACAAAGAAATGTTTACAATAATCCTAGACCAAAACTTTTCTTACTTCATTCTGAAATATATTTAAGAAAATTTATTTTCTCATCTTGCAAATTCTACTTCATCGTTAGGCTACAAGTTCCAAAGGAAATGCTACGACTAGGTAGGCTACTAGTTCTTAATACACTACAATACTAATAATGAACTTTTATCGTCAGTATTTTTTTTAAAAAATCGCAGCTAATCCGTTAAAATTAATATACGGTTCTAAAAGCCGGTCTTAGCTACCACCACAACCTAAATCACCTTTTGTAACTCCTGCAACGTGAAGAATGTTAATACATCGTCCCATCTCCTTCCAAAGTGACTCTGCGTCGGCGTACTCAGGAGCTACCACGTGACCATATTATGCAAATGTAAAGCTAATGTTTTAAGCTTAAGTCCACCGTGCACGACATTCCTACTTGTCGGCGGCTGTTTTCGATAAATCAGATTTATAAGAAGAGATGGCGGCGCGACCTGGCGGGTATTGTTAACGTCACAGAGTTGACAGGTTACTCATAAAGTCCTGTACGTATTACACAACTGCCTCCAGGTAATTTATGGTCGGTGAAATTAAATTGAATACGCTTCAGGTACAGTATGTACGCGGGATATGTGAAACGATCGAAGGAGAAGAATTCGCAGGTGTATACAATATGTTTTAAATATATTTTAACAGCTCTGAGCGCATAGAAGTAAATTTTCAACCACTACAATACAAAACCATCTACCAATAATTCAGACAATGTAACTATACACTTTACAGTCTTAGAAATTCTTTCAAAGTTACACTCTCGTCGTTTGATCAATTGCCAATCAGCCTAGACTGTGTTATTCTGTGTGCTATTCGTCTATTGTTAGCGAATTTCCATAGGGGAAATGAGCTATTGCAGTTACTCTTATGATGAGATCTAAAACGGCAGTTGTCAATGTGCACCGATCTTGGTCCCCAGAACACGTTTTGTGTGTGTGTGTGTGTGTGTGTGTGTGTGTGAGGGGTGTAATTATAAATTGTATACATATAAATGCTGTCACTTACCGTCTTACAATATTCAATTTTACTGCCGTAGCACGACGGCCGTTTCGGATATTCAGCCATTTTCAAGATTTGTAGCCGGAATTGTCTTTGTCAATTGTTAACAAAAACACTCATATGCTCAAGTGAATTCATAAATCAGCGCTTTTTACAACGGTGTAATATTTTAAGTGAAACTTTATTGCAAGAATATCCATGTTCGGCTTGAATAATTTGTTCTGTAAATTTAGTCATATAATTTATTAGTCAATATTCGGAATGGCCACAACCAAACGTTTTGTTATATACATGAATGTGTTCGCATTTTACGTCCGATTTGGTCCAAACGTTAGTTTTCTAAGTGGCTCGGATGAGTACGTTAGCCAACAAAAATCCAACAACCGGAATCACTTTTTTTAACCGAAAGTAACGATTTTTGAAATTTTCCTTATACGTAGACTACTAGGTCCTGTCTAAACAAATAAATATATGAGATTATCATTTTGTTTTCTTATTCGACCTTATAGCCCGTCTGGTTCCCCCAAAATCGATCAAAACGTAAAACACCGTAAATGTACCCGCTTCAAATCCACGTGGAGGCAGCTTCTGATCTACAAGACCGAAGACTGGGATGCAAGCTCGCAAATCGAGTTTGTCCACTGTAAGCGGAAAGAAGCAACTCGTGAGCCGGGACTAGAGACTGAGGTGCAAACAACTTCTACTAATATATTTCGTACACGTAGGCAGCTTTTCAGCGCCTTAGTGAATAGACCAATTTCCCAATAGTTGGTCGAAACCCTAAAACATATAAACTCAATTTTGGAAATTCGCTCAACTAACTTCAGCGCTTCAGATGCGTGATCAAATAATGTTTTTCTTTTTTTTTTAAATTGATTACCAAAAGCACACCTTTGTAATCTTCTCTGCGAAGGGTGGTAAGATCCAGGAACTAACAGATTGTGGCATACGTACTGACAGACTTGATATCAACATAAATCGGTAACAAAGCATTTTTAAATATTATTTTAAGGGTCTATAGTGCCGGCCATCTTGGATTGTTATCCCTTAAGAGCAATTTTAAATTTCAAACCATTTATTTCGTTTATTTTTTATCATAAAATTGTTTGCAAGGTCTTATTTTAACCACAATCACAATACGCGTCCGTTTTGCGTTTCACATTTTTTTTTAATCACGTTCATTTGTCACGTAATTGATATTTTTTAAGTACCAAGTTTTAATAATTAAAATTGAATCGCCAGTCAGATCCGCAATTTTATAAAGAATATTCAGCTTTTTTCAACACTCAATTACAAAAGATGGATTTATAAAATGGTTTTAAATGGGGCAATGTCAAATTGCGCTCAGCTGCAAGAAATTGCACTGTTTAGATACGGCTATAGTGTGAAGCGCTGGAGTTCTCTTTTACTGGAGCAGAGCCTCAATCGTGAAACAAATCTGTAATTATTTTCTCCAGTTTGGTTTAGCAAGGGGTAATCGTTCACGCTTCGCGTGAGAGTTCCAGGTTTAATTCCCGCCCAAATCAATTTCTGGTGATGTTGACCGTAAAAAAGGAACACCCTGTAGCGGACCTACCCACCCACACACCCACGCATATAGAGCGTGGAAACGCACTGCATAGGAAGTTGCTGAACAGAGCGTGAATGTGCAACCAAGGTCGCGGCAACATTAGAATTACAGTAATATGAATTAAACATGTAATGCTCAGTTTTCAAAGAATTTAGTCATGCGTCGGTAGCTTGTGTAGCCGGTGGTTAAAGGATTTTGCATAATTAGATGTTTTGTGCGACTGACCTTAGAATACATTATTAGAAGCTGCGTTATTGGGTCGGTCTGTACACATATTAATGGTGGAATATTGAAGAATAGTGTCCGCACGATTCTTTAGATATGTTAAGAGTTATTAAGAAAATTATTATTATTATTTTAGTGGATACGTTTAGAAGGTTTACTAAAATCTGTTTAATTATTTATCAATCCAGGCCTATACTGAATTCTAAGGTAGAAACATGAATTTCCGGTTTCGATGAAACTTGAACTTAACTGATCTGTTAAGGATCTTCTCCACCTTGCGTAAAACAGCAAAAACATTCACTTCTTGCTAACGTATTTCGGGTCAACTAAATACTCGACAGGAGTTAACAATATTTCCGAGTTGACCGTAGCTCTCCAAGTGGCAGAGCTGTACACTACTAGCATTGAGTCTGTGTGCGTTTCATTCTTCCGATAGCACTCGAGTAGAACACAAATTCTTAGCGTACACGCTTTCACAATATAACAGATTTTTCAGCGTAAACTACCCAAATTTATTTAAATTACTTTTATTTGAAAGATAATTAAACTTCGAATGTGGTGAGCCTTTTACATTGTTTATATTTGCATAATTGAATAAGAAAGAAAATTACAGACTTTGATTTTGAGTTACGTTAAAGAACAAATTTAATTGAAACATATTAAAAAAAAAAAACTAAACGATATCCACATTCGGACTATCCTAACCTTTAAAATTTCATATTCGGAATAATTTTCTGATCATTATACTCCAGTAATCTTGTTTCGCGTTTAACATTCCTCTTATGGCAGTTGTAACTCAAGATGGTGGCTGGGTCTGCCGACCCTTAAATATTTGTAAAACCTCATAAACTGTTCTTAATAGTTACGTGCTTTTGTCTTATACCTCATAGTTGGATAAAATCGATGACAACTCCTTTCAAGAAAAGGATTAATTAAGTAGAGATTTATAATTTTTATTTATTTTTTGGGGGGTTTCTAACAACAATTTCCATATTTTAAGTTACAAAATATAAATTCTTTTAAATTAATGCATGTTTCAACGATCTTGGGCTTTGATTCAAGCTACCAGCCAACCTGTACCGCCGCGCCGGCTGTACCGCTACCGGAAAACCTAAAAAGGTTTTATTTACTCAATTACTTACGAATAGGAATAGGAGAAAGATAAGTTTACAGACGCTGAGAATTATATTTTTAATCCAAAATCGTCCCCCCCCCCCGCTTCTCCCCGTACCAACACAAGGTCACTGACTGTAGCCTACTACGGCCAATTTTATTAAAATCACACTGTACACCCGGAGTTTTCCCCTGGCTCAACAACAGATTTTTGTTATAAAATACGATTTCCTATTGTAAACGTTTGTTGCGTGTGTCCCGGCAGTAAGATCATAATTCGAGCAACCACTTCATAACAATTCTCCATTAAACTGGGACAGAGAGTTGATTTATTCTTCTCATATAATTTCCACTACCTCTGCTGTTGTGCTTGGGCGTCCTCATCAGGGCACATCTTCCACACTTCTTGTCGCCTTGATTTATCAAGCAATCGGATCACAGTACTAAAATGGAAGGTAAAAGACTTGTAAGAGCAAGTTTGACCTTGCAAATAGAACGTGTCCGGGAGCGTATTCTGGTCGCGGCGACAAATACGCTCCCCATATTATCTAATAGAGCCAGCGCTTCTCTGCTCCACCTGATTCATGAGCGCTTGATGCTAGTTCAGTGTTTTCAGTAATGATGTAAGTTGTTTCTCTTTTTGAAATAATTATGCCCTTTGACACTGGTATTTTTATTTATGAAAATATTTTACGTAGACCTCTTTGGGATATAGATTTTAAAATTATCTTCAGTTTCAGTTCTAGATCAAAGTTAAATTAGTGAAAGAGAACGTTTTTAATTTTGAAATTGTTTATTTAAACAAATAAATTGAAAAATTGTATAGTGAATTCTTGTAGCTCTTGAAAAAACAAAATACCGTTCAGTTAAAATTTAGCTAGTTGTTGTACCTAAAAAATTTGTGAAAATGCTGAAAAATTCAACAATAAATTGTTGTTAATTTTTAAGCGGTATTTATGAATATTTTTTATAACTATTTTTTTAAATTTATGTAGTAGCCTATCATGCTTTAATGCTCAGGCAATTTCAATAATTTATCTTATTTTAAACATTGAATTTCGAAGTTGGAAAATTGCGATTTTTGTCATTTTTGCAGAAATGTTTTCAAATTTACACAAAAAGTATAATTACGTTAAAAATGAATATATGACAGAAGTTCGTCAAACGATGGTATGCTAATTCGAAAATAAAAATAAAATAAAACTGTTAACAGCGCTAACTTTGCTCGCAAGGAAGGACACAGTCCCAGCGTGCACGTATTCACGTAACTTATTACTTGTTGTAACTGTAACTACAGATAACGCCGATTAAAATATTGTAATTCCACAGATTAAAGGTTAAATGTCAATATTCTCAAAAAAAAGTGTGCAGTTTTCTATATGTTGCCGTGTATATAGATATCACCGATATATCGGGATTCGAAGTATCGATAGAAATATATCGAAAGCCATATATAGATAACTTATATTGTTGCCATCCCTAACGTCGCATCGTTTTCGAGATATGCGACAAAAACTAAAAGAAGGGACCTTTGAGCCCCCCCCCCCCCCCCCCCGCAGTACCAGAAATCGATGGGACTTTATTAGGCGTTATTCAGGGGACTTCCTCCTACACATTCCTTTTGGCAACTTTTGGAACATGATTTAACCCAGCAAAACACCTAATTTGACTGGACTTATTAGCAAGCATTGCAATGGCTCTTGCTAGGCTGCTTTGATTCAAGTTGAATAATCTCTACACGCTCTTCAGAATGTTTGCCTGCGACTTGTCGTTGCTCTGAGTACTAAAGCTAGATAAAGTACACGAATTTGAACGTTTTAACATTAAATTCAGTACGTCTATAATGGCATAGCTTTTAATGTAACTAAGAACTATTTAATTACTCAACATTTACCGATTTACTTCAAATTTGCTATCAAAATAAACTGACGACCGCGGTACACAACGTTATGTGATTTATTTTTATATTTTCTTGTTATAAAAAAAGTTTGCATACGCTACTATAAAAAAGTAAAATTCAGGTAGGTGTGGAGCGGAAACCAGTCGACCGTGCTGACCCTCTGACCGTGCTGAGTAATTAAATGGCATAGCTTTTAATGTAACTAAGAACTATTTAATTACTCAACATTTACCGATTTACTTCAAATTTGGTATCAAAATAAACTGACGACCGCGGTACACAACGTTATGCGATTTATTTTTATATTTTCTTGTTATAAAAAAAGTTTGCATACGCTACTATAAAAAAGTAAAATTCAGGTAGGTGTGGAGCGGAAACCAGTCGACCGTGCTGACCCTCCGTAGGCTTGAACTTCCGCCTCACTCTGAGTTGAATTTTACCATAATCTCCTCCAGCTAAATAATTCCGAATCCACTTATAACCTTTTTACATCGATTTCATAGTTCACGCCGTGTAATATAATATCCTGTTTTAGAATCTGTTACCTAGTCCGACCCAACCCCTAATCCCCTGTCAAACGGTTTAACATTATCATCCCTGTGAAGGGATTACGCCCTGATGGAGTAGATTTACAGCGCTAAGGGAAGGAACCAGTTTTGTCAACCTTGTCAGTGAACGGTGTTACGTCGGTACATTTGCATACGTGTTGTGTTGTAATATTATGCATAGTGTGTTCACAAGAGGAAAACCTGTTAGGAATGTGAGGCTCTGTTGCAGCCGAGTATCACCCGTAACAATAATAACTCAGTCTTTTCCTTCCCAAGTCGTCATTCAAAACGCTTTTTTTAAGAGCTCGAGTGTACAGATGTTAAAAAAAAAGAATAAAATCATATCTATTAGATATTTCTCAACTCGCAAATTTAGCATTTGGAAATTGAATTCAGTCTCGCAGCTGAACGCTGACGTGATTGAGTGAATTTACAAAATACAATTTATATGTTTTATTGTTTTAACCAAATAATTTCGAAATTGGTCTACTCACGAAGGCACTGAACGAAATATATAGTAGAATTTGTTTGCATCTCAGCCTCCAGCCCAGATTCACTTGTTGCTTCGCTCCGAGTTTGCACCTCGGATCAGAAGCTGCCGACCGGATACTTTTATGGTATTTACTGTTCGTTCGATTTTGGGGGACCAGATGGGCTATAAGGTCGTGTAAAAAGACACAATGTGCAGTAGATTAAACTCCAAAAGAGTTTCATTCTAATATTAAAA
The DNA here is from genome assembly GCA_018207615.1 of Philaenus spumarius. Taxonomy (NCBI): domain Eukaryota; kingdom Metazoa; phylum Arthropoda; class Insecta; order Hemiptera; family Aphrophoridae; genus Philaenus; species Philaenus spumarius. The sequence continues at coordinate 332,546 of JAGFPH010000133.1, forward strand.
ATCTGAACAAATTGTTACTTCTGGTCAAAAAACGTACATCCTGTTGTTGGATTTTTTAGCTAACGAACTAATCCGAGCGATTTAGAAAACCAAAGTGTTTCCCAAATTTGGACCAATAGTGCGAACACATATACAGGATGATTAAGGAAGAAACGGAGAAACTATCTAGACGTGTTCTACCAGTGAAAATATAAAGAAAAGAGTTCATATAAATAGGTTCGGAAATGCTTCGTTTTCCAGTTATCCACAATTTTTGTTTTACAAAATATTTAATATCTTTAGATACAGGAAATATATTGAACGCAAATTTTGGATTCATATTTAGTATGCCATATTTTACCCATGTACAAAAAACCGTAATGTTTTTTTCGTGTATTTTCAAAATGGCGTCCGTTTAACATTTTTTTTAATGTAAACTATCTCGAAAACAGCTAACTTTACAAAAACATTCAAGAAATAAAAAATGTCCTCTTTAATGACAAACATAACGGTTTTGTATTCCTATTTTGTAACTTAAAAAACAATCGAGTTATTGGCTAAAACTAAAAAATGTTTATCTTGGTAGAAATGTATTAATTTCCTTGGTTGACAGTACAAACAGCTGATCAACAATAAAATGTTTAACAAACATTTCAAATGATGAGAAGTTTGGATATTGCTTTCAGGTTAGTAAGTAAAAAGTGCATATTACTCGTGAACTAAAGTATGCATTAAAGTTTTTTTGAACGAAGAATACGCTGATATTATTTTTGTGTACGGGTTTGTAATGGAAATGCAGAACAGGCACACGGCGAATATCTGGAGAGATTTCCAAATAGACGAACTCCAAAACAAAAACCTTTATTTCATCTTCCCTGTAAAAATACGCTAGTAAGGTACGGAACTTCCAAAAGAGGTGCACACAAATTTCACTCAAAATATTTTAATTGTTAAATAAGTTAATGTATAATTGCAATTAGGCCTATTTTCGTAGTGCTTCAAACTAATATGGCGAAAAAATAGGCCATCATCTACCATTTTAATTTGTGTACGTACATGTTTAAAAAAAATGTATTCTGATACTATTATCTTATATTTATATTTGTATGGAATTCATATTGGCATTTTGTGGAAATATTATATTTCCTAATCAAACAAGGATATCCTGATATAAATTTCGCGCAAAACTATTATTTTTATCTAAACCATAAATTCAATAACGTAGGCTAACACATTTATTTATCCAAGGAAATAAATGTAAACTACACGATTAAACAGTTCATTCAATTAATAAAATATGTTTTTACAAAACCCTTTCATAATAAATATTAAATTACTATAAAGTTTGTGCGATATAATAATTATGTTCTGCCTATAACTGAACAAGTTCCGAAGAGTAGCTTTCACCAATTGCTACAAGGTAGCACTGCGTGTACAGTACGTTATCTTATGCCTTGCTTTGCAGCGCTCTGTGGAATATTTTAGAGTTACCTCCAAAGTTATGTAGATCTACAGTATTAAAATGCCGAAAACGTAATAAATAATTTAAGTCTAAAAAATGTTTTATTAAAATTTTGTTAAATTAGATATTCAAAAATATGGAAATTAGACACAATATTGCAACAGGTTTTAATTTCAAGACTAACTGACAACTAGGAAATAAAATTATTTTGATTTCGTTCGGGAAATAAATAAATATTTATATTACTATTAGGCTATCGACCACTAATTCTCTGCCAGCTTGTCAAATGCTCGAAATAGTTTTTAAATAACTACTGAAAACTACAGTGCTGTGGATGTTTTAAGAATAATTTTGACCATAAGGCTATTGCAAATTAATTTTCAATACCAACTGCGAAAATCTACTCCCATAAATATTTTTTAGCGAATTTCCATAGGAAAAATGAGCTATGCAGTGGCCCTTATGGTGAGACCCAAGGTCGGGAGTAGCAAATGATCATGGTCCCCAGAACACGTTTTGGTGTGTCATTTAAATTCATATATGTATATATATATGCGCACTCTAGCTGCCGCATTTTAAGTCCGATTTCGTCCAAATTTTTTACACGTGTTGGTTGTCTATGTCGCTTGGACGAGTTCGTTAGCCAAAAAAATCCAGCAACCGGAAGTACGTTTTTTGACCGGAAGTAACTATTTTTTTAGATTTTTACTACGAGAATAAATTTTGTTTAGAGTTTTTTTCTAAAAATATAAATGTAGGATGTTATTCTGCACATTTTGTTTTTTATGCGACCTAATAGCTCGCTTGGTTTCCCCAAAATCGACCAAAACGTAAAATACCATAAAAGTACCGGTATCCGGTTCGAAGCCAAGTGGTGCAAACTCGCGAGGCCACTACGAGGAAACAAATTCTACTAATGTATTGCGTACACACAGACAGCTGTTCAACGTCTTCGTGAGTAGACCTATTTCCCAAATTGTTGGTTGAAACCCTAAAACATTGGCATATAAACTTAATTTTGGAAATTTGCTCAACTCACGTCAGCGTTCCAGCTGCGTGGTCGAATTATTTTTCATTGTTGGCAAGGTGAAATAATAACCAATATTTATATAACCATTCGATATCCAAGGATTCTTATACTATTTTATAAATTCTACACAACTCTAAAAGGGTTTAAATTCGTCTCAAAATTCTGTTTTAGTCAGTTCGTAACTGTTTTAAAAAGAACTGACATTATTTTCGTTCACCTCAAAATTTAAACCTTTATCTTTATTAGGCCTAAATCTCCTTTAAATCTTTGTCTTTATTTTTAAATTAAAATTTGTCAGATAAAAATTTGTAATTTTTCAAACTTATTGAACAAATCATTCAGTTTATTCAGGTAGTATAGAACGAACTTTTCAACAACATTTGTGCAGAACAATTTTTCATAGAAATTCCCTTAGTCCCTCCGCGCGACTTGGAAAATATGCCATACCGGCAAACCTTTCGGTATCAGTTAAGACTACTCTTAAAACCAGCCCCGCTCGTTTTCTATACAAGTAGGTACCTATAGATCTCTTACAAAAAAGTTAAGAAAGCAGTCGTGGGACTGCCGACAGAAGTGAAAACTGTTATAATTATAAATCGTTGATTATATTGGCTTAAAGCGAAATTTGATCATTATTTTTATAGTGCCCCATTTAAACTTGAAATCTAAAAAATAATATAAACGTGATTGTCTATTGTCAAAAAATCATTTAAAAAACACAATTTTATGTTCGACATAATCTGAACCAACACAGGTTTGAGAAAGGCTTAATTTATTCTAATTTTAATAAAAGTTGTTAAATATTAAAGTTAAACAGCTAATTTGTATTAAAAGTTTAACAACATCATTTTAGGTTAGGCCTATACTGAACCAACACACGTTTCTTTAATACATTTACATTCATTGCCATAGCAACCAAGTTAGGAAATTTAGACATTTAAAAAAATTAGAAAATACAATGTCCATTTTGAAGGTATCACCAAGTACACTAATTTAACACAACTTACAAAATTAGGAAACCCAATGTCCATTTCAGAGGTAATACCAAGTAAACTATTTTAACACAACTTAAAAAATTAGATAGTGCAATGTCCGGTAGTGTGACGAGACTAAACTAAACCCATACTGCTAATGAGTTTAAACCTTTGATTTTACCACTGCCTATTTTATTTCTTCAATTTCTTCTTCTTTTACGATCAGCTGTTACATTAAACTTCTGTAGTACGTTTGTAATCGACGAAATCAAAAACGCAAAGCGTCTCGCGCATCGCGAGTTCGTATGTTTTACCTCATCCAAAAAGTGCTTAGTGAGCCTAAAGAAGTTTTCACTTCAAAAATATATGTAGGCCTTTATCTGACTTTTGTATCCTAAATAAATACCTTTGTTCAAATTCAACTTTTCAAGATAGTATTAAATTTAGTACAACTTAGTAGTGCAACATATCGTAGGCCTACCTATTATGAATCCTATAAAATAAATACACGCAATCAATGTCGGGAACATCTGTTGACTTTGTTGATTCAAAATGGCGTCACCAATTACTACATTTATCCACAGGCCTTCGCACTTGTATTCATAAACAAACGACGCTACATTGTAAGTTATAGTTTGCACATCCCTTCAGATTTATCGTCTCTTTATAAAATGGGAGAATGGAATATTCCAAGAAGCTGAACGTACGCGGAATATCGATGAATCCAACTGTCGCGGAATCCATTCATAACATATGCTCGTTAGAATCTGGTTTCCCCGGCGCGTCGCGGCTCGCTTTAACGATTCTTTGAATCGCTTTCAATCGGTCCGTGTTTGTTATTAAAGAAAATATTGTCCTTACCAGTCAAAGTAATCGGTTGGTAATCGGTTTGTTCTTGGAAAATCACTTGAAAGAAATTGTTTTGTTGAATCTGTCTTGCTCTAGATTCTCGGAAATGGTACAGTGATTGTGTAAGTAAAGGTATATGTGTAGGATATATATGGTTTTACCAATATTTAGTTGAAATTAATTTATAACTGGACTTATGAATAATATTTCTGGTAATGGAACATACTAAATCTATAAAGTAAGTTTATCAGATCTGTCTAGCAATTCTTTTAGGTATTATTTGTGTGGCAAAGACGATTTATTTATGAGCCCATTTCCATAGGAAAGGTGAGCTTTTGCAGTGACCTTTCTTAATGGTAAGACCTAAGGTTGGGTGTAGTAAATGAGTACCGAACACGTTTCCGGGTGTCATTAAAAACTTTACGTAGGCCTATATATAAATATTTATATAAATGTGAGGGTTTAGGGGAGTGTGTGGGGGTGTGTGTATGTGTGTTTATGTGTGTCCATACACTAACGGCCTCATTTTACTTCCTATTTGGATCAAACATTGTACAAAAGTCGCTCGGACGAGTTCATTAGCAACACAAATCCAACAACCGGAAACCCTTTTTTTGACCGGAAGTATTTTTTTAAAGATTTTTTGTGCTAGAATGACAGGTTACGTACTAGCATGTTTCGTTATAGCCCGTCTAGTTACCCCAAAACCGATCAAAACGTAAAATACCATAAAAGTACCCGGCTCAAAACTAGCGAATCGAGTTTGTTTTGATCCTAGGTTGAAGGCAAGGATTTCACAAGTTTGTTCATTGCGAGCGGAACGAAACAACGTGTGAGTCGGGGCTGGAGCGTAAGTTGACCAATTTACCAAATAGATGGTTTAAAACATTACGACTGTTACACCACTCAAGTTGAGTGGTCTCAGCTCGCCGCAGTAGTGAATTGAGTAGTCTGTGATAACACAACTTGTATTGAATATTTCACCCACTAAAAATCATCTAATCGCCATAAAACAAAAACCGTTGGAAAGAAAATGATTTAAACTGTAATTTTTGTATTTACTTGTTCTAAAACGTATATTTACATAAAATATGTAATCCTCATTTTAAAATTGTAGTTTTCAAAATCAATTGATGTCGTGCAAGAAAGCAATATGTCACTTCTCTTAGGCCCAATATCGCTCGACAGAAATATTTTGACAATAATATAAAGATACCTTCGTATTCGACATGATTTGAATTTTATAAAACTGCCTTCCAATCAGACTCTTATAGTTTCGAAAATATAAAGGTTTCTGTTAAACACTTGCAATTGGACAGTTTAAAAAAAATGAAACATTTTAGATTCGATATATCTCTTACAATTCAATATATTTATATAGATATGTTTATATCGATTTGTAGACGAAACTTCAATCTTTCGTTTCGTGTAAAGCAAACCACATTTACTGTAACGGTTTTATTCGTACAGTCCTGGGAAGTACAGACTCTTGTTGAATTCAAAACTGCACTCTCTGTACTCGCGCTTTGAAAGCGACCGTTATGACGCGACGGTCGGTCACACTGTCACCCACTATGTTGTATAGACTTTATGCGCGAGAGGTTTGATTTTGTTTGATCTCATTTTGTGATCCAAGTAAAGCTAAGTCAAATACTTTTATGAAAAAATTATTTACAAGTATACAGTTCAATTCTTTGATTTATTCTCTATACTTTGTTATAATAATATTTTATTTTGGGGCAAAGCATATATTCCTACTTTACTATTGAAACTAGGCCTAGTTTTGTTAGCAGTCTTATAGTAGGAACATAAAAACTGGTGTTTTCAAAATAAGAAATTTGAAAAAGATGTATATTTTTATGCAGTTCTATTAAGAACTAAATTACAAAACTTTTGTACATTTTAAATAATGTAAAAAAATGTTTACTTCTTTTTATGTAGGCCTAAAGTTTAACTTTTTCCTTTCGTTACTGAACATTTTTTTTGTTTCTTGAGCTAATAATAACTTTGTAAATTTTACATCAATAAATTTGTTACTTGCATATATGAATTATTTGAACCTTTATCTACAAAAAAAAACTACGAAACACTTGGTTTATAATTAGGCCTACTATATTTGGCGAATTTTTGAAAAAACGCTTGCACACCCACCGAAATGGCTTGGCATTGCAAAAATTAGCATGAATAGTTGTAGGGTTTTAAACTCTAAAACATATAAACCTATTTTGGAAATTCTCTCAACTCACGTCAGCGGTTCAGCTGCATCATCGAAATATTTAATTCTAAATTAATCCTATCCTAATTTTTTATATCTTATTAATCGTGTAGTTAGTTTATTTGTTACCGGACACAAAAAGTTGTACTTGTGAAAAAGTTAAATTTGTTATAAACTATTCACCAATACAGTTTGATAATAATACTACTAGAAATATCTGCGGTGTTTTGTAACAAACAGTCGTTTGTATAGTTTTAGCTGTAATTAGAACTTCGTGTGAAACAAAACAAAGTTAAACAGTTTTAGGTTTCCTCGAATTACAAACATTTTGTTTTGATGTTTGAAACTGTTCCGTGAATTTAAATAATTACCGAAGCTGTAACTGTTAACGAGGGAGTTTATTGTTGTAAAGTTGGACCAACTTTATACTGTTTCCGAAGATCTGCGTTTTGCTATAGTACAGGGTGTTCCAAAAACCGATTCCAAAAAAAAAATGTATTTAAAGGGTGTAATATAACATCCGTGCGGTACATCGCATCATCTGTGAGAACCCTCGCTCTACTCGAAGCATTACAGTTCTCTACCGTTTATATCTATCAGCATCGGTCCCAAATAAATATGTAGTCCCCTATAATCGCAATATGCATGTTTATGCGTTATTCTACCTTCTTTATTGTTTAGGGAATTTCCGTGGGAAAGATAAGCTTTTGCAGTGATCTTATGGTGAGACCTAAATGTAGGAGTGGTCAATGAGCACCCAGAACACGTTTTGGAGTGTCATTACAAATTTTATATACATATTATATGTTCGCACTCTAACGGCCGCATTTTACGTCCGATTTGGTACACAGGTCGGTACACACAAGTAGCTCAGACTAGTTCGTTATCCAAAAATATAACGACTGGAAGCATGTTCTTAGACAGGAAGTAAAATTTGGAGTATTTTTTTTACTAGAATAAAATGATTTATCTAAAAAAATAATTATAGCAGATTATTCTGCATTTTTTATTTTTTTTCATGACTTTATAGCCCGTCTGGTTCCCCCAAAATACTACGAAACCTGAAATACCATAAAGTATATTAAAAAGCGAGTTTGTCCTCTGCGAGCGAAGCAAAGCAGTTCAAAATCTGAGGGCGCGAGATCGAGGTGCAAACTCGCAAAGCACCAGCTCTAACAAATTCTACTAATATATTTCATACGCGCAGACAGCTATTCAGTGCCTTCGTCGATATACCAATTTCCCAAATAGTTGGTTGAAACCCTAAAACATATATGATTAATTTCGTAAATTCGGTCAACTCACGTGAGCGGTTCAGTTGAGTGATCGTTTTACTGTGTTTGTCACCTCTTCCTGCATCGAGACCATCTTAATAGCTAACTTTGAGTATCTGCAATCTTTCCTCGCTAAATAGAGCTAAGACTATATTTATATAAAAACTATATAAATAAATATTGAGTTTCACTTGTGAGAAAAGATAGTTGACAGAATAAAACTTGAATACAGAATCTCACAACTAATACGTTTATTTATTTGAACGCGTTTCAACAACAATGTCGCCATCTTCAGTGATGTACGGGCTACAATAATCTAACTACAACAATGATTGAGTTACAGTTTGATCATTGTAGCTCGTACATCACTGAAGATGTTGTTCACTGAAGGGGATGTTATTCTAAAAAATGTAGATTTTTAAATATGCATTATATAGGTTTGTACTAGTTTTTAAATGTAATGAGTAGTATAAAAAATACAAAAATTTAAAACTTTACTTTTTAAAATTTTATTATAGGTTTAAAAATTCGGCAAATATGCAGATGTGTTTTTAACTTCATGCAGAGGATATTTCTTAAAAAGTACTTGATGGGTATTTTTTAATGTTGTGTTATTTTAAAGAGTAGTTCTTTTTTTAAATTTAGATAGATTTGTGGTGGTATATTGTGTAGTTTTCTATGAGACAATTTAAAAAAGTTTTTCCTTTTCGTACCATTTTTTCTTTTTCTAGGCTACATACAAACATAAATCTACATAAATATGAAACAAATTTGGTTTACCGTAGCAACCACGTTAGGAAATTTAAATTTTAATAAAATGAGAAAGCCCTATGTCCATTTCAGAAGTATTTAACACACTATTTTGTATTTTGTACACTTATTTAACACAACTTACAAAATTAGCATGTGTAGTGTTCATTTCAGAGGTATTTACCAAGTACACTATTTCAACATAACTTTCAACATGACGAAGTACAATATCCGTTTCAACGGTAGCGTGACGTGACTAAACCCATACAGCTGTTGAGTTTAAACCATGCGATCTCTCGTTTCGCGATTTCGTATATTTTACATAATCCAAAAAGTGATCGGTGCGCCTAAAGAAGTTTTCACTTCTAAAACAAAAGAATTAACTAATATTAAATGTTAAGAATCTATATTTGTAAATGTTAATTGTTTTTGTTTGTTAGGGTAAAAATAAATCACAATAAATTACAGGCCTATTATTAATTTCTTCATAAAATTACTAACTTCGGGAGGAGGATATAGTAACAAATAAAATAGTATATGTGTTTAACGGTTTCCTATTGGCCCGGTTGCGAAGGTCTTAAGTAACCGCGCGACAGATGTTGACGAAGGCTGATGTGAATCAAGGTGGTCCGGATTCACATGTTCGTCGAACTCATTTGCATTCAGGTGAATGTGCGTACAGCAGTACTATACGCTGTTACTAGATTTTTGAATTTGTCATTTATTTACTAAAGCCTGTCTCAAGTTAAGTTGAGGCAACGAGGGTGAGTAATTAGGGTCGGTCTCGCCCGCCATAAAACTGACCCTTATTAATGACGCCTGGTGAACCAGTAGCATATTCTAGTACAAAATTGCAATTCGGTATGTCTTAAGTGAAAATGAAAAAAGGATATTATATTTCGTTTCATGATACTTTCCTGATAATTTTGATACCACATTTGATTACATTTGGCCAACTTTAAGCTGTAGTAGCATTGTAAACTTTCGTAGTTGAATTAACATTAATAATATGGTTTACAACAATAAAGCCATAAAAATGTACTAGAGAAGTTCATATTTAAAAATGTAATAAATAATAATTATTTGAGAAAACAAACTCGGTACTGTATCGTTATTTATCATAATACAAACAATTGTGTGTTTGTCCCATGTTAATCGGCCGACTTAAAGTGTTGTAACTAACTTTTTTTTTTCAATACAAGAAATTACAAAATTAAATTTTTATTTATAAATGATAAGGCTGTATTTATATTGCATTAATTAACATATAATAAGAATTATCAAGTTTAGTAGTAATTCAAGTTTTTTTGGTGCGAGTTGAATCAATCAGCGTGTCAGCCAGGACTGGAGGCTTAGGTGGAAACAAATTATATTGTTATTTTATATTTGACTATCATCTAATGAAAGAAATTAATTCCGAAACAGTGTAAGTGTACATTAAACGATAGTTCGACTCGGGTGGGAGCAGCAAGTTTTACTTTATTTTACTGGAATTAATGTATTTATTACAAAAATAATTGTAATACCAAATCGAACCTTATCATTATGAAACCAGCATTAAATGTCTGAACACAATAAATAATTAATTAATAATCAGAAACTAGGTTGGTTAGACTGTCAAGTATAGTCAGGTGATTGTGACAGTTTCATTACAATACATCAAACTTTATCCAGCAATACCGCATCAAACAATGCGTGGTTCCAATTAAAACAAATGTGGATATTAAACCACATCTTAAACGTAGTCTTATGAGGTATTATTTCTGTCTGTTTTTAAGATTTCGTAGTGTATCTTTATATTTTTACCTCGCCATCCGTCACAACATCGATTTTACCACCATTTTGATGAAATTTTACATTAACTGCCATACTTCAGTCGTATTCCACTCGCCAAAATAACGGAAAATGTTTATGTAAACGTAGGTCCCGAAACGCTTCGTTTTAGAGTTACGGCTCAAAAGGTGGATTTAGGCCTACAGTATTAAAATTAGTGGGGAAGAAATTAATAAACAAATCAAGCTGTTCAATGTTGATAAACTGAATTAAACAGGAATCAGAACTGTGTCTCCAGTAGTAGACGAGGAATCTGGATTAAAACAAACGAGATTGCCAGTAGACCAACAACTTTTAAAACAAAATTTGTAGAGAATTAATCAATTGTGAGAATATTGATGTAATTTGTATTATTTGGAGAGAAAAGTAGGCTTACAATACTTATCATCACGTTACCTAGTTTTGAGTGCTCGATTTTCGGAATAAAAAAAATAGATTTATACAAATTTGTATCAAGTTTTTACCGACTTTATTTGCATACATTTTCTTAGACTCTTCGTAAATTTTGTTACAAAAGATACTTTGTTTACGGTAGTCAAAATTAAAGCAGTAAAAAATACTTCTGAGTTGACCCTAGCCCTCCAAGTGGCAGAGGTGTACTCTACTAGCTTTGAGTGTGTGTGCGTCACATTCTTCCACTAGCAAATATAGAGCAGCTTTATAAAGGACGTAACCCTCACTGTAAACGTACTGAAATGCTCATGCATGACAATGTATATGTGTTATGTATATGTATATGTGTTATGTGTGGGAGATTATGTGTTATTAAACACAGCTTTCTCTCCCACATTAAAGAGTAACGGATGTATTAGTTTTATAGTATTCCTCGGCGAGCAACAAGTTGATGTGATAACCACCAGAGTGCAGCACAAATTCATCGCGTGCACAATAAAGCAGATTTTGTTGTCATAAATTATCCAAATTAATTGAAATTACTTTTATTTGAAAGATAATTCATCTTCGAATGCGGTGAGCTTTTTTCATTTTTGACATTTACACTATCGAATAAGAAATAAAATCGGAAAGTTTGATTTAGAATTAAGTAAAAGAACAAATTTAGTTACAAACTAACTTAAAAAAATAAATGATATCTACATTCGGACTGTCATAAACTTTAAAAATACATGTTCAGAATAATTATGTGGTCATTATTTATTACTCCTGTAATATTATTACGCGTTTAACATTGCTCTTATGGGAGTTGAAATTCAAGATGGTGGAATAGGTTTTGAATAGGTTTTCACTTCAAACTACCCTCAAACTATCATAATCCAGTCATGTTAGACAAATTACCTAAAAAAACTCTTATAAGCTAGGAATTTGGTATGTATGTTGTATTTAGCTACTGTAATAAACATACTAAAAGTCCTCGCAAAATAAATCTGTGCTACGGCCACCATCTTGGAAAATGGCGTCCAAAAACCAGTTATTCCCCCATAACTCAAAAACTGTTCATCCTATAAAAAAAGTTCAAAATAAAAATGTTTGTCACACAAAGAGCTATAACTTTTGTATTCATCAACAATACATTAACCGTTTAGCCATAAAATGCAATATTTGGAAAACAATTTGGACAATTTGTAAAAAAAACACACCTATTTACCCATGGTTTGTTTTACTGTATTGAATTTTTTGTTTTGAGATTTATGTTGGAACCGATGGTGATCTATTAACCTTTTGCACTCTATTTGACACTTAGCTCCTCCGCCAGATCTAATAAAAATATGACTGTTTGAAGAAGTATTTTTGTAAATTCGCCAAACAATACTATAAACAGTAAACATAACTTATATATCATTTTGTTCGGATTAAACCAGAGAATAAGGGGAAAATTGTGAAAGATTAAAATAAAAATGTTTCATTAAATAGGCCTGGGCTATTTTGAATATAATTGGTCAGAAAAATCAATCAATTATTTTGTTTTGTAATTAAATTAAAAATAAGAATAATAGAGTTTAGAGCTTTGAAAATACTTTTTTACACTAAATGTGATGATTATAAATAATTAAAAAAATAGTCTTGAGGTTCATCAAAATTATTTAATTGAGTAGACATATTTTGAATATTATTTAGGTCGAACAAGTAAAAAAAATATGTTTTTTTTCTTCTGAATTTAAAAGTAGTAATAAATTAGAGCTTTGAAAATACTTTTTTGAGTAAATATGTCAATTGTATTTTATTTATTCAAAAATTTATTATAACAATAACAATTTTTTGAAATAATGGTACATAACCATGGTAACATTATAGTTTACAAAGTTGCCATTTCTCAACACAAAATAAAACAATAAAACAAAAATAAGATTACTACATTATTTACATAAACAAAATTTACACCAAAGTGCTTTAAAAAACTGCAAAATAAAAACATACACCATGTTATGTTAATTGTGTGAATTTAGCAAAAATGCATTAAAGGTCGTTTTGATATTAAATTATTTCCACTTCTTTATATTTAATTTCGTAAATCTTGTAAAATTAAATATTCATTTTCCAAGATAAGTGCCACATCAACAGGTCTTTGCAAGGACTTTTATTATATTTTTCTAGTAGGTAAATGCAACATACATACCAAATGCCATGCTTGTATAATAGTGGATTTTATGGTAGCATAGCTTGGTAGCGAAATGCAACTAAGGCATCAACAATGTAACATTTAAAAACTCACATAAAATATAAATGAAAAGAGAAAAGTTATGTTATTGGTACGAAAATGTTAAAAAAATTCCAATCTTTAGATTAAAAAAAAATTTGTTTGTTAAAAATATCTTTATAACTTCCCTTAACAATAATTAGTGTTTTTTTTACAAGTTATAAAAAAAGTTTTCAAAATTTTGCATTTTATGGCTAAACGGTTAATTGTATTGAATAAATACAAAAGTTGTAGCCGTTTTTGTGAATGACAATTTTCATTTAGAAAATTTTTTTATAGGATGAATAGTTTTTGAGTTATGGGGGAATAAATGATTTTTGGACGCCATTTTCCAAGATGGCGGCCGAAGTACAGGTTTTTTGCGAGGACTTTTAGTATGTTTTTACAGTAGCTGAATACAACCAACATACCAAATTCCTATCTTATAAGGGTTTTTTTAGGTAATGTGGTAATTTTGGTTTAAAATGATTACACTATCATGAGAACTCAACAGAGCCAATTTGCGTAAAATTAAGTTTACCATTTTTTTAATTTTTAACCATTGTGAGGAAACTATAAGACCTACAAACGTCGTTCTGTGCCTTAATTAAAGCTAATAACATTCTTTACAACATCTTCCTCTATGACTTTACCCGTAAAATTAGTATTTCCCCCTACTTCGGGGTCGAAAGATTACCAAATCTTAAAATGTCACTTTTTTTAAATTACTAATTTTTGGAGGGCTGTAAGTAGGTCTCCTACCTACAGAGCTGGTTCTGGTCTAAAATTGTAGCAAATTTAATCAACTTTATATTTTATGGAAAAAAGCATAGTTTAGGACAGAAGTTCTCAACCTTTCAGGCTCTGCTTCCCCCTTTGCACAATGATGTGAGATCACACCTCCCCCCCCCCCCCATACCACCATCATATTATGTGGTTAATACAAGTTGTACAATCGGAATTTGAAACTGAAGCTGGTTATTATATCAAAATATAGATAATTTACTCACACCCTATTACTACGCTACCTTTATTTTGAACATATTATTATCAGAACATGTGGAATTAAAAACTAAATACAAATTTATTTGAGGTAATCTAGGGTTTTAGGTTGGCATGTAATACCAGTCATTTTCACAACATTAATGAGAGGACTGGCATTGTTTGTCCTTGTCAATATTTTGAATATTTTATTTTTTAATACAATCACGCCTCCCTTGAAATTCTTCCACGCCCCCTGGGAGGGGGTTGTCATGCCCCTCAGGTTGAGAGCCCCTGGTTTAGGAGATACAGTGAAAAAGCCGAAAAAAGTGCGAACATTTCGCAGTTTTTCGATTGCTACGAAGTTAGCACGGGTCTTTCAAAGGTGCAAATTGTATATACACTACTGGTAGCGGTCCTAACAACATATTACAAAATTTTAATGTACTACAGTATATGACTGGAATAATAGGTAAGTACTTGAATATTGCCCACAAGAGGAGATTTTTCGCTACCGTTTTACTGAGCTAACTTATAATAGTAATGTATCGTCATCTATACTTTTAGTTGGACTGTGTGTAGAGTAAAAATATCGTTTTGTCACTTCCCTTTGGACGACACTGTAGTTATCGTCATTCTCCCACACCTACGCTCACGTGCGCATGAGTACTAACAAACATTGCTACGACCTTGCTAAATATCTCCAAGGCCACACATCGCACTAATGTTGCCGGAGCAAATTGCCCACTCGGAACACCCACTTGGCGATGGGAACGCCTATACTATGCAACCTGCCCTACTTCCTTAACTAGAAGCCACCTTGCCACAAAACAAACTTCGTGTTACGGCGTTGCCACTGAATAAGGACAAGTTAATATTTATAACGCAAGTAAAACTGAAAATTATACAATGAAGTTATGTTTAGGGTTCCTTAGCTTAAATAAAAAAACGCGATCCTCGTCGCGGCGAATCAGTCGATTGTCTTGTCGCTGTATTTCTTCAGGAATACCCGCACACATCCAAATAATCAAAACTAAATACCGTAGTTTTTTTGAAATTTTGAGGGGCCGAAAAAGGTACCTACAAACAGAAATATTTATGACACAATTGTACAGTTTGAAAGAGCTATGCTTAAGGAAATAAAAACAATTTACAAGCGAATATCCTTAGGAAAGATGAGCTATTACAGTGACTCTTATGGATTACACTTTTAATATAATATACAGTACACATACAGTAGCTTATGTACATGTGTTTGCACTCTTTAAATTTTGAACCAAATTTTGTACACACGTTGGTTTTCTAAATAGCTCGGACGTGTTCGTTAGCCAAAAATCCACATTTTTTATTTTTCGTACTAGAATGACACTTTTTGGGTTTTTTAAAAATATGTAGGCTTAAACATAGGATATTATTCTGCACATTTTGTTTTTTTTACAAGACCAAATAACCCGTCTTGTTCTCTTAAAATCGATCAAAACGTAAAATACCATAAAAGAACAATTTCAAAAGCGAGTTTGTCAGCGGCGAGCCACACGGGCGAGTGTTTCCGTTGCGAGTGGAACGAAGCTGATGTGCAGACAAATTCTATTATATTTTGTGAATAGGCCAATTTCCCAAATGGTTGAAAATGTAAAGCATGTTTGGAAATTCGCTCAACTAACGTCCACGGTTTAGTTGATGCAGGAAGAAACGGAGAAACTTTCTGGACGAGTTCTACCAGTGAAAATAATGTAAAAAGTACATCTAAACATACGTTTGGAAATGCTTCGTTTTCCAGTTATCCAACATTTTGTTTTTTTTACAAAATACTAAATACGTTTGGATGCAGGAAATTATTGAACGCAAGTTTTGCATATTTATTTCGTGTGTCATTTTTTAACCATGTACAAAAAAACAAAACGAGTTTTAGTATATTTTTAAAATGGCGGCCGTTTAAAATGTTTAATGCAAAATGTCTCAAAAACCGTTTTACAAAAAAAAAAAAAAATGTCAAGAAACATAACAATTCCCTTTTTTAATGACAAACAAATGGTTTTTTATTATTTCTGTAACTTAAACGATAAACAAAATATCAAAAATGACTACCAGGATACAACATTTTTAGTTCTTAGCAAATGACTTGGTTATCTTTTTAGTTACAGGAATAATAAAAACCCCGTTATGTTATGTAATTAAAAACGGAATTTTTTGTTTCTTCAAATGTTTTTGTTTTGCTTTTTTTAGATATTTTAAAACTTTAAAACGGCCACCATTTTGAAAATATATAAAAAGGTTTTATTTTTTGTGCATGGGTAAAAGATGTCATACCAAATATGTATCCAAAATTTGCGTTCAATAATTTCCTACATCTAAAGGTATTAGGTATTTTGTAAATAAACAAAAACAAAATGGTGGATAGCTGGAAAACGAAGCATTTCGATCATATGAACATTTTTCTTTATTTTCACTACTAGAACACGTCCTGAGAGTTTCTCAATTTTTTTCCTGAACGACCCTGTATAACAAGAGATGTCAAACCAATTACAGTACATCATTACAGTCAATGATTCTTGGGTTGTACGGTTTCAAGACAAGTTAATAAAACATGTTGATTAGAGTTTTTTTATATTCACCTATTGTTCATGGTGATAGGGTTGGGAATTTCCAACCTTTATTCCCGGGTTCAAAACATAAATAAGACTACTATTCGTTAAGGTTGGATGGGTTGAATGCAATGGATATTAATTCACTCAGTGGTTCAGTGGTAACAAAAACTTTACTTTCCCAGAATCATATACAATTTAACTGTACATCCAATATCTTATCGCTATACAAATTCTTACTGATTGTTGGCTTAAAAGACCCCGGATATCAGTTCTTTGTTACAATCCTGGCCTATACCCCTGTTAATAGACCCAAATGTGGTTGTATGGAATATTATGTGATCTATTTGCTCACCTTGTCTATTCCCTGGTTCCCGAAAGATGACCCGTTGTCCAATGTTCGACTTTCATCGATCAGTAGCGATCTGTTCGAGACCCTGGTACCTATCTCGGCACTAACCCCGTTTCGACCACAGCACAGTGGTTCTAATCCAGAATTTACATAAAACAGTTATCCCTTTAATCCACGAACTGTGTCTTCACCTTTACTCTGTCCTGTTGGCTCTGATAATCGGACAGCTCAGCTTCCTCGCCTTAATGTCCACCTGGACTGGCCCAATTCTATAAATAGTTTCTCCTTGACGCCCACGCCGGCTTCTACACCCCGAAGCCCCTGATCTTCCAAGACCTCTCTCCTCACCCAAGAACTTTACCGAAAAGACCTCCTTTCTAATGTGTTCCGTCTATTTAAAAACTCTGTCCCCCTCTCAGTTTTCCCTGTTTTGGCTTTTGTATTAGTATGATGGCTTATTTATCAAAGCCATTTAGTAATTTTACATAAGTTCTACTTACACAACTACAACTACCTACTCTATATTACATAATTGTGCAACTCTGCTATTGTCAAGTTGTCAGCAACTCATTATATTTCGTAACAATGGCTTTTTAACAGAAGTTTACATTTTTCATAATTTTAATAATTACGATGTTTAATATCACACACTCACGTACATTGCCACCATCCGTATTTCAGTACGTTCACAGTCAGGCTTACGTCTGTAACACTTTAGTTTCCTATATTTGCTAGCGAAAGAATGAAACGCATACTAACTTAATGCTAGTAGTGTACAGATCTGCCACTTGGAGAGCTGCGGTCAACTAAGAAATATTTTTTCAGTACTGCTGATCCTTAAATTCGTTTCCAAAACTAAATATGCAGCATGTTTTATTTAGCTTACATTAAAACCTACCATTAAACATTTAAAACAATATTTTCAAAAAATAAGACGACCTGTTAAATATTAGTTACTACGAATTCGATTTTGATGTTTTAAACCACCAACCATCACAATATTTACTTCACACCCTGTGTAGTTAGCAAACAGTTAACTCAGTTTCTACGCGTCCTACGCCCGTCCTTATCAATTCATACCGCGTCGCGCGGCCAGATTGCGCGCTCAGCCTTTCACCGCAACAGAAATGGTCACACGGTCCAATCCAGTTGTAGCCTATCATTTCATTGAGTACACAATTGTAAAAAAGTTCAACAGCTGTTCAACAATCAGTGGCTTACCAGGCGTCGTACCGACATCACCTTGTGCATTGTCTGTTAAAGTGAACGCGTATTTAGTTTTAATTAAATTTAATCGTTCGGGAGTGAATAGTGTAAATCTGTGTTCTTTTGTTTTGCCGAGAGTTCTACTGTGGACGTCAATGGGTAAAACGCATTATATTTTGATCTGTAATTAAAATGCTTTCAATGACATGTGGTTTTGCTTTGATTGAATTTAAAACAATGGTGCATCTGGTAGGACGGTGTTGTGGTAAAGACGTAAGACAATAAATGTATAAGTATTATGACGTCCGAAAGATTCTAAATAAAAAAGGGGAGTAAAGTTTATAATCGTTATTTTTTAAATCTTAATCGATAACGGTGTGGGCTAGTTTTTTTGACGGTTGGTAGTGAAGCCGTTAAAGTATTTCTACCCCACCCCCTCCCCAAATAGTTAAAACATCCAATTTACCTTATTGTTGCAAGTATCTTAAATATTGAAAACACTAAAGAAGGAAGAAAAAACAACTAAAAAAAGGTGGTTTTGAAAAACAAACATCGCCTTTGTCGAACCCTGAACTATAGTATATTTAAAATACTAAACAGAAGCATTTAATTTCTTTAGTGTTTACTTCAAAAATCGTGAAACCTCAATTTTCAAAACAAATTGTGTACGAACAATATTTTACATCTTAGACGCAAATAATTGAAATGCAAATGTTGTTTGCTCTCCTGTTTATAACTTAAGGGTCTGCTGTAGTGGCGGCCATCTTGGATTTGTATCCCATAAGAGCAATGTTAAATTTCAAATCATTTATTTTCGTTTATTTTTTATCATAAAATTGTATGCAAGGTCTCATTTTAAGCACAGTCACAAAACGCATCCGCTTTGCGTTTCAAATTTGTTTAAATTTATTTTCATTTGTCACGTAAGTAACATTTTTTGAAGTACCAAGTTTGAACGTTTTTCTTTACACAATAAATAAACGGTATCAGTTAACTGACTCAAACTTTCTCCCAACTTACTGTAGTCAAAATAATATTGTTTTTAATCATTTTATTTACTACATTTTAGAACAAAACAAAAAAATAATATTCTACCTACGTCAATCGTATAAAAAAAATATTGTCCCAGGCGGGATTCGATCGCGCGACCTTTGAATTACTGGCCGTGCTCGCTACCGTGGTGCTACCCCGTGCGGCCGCTGCCGCGATGCTAGATTGACAACACAAACTTGTTTATTTTTAAACATTTCCCCATAGTTATAAAACGCCGAAGTTTTGATAAAAGCGGGTGGTGTCATTTTGTTTGGCATCTTAAGCACTATAAATACTGAAAATTTGATTAAAATCGTTAGAGCCGTTTTTGAGAAATTTTCATTTTTGTCGTTTTTTATGGGTTTTTAGGGGTAAATTACCCTTAAAAATTCAAAATTCCAAAAAATGAAAAAAACGCCTGGATATATTAGGGTTTAGTACCTACATACCAAATTTCATGAAAATCGGACCAATAATGTCCTCTCTGGTCGTGTATACATACAGACAGACTGACAGACAGACACCACTCTAAAAACCCTTTTTAGGGTTCAGGGAGCACCAAAACAAAAAATTCCACTAAACATATTTTTGGGTTCAGGGAGCACCAACACAGATAATTGCACTAAACAATTTTTGGGGTTCTGGGAGCAGCAAAACAGATAATTCAACTGAAAATTCAAATTCGAACATTTTTACGAAAACAATACTTTCTCCATATACTACGTATAGGGTGGAGAAAGTAAAAATGTATAACTAAAGGTGAAACGCAAGCCGGATCCGTAATTTTTTAAAGAATATGCAGTTTTTTTCAGCACTCAAAATTACAAAAGATGAATTTATAAAATGGTTTGAAATGAGGCAATGTCAAAGCGCTCAGGTGCAATAAATTGCATTGTTTAGATACTGCTATAAAGAGAAGCGCGTTTCCGGTTGCTTTCTCGTTTGCTGAGCAGACTATTAAGTATATGTGTCCTCGAACTTTCCGGAACAGGAAGTCCCTTTGATGGTCCAGAACCGTGAAGAACATTCTCTAATATTCTGGAAGATTCTACAACATTATACAATATCCACCCACATTTTTGAAGTTTCTAGAACATTCAGTAACATTCTGGCCAGTTTCGGCCACTCCGGCACTCGATTCCCAGCTGCTTCGCCATTTCTCATAAGGATTCCATCGGTGTGATCCGCTTTTTCCACACCCATATCTTCTAACCCAACCCCTGCAGTACCAAACCGAAACCTCCTTCACGGATGGAGGGCTACCATTAGGGCGTCGGAGTTATACAGGCAAACCACGCTTACATTTATTATACATATTGATTTGAAAATTGCATCTATAATATTTAACTAAATAATTATTAATAATAAGATCTATTATTGACCGAAAGTAATTGGTAGTAATGTATTTTGATCTTATCTCTTAATTCAAATAGTAACGATTTTTTATTTGATATTACCAACGTATCATGTTTAACAAGCTGTAATTCGTTCGTATAAGATTATCTGATTGAACGTTTTATTTCAGAAACGATTTATTGGCTGGCGTTCGGTATCTCTACCACGGTACTATAGACTACATCGTCTTCAACAGTTAACACAATCGAAGTAACTCTAAAATCCCTTTACACAGTTTCCTTCTACTTTAAAGCACCTATATCCATTCAGTACATTATTATTCGGACGACGATGTCCATATTCTATCCTTGACCTTTCCTAAATGTGCCCACAGATCCAGTGGAGGCCTACGCAGACATAAGTTAGTTAAGGCCTTCATTCCATTGTACTTACGTCGTTTTTAAAATAAGCGTAGTTTGTGTGATTTCGTCACTGTGATTTATCTGAGTAGCGTTGTTAAACCTACAGTGGTTCAAATATATGTTTATAAATCGGGCTTAATTCAGCTTCAAGTTTTAAAAAAACTGTTTTTTTTTTAATACAGTTCTGTCTTAAAGCTTCAGTTCATTTGTACGAGTGAGATATGTTTGTTTTAATTTTGCACTGTAAAGTCACATATTTAAATTCAATTTATATCGCAAAAATCGTTCAAACTGTTAGTCTAGTTGTTGTTTAAAAAAATATATATTTCGGCAATATAAAAACATTTCTGACATTCACCTAAATACTCCGGCCCTACTGCGCTTGTCTCAGAATCAAGGTCGCAGCTTTTCCTCCCCTACCGTACCCCTATCCAAGTGCCCTATTAATCAATCAATTTGCATTTGTTACGCCGCGAGTCTATGCATAAACTCACCCGACCATAAACTTATAACATAACTTAATTAATTGAATACAAACTTTAATAATACCACACACGTGTTTAATTCGCAATGCAACACAAAACAACTGGGAGTGTATGTTTCGTTTCATTTTAATACCATTTACGTCGCTTTTGTTGCATACAACTATTCTACACAATCAAATAAATTGTATTCCATCATTCAAAACATTTATACATTGAATTTAAAACCTATTTCATTTTATAGTTAATGTTTGTAAAATAATAAAACTAAATTTACTAAACAATAAAATAAAACTTCTGATAGGATTTAACTTAGCGAATTAAAAGATTTATTTATAAAATTACATCCACTCGCGTATAAACAGTGGTGAGTCATATTTATGGAGACCATTCAAGCCCTTGATAAGTAGGTGTGTCCGTGTTTGATGACTATAATGAGACTGAGTCAAGCGACCCTATCCAGCATTTTTCACCTTTGTGGCTCTTTTCCAGTTTTCCAAACATTCGAAATTCCGCTCGATCTCCAGTGCCATTTTTGACTTTTTGGTACTGGGGTTTTCCACTGGAAAATATGTGGACAAGTGTCCAAGTTGTTTGAGAGGTTTTATCGTTAGCTATTGTTGGCGAAGTCTTGAGTTCTCAAAATAAAAGCCTGCTCGCTTAGCTTTCCAACCTCGCGGTGACTTGCGTCTTTGCCGCTCGCTCATCATCCATACTCAGCAAAGCAACCCGATTATTGCATACTCAAATATATTACGATTGATTACGACAGAGGAATATGGATCGGGTTAAGATGGTGGGGGTAGCGGTGTCTTGGATCCTGAAGCATGCGCAGTAGGGCCAGTTTTATGTGAATGACAGGCATTTAAAAAAATATAATATAGAGAGAAAATAGTTGTACATTTAGACCTGCCGTCTTAATACGGGATGAGGTAACTGACATATTTTTTCAAAATGTTTACTTTTAAAATCGTATAATCCTCAACGATGTTAAAATTTGAAATATCTTCAGAAACGAACTTCTCCTCAAATATGCATCTTGGGACACTGTGATAAAAAATCATATTTTTTTAGAATCTAGTTTCAAAATAGTTGAAACCAAATGCACGAAATAGTTTGTTCGCTCGTTATATGCGGGTGGTCTGTTACACTCTGAATACGTTCTATATGTTATGTTTAAAAACATAGACTCATGGCTAAACTCTATGTTTTACATAATTATAACTTAGACCTATTAGGTTAATAAAAGGCAAAAATAACGATTTAACACTATATTGAAACCTGAAAAAGCAGTATTTATGAAAATGTTATTAATTTATATTTACGTTTTTGGAAAGAACTGTAGTCTCTGGTACGCATGCGATCTAAACGTCTCGTCGTTAGAATGAATACATAGTACTGCACGTCAAGTAATGCAATAAAGTCAGGGTGACGCAACGAGTCGAGGGAATTAGGCTTAATGATGTCTTAGACATAACATGCTCACAATTACGCTACTGGTCAAGGTCGGTATATACACCTGCTCCAGCTCTCAGCCTTGTTCGTCTTCCATTCGATTGATGCACATTTTAATACTTCTGTTTCGAAATCTGTGCCGAAGCACTAAACTCGTCTGGAACATAAATGCCAAATAGTTTTCATTGAATTCAATCGTGTAAAATAGCTTTAGTATCACTTTCATATTGCGAAAGTACACTTTCAAAAGTTAATTAAAGTACGGAAAAGCGAACGTAAGAAATAGCCGAATTTGAAAAAAAATGTGGTATTGACCATGTGTCACAACACCACATTTACATTAAAAACAAGCATCTCAATCCAATATGGCGTACCCAAGAAGGCAGTAAAATTACAACTTAATAAAAATCTATAAGCTACTACCAAACTGTGATATCTGATGATAAAAGGTCGATATTAAAAAAAAAATGGAATAAAACAAAGGATTTTTGAAAATTTTCAATTTTTTACAAAATTGTTAATACCTCGAGAACGAAAGCAGATAATTAAAAACCGATTGCTGCATCGTGTTCTACGGAAAAAAATTGTTTGAAATGATGGGTCACAACCTTACCTTTACATTTAAAAAATAAAAGTTAATTCCAATATGGCGAATCCAAGATGCGGCCAAAAATGTGAACCTCATCAAAAGAAAGTATAAACTAATCAATGATGTTCGGCGGTGGTTGGGAGTCGATATCTTAAGAAATGCGGAAAAAATTAGGGGGGGGGGGACATTTAAAACTCACCCTGTATAAATATTTATAAATATATTTATAAATTTTTATTTTCAAAAATTATGGAAAAATTAATGAAATGAATGTTGGTAACATTTCTGGAAAAGAACAATTTTTTCAGTAGGAATCAATATGGCTTTAGATCTGGTCGCAGAGAAAGCACTTCAATATTTTGTTAATAACATTTATCATTCTCTGAATGTGGGATGGAAGGTTGCTGGCCTCTTTATTGATATTCAAAAAGCATTTGATACGGTGGACCATTCTATTCTGTTAGACAGATTGTGGTCTGCTGGCGTGAGAGGACTACCTAATAAATGGTTCAGTAGTTATCTGGGGGGAAGAACCCAAAGGGTAAGAGTAAATGGAGTTTTGGGAAGTGAGGGAGAGATAAGGTATGGTGTTCCTCAGGGATCTGTACTTGGAGCGGTTCTTTTTATTATATATGTAAATGATTTATGTAATAGAAAATTTAATGGAGAAATTACAGCCTTTGCGGATGATACAGCATTCCTTTATAAAGCTAACTCAATAGATGTGCTTCTCAGCCAAATTACTGAGGATTTGAGACATTACGACTTTGGTTTTCAAAAAATGAGATGGTGTTAACCCTTTCATTCCCAAATTTTGGAAAAATGTCCGAAAAAATATTTGTGTATTTTTTTAGGTTAATATAGCTTATAAATTAACTGTAATTTTTTTCATAATTTTAACACCATGTTTAGTAAAAAATTTGGTACGTAAACTGGAGTTTACATTGGGCATCGAAGAATATAAAGTGCTAAGATATTAATTAGGAAAATAAATAACTACGTTAACAATTTAAAATTTCTTATTGATAAAATACACATATCAACTCAATTTTAGGTAAAAAATATTTTTTTTATAAAATATATATATATAATAATATATATGTACCATATATAATAATATATAATATTATATATATAGACCCTAATAATAATAATATACACGTAATATATATAATAACATATTATATGGCTTTTTCTTTTCCAACTCTTCAACTAAATGAATAGAGGAAAACCAATTGTTGAAATATATTTTCATATTTGTATACATACAATATAGTAAAGTTGATTGGTGTAATTCCTTTATTATTTAGGCATACAGGCATAACATAAATAATAGGCCTAATATAAAACAAATAACAATTTCCTGCCATAAATAAAAAGGTTGGAAATATTTTTGTATGAAAAATTAATTAGTTTAACTAAATCAACTTTAAAATTGGGTTAATGTTAAATAAATAGAATAAAATAATTCGTACAAACATTCTTCAGTGGAAACCAAATGTAGGTTTCCAAATGGTACAAACCTATACTTTCTTACTACCATGAATGACCAATGTGAACCTCAGTTTACATAGATATTATTTAGCTCTGTACAATTACCCAAAGAATTGAATAACATGGTTATGCACTCTAAACTAAAGTATTAACTTTCTAAAGTACGTTTATGTACATTTAAAATTAAATCAAGTAAATAATAAGTGTTTATAACTTTCCAAACAATTGTTGGACAAGCTGTGTATTGGTAACCGATGACAACAGTTCTTCCAGCTGTAAATAAATATATTTTAGCAGCTTAGCCTGACTTCTAGAGGTATAATATTGAACTACAAAGTGTAAACTATAGTTTACAATAGACAGATGTGAAATAAAATAAATCTGTAACTAAAAAGTGACCAGTAAAGTTGGTGTAAACTCCAGTTTACACTGGGAAGGAAAGGGTTAAGTGAAGCTAAAACTAATTATATTCTTTTTCATTTAAAAAAAGGCAAGAAATATGTGACAGGAAATGTAATATACCATCACATAATACGCAAAAATAAATATTTAGATGGGTGTTTATGTCCGAAGATTAATCAATTGAATAATATTAAGTACTTGGGAATAATACTGGATGAAAGAATGAAATGGAATTATCACATAAACAAATTGCAACGTGAATTGATTTCAATTATTCGTAAAATATATTTTATTAGATCATTGTGCCCACCAGAATTAATGAGACAAATTTATTTTGCTTTAGTGCAATCGCGATTGCAGTATGGTTTAATTTGTTGGGGAGGAGCATATTTGAGTACTATTACACCCATTACCCATTATTAGTGCTCAAAAACATATAATAAGAGTTATGTTATTTAGGTCTAGAACTGATTCTTCTCTGCCACTCTTTAGAGCAAAGGGCATACTGCCGTTGAGGTATTTGTATGTTTTTAAAGTATTAGTAGAGTTTTACAGGAAAAGTGGTTCTAGGCGAAACTGTGGAAGGAGGAAAATAGTATTTCAACTGTTAAAAACTAAATTAATATTTCATAAATTCATATTTGTATAAGGGGGAGAAAATATTTAACATGCTACCAGTAGATGTACACAAGAGAAACAATATATATATCCCAGTTTTCTAAATCTGTTAAATTATGGCTGAATTCAGTGGAAAATATTAAATTAGTTTTGAGGTGAGGCAGTGGGAACCAGTTGATGTTGTTCTGAAATATATGTTATGTATGTGTGAGTGTAGATTGGGTGGTGTATATAAGTTTGTGTGTTTGTAAGTGTAAAATTCTGTTCTTTATCAAATTTTTGTTTTAAGTTAGTTTTATTATCAAGGCATCCTTTGCATTTGTATATATTTTGAATAATTATGGCACTATGGCTGATCTCTTTCTTTCTTTTTCCTATAGTAATAAGATTAAAGAATTATGATGGTAAATCCTACTCAGGCACATGTGCCTAAGGATTACCTATTCTTCACATAAATTTAATCTGAATGTAAAGAAAATCTTTGTTTTGTTCTTTTATCAAGTTAAGTGTAGTATGTGTTAATTTACCTGTCTTGTATTTTATTGTATTATTATTGCATTCAAAATTATTATTATTTTGTATTTTTTGGTGAAGAAATAAATATTATTATTATTATATACGCATATTCAACTTCTAAAAATAAATCTAAGGTAGATTTACGAGTTTATACGTTTAACCATTGTAGTTTGCGACAGAATATTTGTATTTTAATTACTATACCGTTTCTCCTATACTATTCTCCTCTATAGCCGTTTTAATCATACTGTGGGTGTATGATATAATAAATTGGTTTACAAATGACTTGTTAGGAGTAAGTTACTACACGCCTTCCTGCTGATATCATATCAGTAGGCCTATTTATATTTATTCCTATATATATATTTAGGCCTGTTTTGTTTGATGTAGGCCTATCCTGCTATACGTAACTTTATAAAGTTTGT
The DNA here is from genome assembly GCA_018207615.1 of Philaenus spumarius. NCBI lineage: Eukaryota > Metazoa > Arthropoda > Insecta > Hemiptera > Aphrophoridae > Philaenus > Philaenus spumarius. The sequence goes on from JAGFPH010000133.1 coordinate 359,438, forward strand.
TTTTGTGGTACAAATTTACAACTCTTAATTGTTCCAGTTAACCAAAAGTCATATTTTGATCAATTTTGTTTTAATTAATTTTCTTCAAGATTTCCTTCGATAGGCCTAGGACTACTTCATTTCAAATTGCATGTAACGTGTAATCCATTAAAATCGTATATTATACCGCCTGATGTATATAAGATTTGTTGCGGCCTTACAAAAACGCTTAAAAACCAGGAAATACTTATCAGATTGACATGAAATCACCTTAAATTGCTTGTAAGAATAATATAGGCTACAGTATAATAAAAGCTAAAAAACTGAAAATC
>JAGFPH010000133.1:369205-397183 GCA_018207615.1 Philaenus spumarius
CGGGTCTAAGTAACACGGGAGCCGAGTCTGGAGGCTGAGGTGCAAACAAATTCTACGACCGGTACTTTTACGGTATTTTACGTTTTGTTCGATTTTGTGAGAATCAGACGGGCTATAAGGTCGTGTAAAAAAACAAAGTGTGACTCATATTTATTGTTTTAGATAAACACACAAAAAAATTATTCTAGTACAAAAATAATCTGAAAAATGTTTTACTTCCTTTCAAACAACATGCTTCCGGTTGTTGTTGTTTTTTTGTTTGTTTTTTTTCTTCTAATGAACTCATCCTAACAACTTAGAGAATAGAAAACCAACGTGTGTACCAAATTGGACATTGCACCATTTCGGTGCTCATTAACCACTCCCGACCATAGTCGTCACCATAAGAGTCATTGAAATATCTCATCTTTCCTTTGGAAATTTGCTAATAAAAATATTTTGTTTAGATGCTTAGGTGTAAAATGTGGGTCTTCAGTAAAAAAAGTTTTAGAACTGATTAATTTCTTGTTATACATACCGCACATCTGTAACATCCTGTAGATATCTTTCGATTTCGAGATCAAATCCAACATCTCGTGCAACTCAATACAATTAATTGTTATCAAATTCTGTAGGTAGCGTTTGTATTGAATCGCAAACAATAAGTGCTCTTTAGACTATTTAGTTTTATTTGAAGCTGGTAATGTTTTAACGTCAAGGACATGCCGACCTATTTCTTCTTTGTCAAACATTGTGTACGGATCACGTTCACGTTTCAGTGAAAGGTCTTCGTCTTCCAAAAGGATCTATCATTTAATAATCTCGTACACAGAGTAAAACACGTGGTGCGTTGGTATCGAGGTCGATTTGGTGTGTTGTGTAACTTGGCTTCAAAAAATACAAAACGCGAGAACTGCGCAACGTACAGAGAACACGACGTGCTATATTATGAGCTTGCGCAATTTAAAAAAGGGTACCTGGAATATGTTGCGAGTGGTTTTGACTGTTTGTCCGAAGTTGTCTAATACAAGAAGGGGCTAAATCTACTTTTTTGCATTAAGGCTCGGCACACCCAGCCACCGTCGTAAATTTCAACTATTATAAGAGCAATATTAAACGCGTAACAAGACTACTGGAGTAATAATGATCAGAAAATTATTATGAATATGTCATTTAGGTCAGTACAAGTCCGAATGTGGATATCATTTAGTTTTTTTAATTTGTTTTAAACTAAATTTGTTCTTTGACTTAACTCAAAATCAAAGTTTAAGATTTTATTCTTATTCAATAATGCAAATATTCAAAATGTAAAAATCTCACCACATTCGAAGTTTAATTAACTTTCAAATAAAAGTAATTTCAATAAATTTGGATAGTTTATTGTGGAAGCAAGTACCCGCCGAACATGTGTTTTTACTCAAAAGTTTATCCTGCACTGTGGTGGGTATCACATCAACTTGTTGATCACGGAGGAAAACTAATATATCCATTAATTTTGAGTGTGTGAGATAAAGCTGTGTTTAATAATACATACTCACATACATTGTCACGCATTCTCATTTCAGTACGTTTACAGTCAGGATTACGTCTTTAACCATCTATGTTCCGCCTTTAGTGGAAGAATTAAACGCACACAAACGCAATGATAGTAATGTACAGCTCTGCCTCTTGGAGAGCTGCAGTCAACTCAGAAATACTTGTTCACATCTGCCGAGCCTTCAACACTTTCTCTAGAATTTTCAATTTTTGAAAATCTTGTAAAGACTTAAAATGGCAGGGGTGGATAAAAAAATTGTGTTTTCACAATTTTCCAAACAAATATAGTTTGATTTGTCACCAATTTCAAAAGTAAGCACTTGTAGGTATTCCTTATCATCTAACAAAGACTTTTTATCTTGGAAACCATGACAACATAAGTACACAAAAGTTATAACTTTTTTTAAACAAAAATTTAATGTTTCCATTTTTATAAAACTATAATTTGAGCTAGTATTTCTTTAAATACGTTCTTGTGTTTAAACATTCTAGAGGCTGTCAAAAAATATTTTAATTCATGTACTAATAGTGTGACAAAAATTACATTACGATATCTTTAAATATTTTATTTTATTTTAAGGTTTGCGAGAAGATTATTTAATAACTTTGCGTTTAAACTGTATTTTTCTGTAAACAACTATTTATGGGTTTAAACATTGCTTGATTCATGTAGTGCGGCCTCGTGCTGTAGTTGTGTAAATCCATATTTTGAACATTGTCACAATTTAATTTGTAAAGGCAACATTTCAAGTATGTAAATACTCAGAAGTGTAAGATCTCCTTGCTTCTTGAAAGAATGTTTACAACTTTGTGTGTGTGTGTGTTTTTTTTTTGCCCCGAAACAAGCCTTATGGTTCTTTTTTGCAAGACAAACGCTCTTTTCATATTCTGAAATGATGAGTTTCCCCAAATGTTTAAAGTTAGATAATGATACACTAGGCCACAATAGGCTGGTCTCTCAGTACAGTAGGATCCCTCGTTATTGGCACTTGGGATATCGCACGAAAACGTAGTTGTTACTCCACTATAAATGACGTGTTTCTGTTACTCCCTTACTCGGCCCCAAAAAAACCTAGGTGGTACTGTTTACTCCCACTTTTGTTTATAGAATAAGCTTTGCGCAGAACTGTACCTTCCAGCCGGGTTTTACTACGCTGTGTTAATAGCCTCAAAGCCAGGCCCGTTCGTAAAGCTCAAGTGTCAAGAAAGGTTGATCCAACTGCTTAAAATGTAGTGTCGTATCATCAGCAAATTGGATTACACAATCTACAGATTATGATGATGACAAATCAGTAATATATATTTAAAATAATAAGATCACGAAGCTGAAGAACTGGCCTTAGTTGAGCGAATTAATCAAATGCCTGTGTGTATGAAATATATTAGTAGTATTATTGGTCTAGAAATCAACATCCAGCCCCGGCTCACGTGCGGCTTTGTTCCGCTCGTAGCGCAAAAAATCTCTTTCCAAGTTTGCACCTCGATCTTGCAAAAAGGTGCCTCATAGTAACATCCCACACGTGAATTAGAACCCGGTACCTTTATGGTATATTACGTTTAAATAGATTTTGAGACAACCAGATGGGGGTCGTGTAAAAACAAAATGTACACAAACATCCTCAAAAAATTTGACATAGTCATACGTACAATTTTTAATGACAGCCCAAAACGCTCCGGGTTGTGCTACGTGCTCATTGACCACTCAGACCTTAGGTCTCACCATTAGAGTCAATGCAATAGCTGCTAATAACACTGATCAAGAACTGAGCTGAAGAAAAGTATTAATTTTTTTCCATCAATTATTCCACAAAATTTATCCAAAACATGTTCCCTTTCTTACCAAGAAACAAGGAAGAGAAAACTGTACCAGCTGTTAGAAAATTGTATTTTATTGGTTTTGAAATTCAGATGATTTCTAACATTTCGCTAAGGAAATGTATTTAACAAAATACGGTTGCCGTTAACTTCATGCTCTCCTTGTAGATAATGCAATTTTACATTTTTTGTTAACTCACGGGAAACCCGAATGCTAGCGACTAGTTTTGCATCTACGCAACCTGTGTCCTTATTATAACACTAGATAGCCTACGTTAATAAACTGTGTCCACCATCTGCTTGAATTATTTTTTCACCAGCTTTGTTACAATCCGTTTCAACAAAACAGCTATTACAACAGCCTACGTCTAATGTAACCTAATGCTAAATGAGACTCAAAGTTCGTGTGCGCGTGCGTTGAGTTGTTGTAATGCTAATACAACAGCTGAACGTGATTGAGAATTATGTATTCTAGTAACAGAACCAGTGCCCTTATTGTCACGCAAACAGACAATAGTCTGGATCTGTTTTAATTAACGCCATATCTTTGGCAACTTGTGTCGTTGGCAGCTGTAATATAAAGGAAACGTGCTTTGATCGTGTAACCAGTTTCATTAGAAATTTAAATTAAATCAAAACGAATAAGGATACCATCGGAAGTAAGTAGATAGTTTCTGAAGGCCCGGAGAATTTGTTTTACCTGTGACACATGTCCACCAACACTGTAGTTTATGAAACCAATTTATTTATGCCTTCTGACTAATAAAGTGATATTTTTACTTCGTACAAAATTTGCCATTTGAGTTCATCAAGACTAATTTTGAGAGACTAGTCTGCTAAACACATTCTAGCTTGCTGTTTTGTCAAGCTGGTGCTGGTTGAAATGTACAAATGCGTTTATATAGTCGGGTATGGATTTCTCAAACAGTTATGATTACGAAAAGGAGATTTCGAGTTACAAGAAGAGATTGGTGTTAATACAGAGGGCCCACTGCAATACTTTTTGGCTAACGAACTCTTCCGAACGACTTAGACAACCAACGTGTGTACCAATTTTGATCCAAATCATTTTTTAAATGCTTCTGTTAGAGTGCTACCACATATATACATATACAATTTTTAATGATACTCTAAAACGGGTTCTGGGGACTATGATCGGTGTTCCCGACTTTAGGTCTCACCATAGGAGTCACGGCAATAGCTCTTCTTTCTTATGGGAATTCGCCTAAAATATACATTTTCAACGACTTCTAACCTCAAAACAAGTCATAAGCCTACATTTGTTCTATAATACTTTAAACTTAATATTTCGAAGTTATATTTTGTCTCGTGTGTACTAAATTAATATGCACGTGATTTTTACTGTTTTCTCATATTCTGTATTATTTTTTATTAATAAAAGTTCCTCTATTGTTTTAGCCAAGTCAGTGTACATTTAAATGTAACAAGATTAATTTCTAAAAGGTGTTAGAACTTCCACCTGTTCCTTCTTATGTTAACAATACAATTCCAATATTTCTGAAACATTGCAACGTTGACAACCACAACTGTAATTACATTCAACGCTAAACTATTCCTAAACAAGTTGCCTCCGCTATCGAGGCCACCTCGTGGTCACATCGCCTGTTCCGTTATAACTTCTCGATACCTGAGTCTGTCTCTGACAATCAATTAATCGACTACACTACAACAAATCGATTACAAAATTACATTTTCAGCTTTCTTCTTATTTTGAAGAATATTTACTAGGTCGTGCCAACCTAATTTGAGGCAGCCCAACTGACCTGGAAAGTTAATGGCCACCATTTTACAATCCTATTAGCGACTCTTCCTTGGTGGCCCTAGTGCGTTTATTGAATGATACGTTTGAGATGCGTTTAAAAATAATCTGATGGGAAATCGATCCAATTTATTGGAGTTGCAGCTGAGTCTTAATGATTTCTTGATAAAATGGAGAGGGCGGCGAGTACAGTTTCATTTTGCTGTTTTTTGTAAAGGCCGCAGTGGAAACTTGATCATGCGATTAACAGACCGAAGGCTTCTATCTTACGAAAGAAGCACAATGATATTTCCTGTTTATATGATAGTCATTTTGTTAAAATCTACTCCAGTATTATAAACAACTAAAGACTTGTGCTGTACTAAACACTCCCCTACTTTATTAAAAACTCAGCGCGTGTCTTATGTCCCTTTCTTTCGTAAAAACTCAATATCTATCTACTTCATAGTCTTCGCGGGTGCTATGTTGTTTCTTCGTCATTCAACTTTGTGTAGAAGAGTTTCCTCTATAACATTACATGATTTTTTTTATTCATGAAGATAATGTAAACATTTGTATTTATAATATTTTAAACTGGCGATTAAAAACTAATGGAACATAAACCTAGAGATTTAAGCCTATGTTAAAGACAACAATGTAAAACTAAAATATTATAATACTAACCTTTGTTCCCTTAGTTTTTAATCACTTTATATATGGAGTTGATTATATTCCCGCATCGTCGTGTATTGATTTTAACATACAAATGATGGCAAATGTCCGAATAACCAATAATAATAAAATAGAACATCCATCATTAATAAATAATAACTTCAAACAGAGAATAATTCGGCCACGCAGCTGAACCGCTGACGAGAGTTGAGCAAATTTCCAAAATTAAGTTTATACGTTTTAGGGTTTCAACCAACTATTTGGGAAATTTGTCTTCTTTTTTATGGTATTTTACGTTTTAGCCACTTTTGGGGAATTAGATGAGCTATAAGGTTTGTTTAGATAACCCTAAATAAGTTTTATTCTAGTACGAAACATCCAACAAATTTTACTTCCTGTCTAAAAACATGCTTCCGGTTGTTGGATTATTTATTAATGAACTCTTCCGAGCGATGTAAAAAAAAACAAATTTGTACCAAATTAGGCTTAAAATGCTGCCGTTTGAGCGTGAAAACATAAATATGTATATTTATGTATATGCATTTTAATGACAACCCAAAATGTGTTCTGGGGACCATGATCGGTGCTCATACCTTAGGTCTCTACTTTAGAGCCACTTTAATATTTCCTATGGAAATTCGCTAATAATTAAAGTTGTTTTGTTTAGCCTAATTGTTACAACTCGCCTTCAAAATATGCAAAGCTTTATTTAATATATTGCTACTTTATCAACGCATGTACCATGTATTTGATAATAATCTATTAAAAGTATATTAATTTTATCTACTTTGTTCTATACAATATGTTAATTTGATTTTAACTTGCTTGTTTACATTTCTAATTTTTTGATTGCAGGAAGAGATTGGTGAAGTTTTCGACAGATGGAAGTCTCCAGTAAACTCCAACACTAGCGTACCACCGCTGCCGCCTCCTAGGTCGAACAGGAAAGTCATTTCAACGCCTCTACAAAATGGAAAAACAGTAAAGAAGCCTTCATTAGAGCTATTTCGTACGAACTCTCTTCCGACCAGAAAACGTAACGGAGACGTAGACAAAACCTTCAACGCTTGGTCGGAAGGTCTTCTCGCCGAGTTTAACAGTATCATCGCCAACGAACTGACCACTCTGTTAACACCAGAACCCGAAGACGAAGTGTTCGTCTCGTCCGATGATGATTCTTCCATGATGCGGTTCCGCGTGAACAGGGCGCGATCACTGGGGAATCAAACGCCTCCACCGTCCCCGGCAACGTCGCCTTCGACGTCGGACACCTCTTCGGGCAGTACAGGTTCCGGTAACTTTCATCGTCCTCTGCCCATCTCGAGAGTGTTGAGAAAGCACCCTCGTACTCAGGTGCCTTCGCGGGATAAAGGTGATGCGGTTCTTCTCAGAATATCCGCGCTTCCTGATGAAGATGTTAACGCGTTGGTGAATCAAGATATCGAAACAGAAACGGACGGTAGCAGTCGGTTGAGTTTAGACAATTTGGTTAAGGATTCAAGTGTACCGGAAGTTTCAACGCCGGATGAAGGATGTGTCGAATGTGATACTGAGAGTCCTGACAATAATCCTGTAAGTATTGCTTTTTGACAGTATTATAGATTATACAGCTTCTTAATTTGTAGTTTCTTTCGCTTACAACACTAATTATATTTGTTGAGCAGTAAATTCAAAATCCATTTATCTTTTTCATCACAGTACAGCTCTACTAAAATTTCCCCAAATGTATCATAAGCTAAAACCTACAACCACATTTTGTATTATACCTTCATCACGCTAGCCTAAAATGTGAGCTATAGCTCATTTAGTGTAAAAAAAATGAAATGATATATTTCCAATGTTCTTTTTCATTTTGGGTTCAATTCTAGAAGTGTCAGGCGACTAGAAAATTAGTCGATATTTACCAAAATAAAAACCACCTTAGCCTCTAGCCCCGACTCACGCGCTGCGTCGTTCCGTTGGCAGTGAAAAAACTCCCTTTGAAAGTTTGCAGCTCGACATTGTGGCCTAGGAATTTGGACTGTTTTGCTTCATTCACGGAGGACAAACAACCCGGCCGTCGACATCGGATCATGAATTTGAACCGGGTACTTTTATAGTATTTATGTTATGATCGATTTTGGGGGAACCAGACGGACTATAGGTCGTGTAGAAAATGAAATATGCAGAATAGTCTCCTATAATTGTTTCTTTATAAAACTTCAAAAGTTTCATTCTAACAAAATTTTTACTTCCTGTCAAAAACGTGCTTCCGGTTATTGGGTTAGAATAACACTCCAAAACGTGAAGTCATTGACCACTCCCGACCTCAGGTCTCAGCATAAGAGTCACTGTAAGAGCTCATCTTTCCTAAGGAAATTCGCTAATAAACTCCAAATAAAGTTTTTATAAGTTATTATGGGGATGACACTTGATTGTGCACCGACATAAAATAATTTTAAAATATAAATTACAGTAATTTAAACTTCTTCCATCTTATTTATATTATTCTGTTCACTTAAAAATCGTAATGTTTGCCAAAGAAATTTAATCCGGTAAATATTTAAACTTGCACAGATGACGTCAAACGTCCATTTAGTGTTCAAGGTAGTAACCGGAAAAAAGTATGGTGTTTTTACTTCTCAGTGCTGCTTTATCTAGAATAATTAGTGCTATTGTTGAGACTATCTACCCTTCTAGATTTATGTTTCTCGACATAGAATATTTCTCGACTTGAGAATGTATCCTTCCTCTCTTTATACTGATGAATCCGAAAGCAAATATAACTTAAATAAAGCATCCATGGTTATATTATAAAACGAATCTCATCTTGCACTGGTATGACAAATACGCTAATCACCCTTAACAATACAACCGTTTCATCTGTACCTGACTTCCACGCTTTCCAGGTAGTCGTTCCAGGTAGTGATGCAGCTTTAACAACACATTTAATGATATAACACTTGTTTGTTGCCATCACCATTGCAACATAAACCTTGTTAGGTTAGGTAGGTTATATATCGTACCACACTCCGAATGACAACTTGTCCAGCAAATTGCGAACATAAATCAAAACCAGTTTAATAATTGCCAGATCCCGGATGTTTGAAGGATAATGGTATTTGTTAACGCAAGTATTTATGTGTCAATAACTCGTGTTGAGTTTATTGTCAGGGATATCGCATCTTAGTAGTTAATCATTTTGGGCTCTTCTTATCCTCTACCACTTTACCAAGCTACGGAGAAAATGTCATCGGTCCATCAGGTAGCTCACTATCAAGTTAAACAAATATTAACGATAAAATGTGTGAATTTACAATATTAACCATCAGTGTGGGCGTTGTGTGGTACCGATCTACAGGTCTCTCAAAGGATCACGGAAGTATTACCCAATTTCATCGTACCTCGACTCTTCTACTGGAATGGTAATTCCTTAGAGGTGACAGTAACATGAGTCATACACGTTTAGAAATGTTGGCGAAACACAATGGTTTTAATTAAAGATTTACAATTACTTACTTTACACCCTGCACTTCCTCCAAGTTATCTGGCGATATCTATAAGTATTCCACGTCTGACTTGACAGTTCTGAACGATTGTCGCTTGTTATTTTCTCAAGGACGATATAGGTAAATGACTAAGACAGAAGCAAGAACTGAGCAGCTGCTCAGTGCGGGTGCTATGAAAGTGGTGGTCGGATTCCTAGTAGCACTACAGGAAAAAAACATCAGTTTCGTTACATTGATTTATAACTATTTTGCATGCATGTGTATCTTATTATAAGTTCATGGTTGTGGCAAACCTCCTGCGTAGGTCTAAAAACAAATATTGTAATAATTATTCCAGATACGACCTTTTTAGCTCAAAACGTGAGCCGGTTTATGTTTGCAGTACGGATGGTAGCCGGTTTGTGTTCCAGTCCCACCAACAACCTCCTCCTCTGGCAGTTCCCTCATGCGCGAATCGCTACATGTCTGTATAATTTACCCTTTTCGTATTCCAGTTAGTTAAGCAACGTATTCCAACTCAAACTATTTTCTTCCTTATTTTTAGGAAATACCAACTCCATTGCAAGTGTTCGCTTCGCGTAGGCTTCTTCATATTTTACTCGTGAGTCAGAAGGCAAACAAATGATTCTTTCAGTTTGTAATCTAGTAGCATAGGTATATGTATTTTTATCTATACTATCGAACATTCACGAAGCACTGTGCTCTGTAAAAAGTTTTTTACAATCTAAGTTGAACAGTGTGCGTTGTGAAAAATTTTCCAGTATAATTGTTCGCATTTTATTTCTGGCGTTACACACCTCTTCTGACTTAATTAGCCTAATTGGAAGAGAGTAAAATAGACACAAAAACAATCTAGCACTTTTTGTTTCATGGCGATCGGATTCTCGTCCTTGACGGAGTATTCGTAAGATATGTTCAATTACATCTTTCACAGTCTTTGTGAAGATCAACGTATCTAAGTGATCCTTCCTGAATAAACTCTTAATGATTTTCTTCGAACCTATCACGTTTACTACAGGAGTTGATGTGCCGACTACGCTCACTTTGCTTTCACAATTAATTAACCTCTTGTACTTGTGCTAGTTTTAGCACTATTTTGAACAACATTCACCTATTAACTTAGCAGGACTCAATTCTCGAAGTACCTGACTATCTAATCAAATCACAACCTAACTGGTACGTAAAGAGCAATTCCTTCGTACTTGTACACCACAGAATTAATCAATGGTGCTTCAACAAAATGCACACATATTTGCTCAGATAAAGGGTATTCCACAATGATGACCAACTGTGCATATTATACAAAAAATGTAATATCCTTGTGCCGATTCTCTAAGGACAGACATGATTTTTGTTGAACTATCCGCTTTCACTTGTATAGTTAAAAACCCAAAGTACTTGTACTCTACGCCATATTCTACTTTTTGCAGTGAAAAATAACATTTACCCGTGTAATAACTTGATATATAACTTATTCAGCTGATTTATGGATGCGCTTAATTTATATCCACGTTCAAACTAATCAATGCTAATGTAAACAAAACAAAGCATGCATTTAAACTCAGCTGAATTTGCTTTTTATTCCCCAAATTCGATGTTTTTCCACAATAAAAACATTTTTTTAATGTAATATTTCAATAATACAAAATTTGTTATACTGCATTAAGGATTTATACCACCAAACGTAAATAAATAATTCAAGTTGTTAATAATTGTATTACTAGTGCCTCTGCTAGCGTCGCCCACCGTCCCCCATGGTAGTGAAGGAAATGCAAACAGATTATATCCTGACATTTTCACGAAAATAACTATTGATCACTTGAATCTGTGATGGGTGAGAGTTTTTGCGTGAATGATAGGATTTTTATATGGAAGAGAGATCATAATAATAATTGATGTGTTAAAATCAATACACGAAACATATAAACATATGGGGAAATATGAATCAACCCACATTATTAAATGTTTAAAACTACATGAACATAATTATATAATAAGGTGTGTGGAAGATAGCTACAAAAAATACAATTAAACAAGTTGTTCGGTAAGAAGTTCAATATTAAATTATAGAAGCCCACAGGTGATTTTCATCTTTGTTGTTTATTTTATAACCCACGTATAATTAATTTTACAAATTTTACTTAAATGTTCACATTTGTTAAAATTACAGAGGAAAATGGGATAAAACTTGAATTTTTCTCTTACAGATTCTAATTTCAATATAATAACAATCACAACGGGTTTTTAAAATGCCTTACCTTGCAAATGTCGGGAATAGTTATACTTAGCATATTAATTAAGGCTCTAATTAAAAACTGAAAAGTTGAATATCGGAAGTCTCAAGAATCGCTGCCATCTTTGAAAATAGAGGCCAAGATCAGTTTTTGTTTTTAGAAAATCTCGTTTCCGCTGCACTGTTACGTTCAATATCAATAGTTCAATATTTTTTTAAATATACGGGGACATTTTTTAATTTTTACAAATTACGAGAAAACCATAGCTTTTCTGTCATAACTTGTGAATAATCGATCTGAGAAAAATCTTTTTGGTACAATACTTGTAGGGAATTTTATGTTTTACAACTTTGTATAATACATAGTTACTTTTATTCTAAAATGCAGCGGATGTTTTTTGTTCAGATTTGTCTTACTAATAAGCACAAACTACCGCATATGGGGGAAATAGATGGTTCGGCATTTACTTGAAATTAAGGAAAACTACAACGAATATTAATTTATTAGGCCTATATTTAATATAAAATGCCCAACCGCTTTCCATATGCGATGTTTTTTTGCTTCTTAACAACAAATATCTTAAAGAAACACATACAAAGTTTAATATACCTCATTTCGCTGGTTGAATCCGTCTACACATATTTATTTGTAAGAGGGTATTGTAAATAGAGGGCCCCTGGCTTCGCTCGCCATACCTCAGCGGCGACTCTGCGAAGCAAATGCAAACACATTATTGTAGCCTATATACTCGGACAGAGGCACTTGGATAGGGGTAGGGTGGTGGGGGTAGTGGTGACCTAGATAATGACGTTTGGAAAGTAGAGAGTTTTTGCGTGAATGACAGGATTTTTTATATAATAGAGAGATTATCCTAGTTCACTAATTTCTTAAACTGATTTAGAATTAATTAGTCAAATTACTTTTGTAAAGTTTAACAAGACTTTAATTAGCGGTTCATAATTTCTGCTTCATTCCCAACAATTGCACGTATTTTTTGTTTACTGCAGCGGAGTCCAATCAATGCATACTGTAAGTTATGAAAAGAAACGAAACAAAAGGGAAATCAATAACTACTCTCTTGTCTACTTATCCTTGATCCCTTCCCCCCACCCCCACCTTCTCTATAATTAGACATTTCTATCTTAATTACATTCACACATACTGTCAAGGTTTTCACATAGAACAAATGACTTGTGGGTTAATAACAGTAATATTGTAACATTCTTCTATCGGTTCATGCGCAGTGTGTTTAGAGACTTAGTAGAAATAGGCCTACAGTAACACGCCTAAACATATGTTCTAGTTTGGTCATTTTTTTAATGAGTGGTTGTATGTTCGATTGTAACTTCAGGAACGTTATCCGAATGTTCATACGGCTTTCTTTAGTATGTGGAAAGGTTTTAGTCTATGTCCATCCAAATGAATTAGCAACGATTCGAAAACACTAATTTAACTTATTTAAGGCTCAGCAGGAGTGAAATAATATTTCTGAGTTTACTTCAGTCCTGTAAGTGGCAGAGCTCTTCACTACATTACTAGTGCAGTACTAGTTTGGGTTTAAGTAGCGCTTCTTTCTTCCTTTTGCAATTATAGGCAGTTTCATATAGGCGGGTCATCCAAATATTAAATTGCTTACCCTTATTTGCAGAATATATTAAAAAATCTATACATTTTATAACCCGGCTCTCTCTCAAATGTTCAAAACAAACGTACGACATATTAATGTTTTCTAGAATTCCTACGAGACGAAGTTAATGTGATTACCACCAGAGTGCAGTGTAACACTCTAGTAAAAACATAAATTCGGCGCTGACATGGTTCCGCAATAAAAAAGATTTTTCGCCATGAATAATCCAAATTTTTTAAATCACTTTTACATGAAAGGTACTAAAATTTTTAATGTGATGATCTTTTTATATTTGCATTATTGAAAAAGAAAAAATCGAATACTATGATTTTTTAGCTAAGTCAAAGATCAAACTTAGTTAAAAACTAATTTAACTGTCCCAACCTTTAAAATGAGATATTCAGAATAATTTTCTGATTGTTATTACTCGAGTAATCTTACTACACGTTTAACATTGCTCTTATGGGTGTTGAAATCCAAAATGGCCATTAGGTCTGTCGAGTCTTAAAGGGAGATGTTAAAAACCAGAACTTTATTTACGATTTAAAAAAATTAATAACTTTAGAGAGCTTAAATTTAGTGCAAACCTTTTTTAGTCCATTTTGAACAAAGTTGACCTACTTTTAAAAACATTTAAAAATAAACCACTCTGGAGATTTTTTTAAACGACATAAAACTTGGGGTTTTAACAAAATATAAAAATCAAATTTTCACACCTAATAAAAAATGTTAAGCCAACTAAAATTGGTTAACATTACAATTGGATACAGACTAATTTACAACAGTAAACAAATTTAGCTTGGCAGTTCAAGAGTAGTAGGAAAGTGTACTTGTGTATCAGAATAATGATTTTTCAGTAGAACTAAAAATTTCCGTCAGTTACACCAAAACATCCAGCACCGTACTCAACAGTTTTGTCTTCCTTCTTGTATTATTGTCTTCCCATTTCCATTTGATAATTTTTTTTATTATTCTTTGTGCATTCCGAAGCCTTTTTGTCGGCATCTAAAACTCTTTTATTGTTAATTTAAGCAATAACAATTACTTAAATTACCCCACACACACACACAGTTACTTCCAGCATGCCTCCATAGTTTCTGTAACACTTGCACCTTACCAAGCGTATCACAATTGAATGTGATAGCATCTAACATTCTATTTTCAATGTTTTAATCCCAACAAAGTTTTTTTTAGGGATTCTGGTCCAGATAGTGTTGTTAAAGGACTCACTTGGGTTTGTGCGTGTAGCATTTTTTTAGCAAATTCTTGTCTGATACGTCATGAAAAATATGTTTTTTTTTTAATATAATGGCCTCGGGCAGTGCATGTTTATGAATAGGCTATATTTCTCATCTGAAATAAAGAGCGTTTGGTATTTGCACCATGATAGTTTTCCTTTTTGGCAAAGTTCATGCTGAGAATTTACTTTTGTACAACTCGACCGAAAAATTATAGTTTATATTTTTTTCTTATGAAGACGTTTGGCAAATCTTTATATATAATACGTGAAGCCGTTTTTTGTAAACACAACTCCTCCCTTATTTCTGGACCAATTTTAATGTTTGAGGTTTAAAAAAATTCGTCTCATTTCGTAGTTTTGCAATAAGGTTTTAGATGTCAAAAATTCTTATCCTTAATGGCGTGAGCTAATCTCAAAGGTCGGGTTTTCCCCATAAGATTAACATGGAAAATATTTAAAAACCATTTCTATATAAAACAGCTGTTTATAATAAGAAACAAACTAATCCAGCTGATTTCGTGGATGTAAATAACGATGATTACAGTATTCAGAAGGTTATAAAAACATTTTAATACAAAACAGCTGTTTATAATAAGAAACTAACTAATACAGCTGCATTGTGGAAGTAAATATTGATTTTTATAAGGGAGGAAATGAATTATTTATTCGAATTATAAAATTTACGAACTAATTTGTTTTGAACATTTAACATTATTTACCATCTTAGTTTTGAGGTTATTATTTATAACTTTTTTGTTAGGTTTTTGATTAAGTGTAGACCTGAGCCTTACTGGTTCTTTTAACCTTTATTATTACTGCTGTTATAAAATATAAGAAATAATTTGATTTGAACATTTAACATTATTTACCATCTTAGTTTTGAGGTTATTATTAATCCTACACTTTTATTATAAATAAAACATAACATATGTTTTTAGAAGGTCGCACCGGGGGTTGGCGTGCGGAGCACGAAGGGGTCTCCCCTAGTATACAATTATTACATATCAAAATGCCTGGAGAGAAATATACAAAACTACAAAATAAAAAATGTATGTTTTAAATTTTTACTGCAAGGTTCCCTTAATACCACATCACTAACCGATCTTAACGCAAATGAATAGCAAAGTTCAATTCAATACTTTCATCTTAAAAGGATAATTATATTATTTTCTAAGACCTCTATTCTAAATAAACAAATCATAATTTGTGCACGAAAATATCCGCAATTAGTTACGTCTCAAAAGTTCATAAAAAAACGCAATTTTGTTAAAAAATCTTCGCCAACGAAAACAATCATTTTGACGTTAGCGTTTATTGTTGAATATTTGTTAACTATTTCTTTTCCAAATAGTGCTCAGAATATAACCATTTTGATTACTAAAAGTGAAATAAGGTTGAAGTATTTTGTCATTTTCTTTAACTTGTTATCGTCAACGTGTGTATTGTTTATTTGTTTTAGTGCACTAGCCCATCATACTTAGGATGTTTATATTCGCTAGCCAGTCACAAGTTACCATAAAAAGAGTCCATAATTTCTTCTTCGTTTTCCTGCAGGTCATTCGTCTTCTTCATTTCTACTTCTTAAAAAATTCCTCTCGTTACCTTCTTTGCCAGAGTTACCCGGTCGTTTTCATAAGCCTATTTTTCTATTTTTGATTTTATTTATCTTTCAGTTGTTTTTCTTAATATTTGGTATGTTATTATTAAGGACCGTATTTTACTTAATTTACCTAAACGTTCTACAATAGTATTTGTAGATTAGTTTTTCTTCTTGTCTGCTTCTTTCATAGCAGCAGAGCAGGATGGACAAGCATTCCGTTTTCTTTTCTCATGCCTGTGGTATCAGTTTTAATAGGAACACATCCGTTCTCATCTATCCATACTCAGTATTTTTACCTCACTCTTCATTTTCCGTTACATCATGTTGTTTTTTCTGAAAGATTGTTTCCGCCACGTATATATCATTCTGTTAAGGGTCTGCTGTAGTGGCGGCCATCTTAAATTTTTATCCCATAAGAGAAATGTTAAATTTCAATCCATTTATTTCATATCATTTATTTTGTATCATAAAATTGTTTGCAAGATCTCATTTTAACCACAGTCACAATACGCATCCGTTCTGCGTTTTAAATTAATTTTTTTTCATTTGTCACGTAATTGACTTTTTTGAAGTACCAAGTTTGAACTTTTTTCTTTACACTATACAAAATGTACAATTAAAAGTGAAACGCAAGCCGAATCAGCAATTTCATAAAAAATATTCATTTTTTTTTCAGCACTCAATTACAAAAGATGGATTTATAAAATGCTTTGAAATAAGGCAATGCCAAAGTGTTCAGCTGCAAGAAATTGCATTGTTTAAATACGGCTATAGAGAGAAGCGCTGGCGTTTCCGGTTACTTTCTCGTTTTCGCGATAGTAGTAGCGTTTTATTGACTCTTAATTAAAAGTAATTAAAAGATCATGCTCGAATTTCATGTTTACTTTGCAGCGGTTTTTAAATACTTGTTTTCCTTTGTTGACCATATTTTTTAAAATACAAGTCTTGTTTAGATATTAACTAACCTTTAAACGTATTCACTTTAAAGACCATAACGCATTCACAGATTTTTGTGATAAGACGGCGGAAGTAAAGCAAACAGTGGTTGACTCGCTTCAAAGCTGACAGGATAAGACTAGTTATCTATTCTTCGGCTTTCGATTAGTTCAACATTTTACTGCAATATTTAAGTAAAAAGACTAATGAGCGTATACAGTTCGTCATTGCTATTAGAAAAGAAATGCATTGACGTACTGTGTATGTCTTAGTGAGTTGAAGTGATTATGTCTAAAAAACAAAACTGTTTGATTAAGCAAACTCAAACAAATAATAATTGTTTTCTGATATATATTTTTTTTAGCTGAAAGAGACTCTTGACTGTCTGCTTAGCCGTCTCGGCCCTCGAAGGTCCCTCACAGAGACACCACAAGATGTCTGCACGCAGACCTCCCCGGCAGTGTCCAGATGCTCTAGTCTCACATGGTTATCCGACTGCTCGTCTTCTTTGCCAAGGAACTCGCCGGATTCTGAGACCGATGCCCGGTCAACCAGTTCAGGAGATTCTACCACAGCTAGAGATGAGCCCGAGTCTGGTATAGGCACTGCTTCTCCGCCACACCCACGCCATGCCAAACGTGAGTATTTTAATTTATGTACGTATTATAGTAAAACTGTTATTACAAATTAATTGGTTCACGTAATACCGTTTAACAGAGTTGTTCAAGTTTCCATCTTAATTATTACTACATTTATTTATTTGAAAAGTCAAAAATTATGACATTTTTCTAATGTACGACTTTAGAATTGGAGTACCATTTTTTAAATTGGATCGTGAAAACTTGAGTTGGTCTTCTGTTTGGAGAGCAAACGTCGTGTAAATATAAAAATTGCGACTTTTTAGTGTTCTGAACCTTAAAGGAAATAGTTCATGTCCTTCTGTCACAGTCAAATTTCAGAAACGTATGAAGGTATCAGGGTGAAAATAAAGCACGCTATCCCGCGTATATTCCTATAGTCGAATTGTAAATTGTATGCAGGAAAAATTTGGTTCTGCTGACTTACGTTTTTTATTGAAGGATATTAAAACTATGTACATAACTATTTGTGTGATATGTAGTTTTAACACATTCTCGAAAATGAGGCTAAAACCTAAATTTTCCTCACCTATTTCCGAATGTTCAGCAGTTAAATTTTTACTTTCTCCCCCTATACCATAGTATATGGAGAAAGTATTGTATTCGTCAAAATTTTCGAGTTTGAGTTTTTGGTGGAAATATCCGTTTTGGGTCCCCCTGAACCTAAAAAAGTGGTTTTCGGAGTGATGTCTGTGTGTCTGTGTGGATGTTATCAGACCTAGAGCCTAAACCAGTCGTCCGATTTTGATGAAATTTGGTATGGAGGTACTAATCCACGGTATCTCCAGGCCTTTTTTTCATTTTTTTAAATTTTTTATTTTTAAGGGTAATTTTCCAATAAAAACCCTTAAAATAACGTAAAAATCAACTTTTCTCAAAAACGGCTCTAACGATTTTGTTTAAAATTTTATAGTTTATTAGGGACCTAAAGTACTATAAACTGTAAAATTTTAATCAAAATCGTTCGAGCCGTTTTTGAGAAAAGTTGGTTTTTCCGTTATTTTATGGATTTTTATGGGAAAACAACTTTAATACAAAATCACCTCTCCTACCCCACCCTACAAGTCACCGTGAATCTGTTTAATAATTTAAATATGTTTGTGAGAAAGTATGTGCCAGTTCCTGGTACCGTTTATTTTAAATAACTTTACAAAGAAGAGGCATAACGAATTTAATTTTTTCTTTGGAAAGTTTCATTTTAACCGCAATCACATTACCGCATCCGTTTTGCGTTTTACATTTTTTTAAAGTTCGTTTATTTGTTATGTAATTTACATTTTACAAGTACCAAGTTTGAATTGTTTTCCTTACACAATAAAAAAATAATAATTTAAAGTAAATCCCAAGAAATTTAAAAAAGATTTTTTAGTTTTTTTTCTCACCGCGTAATTACAAAGATATATTTATAAAATAGTTTTAAATGAGGCAATGACAAATCGCTCAGCTACAAGAAACTCAACTGTTTGGATTCCGCTAAAGGGTGAGGCGCTGGAGTCGCCGGTTGCTTTATTTTTTGCTGAAGCAGAGCTTCAAAGTTATCACAAATTGTGTTTTCTTTAGCGCATTGTTGGCTTGCTCCAAGACTTTGAACTTTAGCCTAATCTTTGCAATACTCAAGCGCTTTTGATGTTATTAAGAAAACCATTTAATTTATTTTCGCAGTGTTTTGGTTTTGTAATGAATGTATTTGTACATGGTTCCTACAGTGGATGAAGTCAAGGAAAATTGTTACATATTATTGAGCAACCCTCCCTCCCCCCTCCCTATGATGCTAAAATTGAGGAGTCTTTCTTTGTTTCAGCTTGATGTAACACAAGCTTTTTATTTCTTCATGAGGACATCAGTATATTAAAAGTCTAAAAAGTACTAAAAACTTGACACTATTTTAAAACTTACTAAAAATATAGCCTACTTTTAAAGAGCACTAAAAAGGACATTTGTGTTAGAAGTACTAAAAAATCCTACCCATATTGCTTTTTTAAAGAATATTTTAAACCTATTTTTACGTTACCAAATGGAGTGTTTCTAAAATTTGAGATTTTTATAAAATTTAATCTTAAATTTTAGGATTGTTTGAGGCTGCTGGTTATAGGAATTGTGACGTGGGATTTAAACACTGGAAAATGAACATGTGGTGTAACAGCGAATACAAGCTGATGAGACAGTTTTTGTTTTCATGATAACATTTCCAGTAATATGTTAAAGGTCTAAATAATTTTTTAAAGTACTAAAAACATAGCCTAGTTTTAAGATACACAATTTGTAAAATGATTAAAATAAATAAAATTTGACATTTTTATTTTTAAGTAAAATGTTATTTATGGTAATAATTTATATTTAAGTCAGCCTAGTTTGTTATGGTAAAGTTCAAAACTTGAATTATATGATTGAAGTTAACTGTAGTAAGTGTGGTATAATAGTTAACTGCACTCGGGGAATCTAAATACTAAAAGGGAACAAGCCCTGTTCCTCTCATTTTTTAGCACTTTCGGAGAAAATGTTTCATATTATCAACACTAAACACTTGAAAAGAAAAATTACTTTCACCTAGCACTTAGCATACAATTTAATAAAATACTCGTTCTTTCTTTGTCCTCCGAGAAAAATGAGGCAAGGAAAACGGATATATTGTAGGAAGAGGCTGAAAGTTATGTCACTAAAATGAAATGCAAATGTTGTAGTAATATAAGTCTGATGAGAAAAATCTGGGAAGTGAATTACCAAAGTTCTGCAGAAACCCTGTACCTCGAACGATCTCCGTAACACCAACTAGAGACCTAGGCTACTTCCATTCAATCCATTAACACGTATTTGACATGTTATTATTATTTTAACTATTTTAATATATTTTTCAGCACCAGGAGGGCAGACCAAATGCCGTCGCAAAGAAACATGGGAAAGACTTCGACGCCGTCAGTCGGTCGGTAGCCGTGGTCAAAATACCGTGTCCCGTGCCGACCCGTGGATCAAAAGAGACAGTTTTAAAACAGTTCCGGGTGGTTTACTCGAGTCTTCCAGTGACCCCGACCTTACACTACCGCGTCCCAGACCGGTGCGTCCCACGTGCCTCCCGTTGCCTAGTCCTGCTAGCTCCACGGAAGCGCTTCCTTCTCCGTCAACCGCTTCCCTTCAGCTCACTCCGACACCGCTAGTTACCGACCTAGGTAACAAGTCTTCCTCGGCGCCGATGCTGGTTAAACCACAGACACCGACAGCGGGGATGCTGAAACCCGAGGACAACGCTAAAAAGAGGGTAAACAGATGTTATTTTCTTTACCTTAGTCTTAGTGATAAACGGCAGTATCCAGCTCTGTTGGATTTTGTCAAGATGTATACAAATATTTGTTAAAATATGAATTCTTTAATTACACAGAAAATTTAGATTAGAAATGCAGAAAAATACACAAATGAAGTTGCATGCAAAATATCTACGATTACATAAATTAAACGAATATTACCGAATGGAAATCTTTTTAAATAATTAAAAAAAAAACAGTTTTTAATTTTTAGTATTACATTTTACTTTTAGATGTTCTTGAAACAAAAACACAAGCAAAATTTTATTTAAAACAATAAAATTCATATTATTTAAACACATACTTACGAAATATGTATTACATTATTAAATACTATGTCATCTAATAAGATCCTGAGATTGTACTCTCACCCTTTTGTTTGTTTGTTTTTGACCGCTTTGCGCATGCGTCGATTAGACTGAGAGCGAATTATTCTGTATTCATATTCCACATCCTGTAAGTCAGTATTAGTAACAGTAATTGTCAGTGTTACATAAAGGGTTCCGTGTCGAATAAGTATTACGTATCAGTTTTAACTTGGAGAATGAGATACAATAGTCGATCTAATATTTGTAACCGATACTTTTGGCATTAGAGAAACTGTTACGTTTATGACTAAAAGCTCTAGTTTAGTTGTTGTCGCTGGTTACTTCGTTTTAACAAATATTCAACTAGAGAGCTTAGTTAAGTCCTAGAACCTGTGTAAAATTGCTTCGTTCTGCGCGTCTTCGTTTAAAAAAACTCAAATCCGTTCTGATGCTCTTTAAAGATCCTGAATATACTTGAAAGGGAAAATTATATAAACTACTTCGTGTGATACAAAAATACGGGAATAATTTTATCACAAAAAAATAAAACTTTTATAGAATTTGAATTAATCTCATTCAAAGTATGGTCCTTAGCTAGCAATGCACTTGTCCCAACGTTGAATCCATGACTGGAAGCATTTCTAGAAGGCTTCTTTCGGACGGGGTTTCAGCTGCTGGGTCGTGACCATCTCAATGTTTTTAGCATGTTTTTTATTTTTGGGAAGAACTAGAAGTAGCATGGTACTAACTGCGGTGAGTAAGGTGAATGTGGGCACACAGAAACACTTTTTCCGGCCAAAAACTCGCGAATGGCACGGCGCGTTGTCGTGATGAAGAAGGGAAACAATTTTTCTGATCTCTTTCTTCGAAAACTTTCCAGCACCCCCTTGTAAAGTTCGGAACTTTACAGGTGTTCCCCTTTGATCAAACTCTTATCGCACTGTGCCCTCACTATCGAAAAAAACAATATCTTGATGTTGATTTTGATCAGGCATGATCTTAATGTTCGACTTTGACTGACATGCCTTTTTAGAGCGAGGGTGATTACTGGTTTTCCATTGAAAACTCTGAATTTTCGTCCCAGGGTCAAAGCTATAGACCCAACTTTCATTTCCAATTACAATTTTGGCAATGAAATCCGGATCTGCACGAAGACGATCCTTCAATTCCGTACAAACTGACACACGAATATCCTTTTGTTCGTCAGTCAAAAGTCTGGAAACAAATTTTGCACTCACTCATCTCATTTGCAAATTGTCAGTTAAAATGCTTTGCATGCACCCGTTCGTTCTTCGGTAAGCTCTCGAATAGTCATTCGCCTGTTTGGACGAACAAATTTTGCCACTTTTTACACCTTTTTTTAGACCTTTCTTTGTCTTCAACCGATTTATTTCCATTTATAAATCGCTCATTCCACTTGTAAACAGTCTTCAGAGTTATCACATTATCACCATACATTGGTTTGAATATTTCACGAGCTTCTTTGGCACTTTTTGCAACTTAAAACAAAACTTAATGTTAATGGGTTGTTCGAAATCCATGTTGCACGACAGACACGGTAAACACGACTCTCACTCTAGCGGCTCTGGAAGCTGACTGACAAGTCAGAACGTGTTCAAACTTGACACTGACTGACTCAACAGATCAGGCTATCGGACATATTAGATCAAATGGATGTAGGGTCAGGAGTTGGAGCTATACAAATCCATTCACCGTATTTTTTCATCCCACCTCGTAGA
Organism: Philaenus spumarius; assembly: GCA_018207615.1. Classification (NCBI taxonomy): domain Eukaryota; kingdom Metazoa; phylum Arthropoda; class Insecta; order Hemiptera; family Aphrophoridae; genus Philaenus; species Philaenus spumarius. The sequence goes on from JAGFPH010000133.1 coordinate 392,073, forward strand.
ACACAAGTTTTCGTAAACAAATCTGCGCAGAATATTACAACATCGTTAAAATTTATATTCAAGTTTTATTATAATTAGTAAATATTTAAGCCTAACTGAAATTTGTTTTACTTCCTCAGAGTGAAAATTGATAACAGAAGCGAAGAACAACGTGTTTAACGGCCCCCCCCCCCCCCCCCCCCATTAATACGAATGGAAACACTAAAGCAATAATTGTAGTTAATGCATGTGGAAAGCTCTTAGCAGTATAAACATTGCATCGTGGGAATTTTCGGAGGGATAAAAACAAGGGTTGTTAACGGGAAATAATTTATCTTAATGCCTATATTGAATGGGCATCCCACTTCAGTAGAATTATATTGTTATGGGATTATGGAATGCGTACTCTATGCCCTCCCAGTAAATGCTTACACCCACGGGAAACACTGTGTGGCCCGTGAGGTCTTACAAATAGTACTGAGTGATACAAATAGAATTGGATTGAGTTAACTCGTCCAAAGTCGGACTTGTGCATACCCTTGGACAAATTTCGCAGCTTAAAAAGAATAGTAGACTAATCGAAAACGGATATCGGTATTTTAAACAAACAGTACTCCAAAGAGTGCTAGAATATTAGTTTTATTGAGGTTTTAATGTGAAAGTAGTTTTTCAATTCGTCGATTGGGGAATTAAGTGACGCGTTCGCAATAGGGTATAGCCAACTATGTAGACCGTGCAACGGAAAGCCCAGACTTTATTCTAGCAGGCTTTATTTTCTGGAGTTATATTAACAAGATCGTATACAGGGTGATATAAAAATGAGGACTAATAATTCACTTACGAGGATATTGAATCAGTAAGAGTAAACAGTTCTAATAATCAAAGACCCTAAAATGCTCAGTTTTGCGTTTAGTCGTCATTTTATCACTAGAACGGTTTAACCGATTGAGTTGAAATTTTTACTTCGTTACTCAATAAAGTGCAAAATTGAAAAAAGTTTTAAAACTTCGTTTTAAGTTATTTTATCATGAGTAGACGTGGAGATGAAACAAATTTTATGAGGTCGAATAGGATCTATTTATTCAACACAAACCTCTTTTTTATTGTTATATCAAATTAATTTCATATCAAATTCATCTCTAATTTTCAACTACTCATGAAGAAATCTTAATAATTCTTTTTATAAATGGTGTTATTATTCCAAAACATGTCCACCTTTATTTTAAAAATTTTAGAGAATACTTTTCAAAAATGGAGCAACTGTGCTCAACATTAAGTATGTCGCCTACACGCCCTTGCTGGAACGAGTGTTACAAGAGTGGTATTTGGTAAAGTCTGAGTGTTTGTCAGATACATTGCTTTGTCAGGATCTTTTGAATGCTCTTTTGATCTTGGATCATTTAACCTAATTGAAAGCTGTTTTTACTAAATCCAATCGTTCCTGAAGATTCTTATCAAGTTTTAAAATATTGGTTCAGTAGCACTGCTTGTTGTGATAAGGCGTGGCAGACGTCCGGTTAAATACAGAAAGAGACACATATCCTATCTCTTCGAAAATAGTGTGACTGTATTAAGACAATTATTTTATCTAGGTTCTGGGGTCATTCACTTTGTACACGATTTTGTATTTGTATTACCACGATATTTGTTATTTTATTATGAGTCTGTTCTAAGATGTGGGCACCCTTTTATGTTTAAATAAAATATAAAGACGTAAACATTTGAAAGACTTGTAACCAGACGTTTTTCTTAATCAAGTTAAGTCGTTAAGTCGTTCATGGTTTTTAGAGTTTTTCGATTTTATATTAGTATTTAAATTTGTTTAATCTTTTTGGGTTTATCGAGTTTTTTGTTTTCTAATTTTTTCTAGAAGCATGGCTGGGTCGATCATCTGTGCCTTGTCACCTCAGTGTACATTGCTTCCATTGAGGAGGCCTGAAACGTGGCGCTTCCAGCCTTCGCCCGTTATTACGTCTGTTCACAATGGGCTCAACCCTCCGAATGTCACACTGCTCTTTCCTAATCTCCCACCGATTTTTGTCGAGTTAATTTAAAAAAAACCCAAACAAAATTTTTTAAACTTCATAAACTTTACGTGTTTTTTATATACCGGGTGTAAAAAAAGCCCCCCCCCCTCCTAAACTTTAGAACAAGTAGAAATAAATAAATGAGCTTCGAGATATCTTTTTATGACAAAGGGCGATGAATTTTTGTAACCGACCATTTCACACCTTACCCCAAAATGCCGCCATTTTCGATAGGGTTAAGATAGATACCACTAATTTGTGCCATTCTTCTTCATTTATCAAGCCCTTTAAAAATGAGGTATCACTTGATGGGGGTTTCTATAGATTTTTTAATTACCCTCTCAACTCCCCCATTTTGGGGTAAGGGGTGAAATGGTCGGTTACACCAAAATTCATCTCCTTATGTCATATAAAGATACCCCGAAGCTCATTTATTTATTTCTACTTGTTCCAAAGTTAAAGGGAGGGGTTTTTTTTGAACATCCTGTATATCTGAATGTAATCTTTAAGAACACTCACCATAAATTTAATGACCTTGAAACAGTAACTTTTAGGATTTCTTTCATCTTGATATCCACTATGAGTACTAAATTTCATAACGCCAAACACAAAAATAGCTATTTTATTCCTAATTTAAATCACTTTTCAAAAATATAAGGTTTATGGCAAAACGTTATGAGACGAATGCATTCATGGAATCGACGAATAAAGACAGCAGGAATTCGGGAGGTATTTCCTGAGATACCCTTCAATATCTATTTACTTTTCACACACAAAAAAATACTCTGTGCCATTCTTAGTTATTCGATTCGCGTGAAAATTATTGAAATAGTCAATCTTATGCATATTATGCTTAGTAAAACAGAAAGCAACCTGCGACTGCCTATAGCGGCGGTAGGTTACGCGGACATTGCTCATCCTAAATCCATTTAAAACCCGCAATTTTTCAAATAGCGTTTTTTCAAAAATACTAAACTCTTGGGGACAAAATTCTTCATCCGAATGGCTTGGTAATTTTGTTGCTATAATTAATAGTTACAACGTACAAAAATATTTAAAATCACCCTATAGCGGCGGTAGGTTACACGGACATTGCTCAGCCTAAATCCATTTAAAACCCGCAATTGTTCAAATAGCGTTTTAAAATATATACCAAACTCTTGGGGACGAAATTCTTCATGCGAATGGCTTGGTAGTTTTTTTCTATAATGAATAGTGACAGTATAAAAAATATTAAAAATCAATGTTTTAAATTGTTAATAAATACTAAACAAAATATTTTTCTTAGTTTTGAAAAAGCCATTTGCATGCATATTGACCATAGCTTTAAAATGACATATCGTTTATAATTTTCCGACCAAAAATAAAGGAAAAATTTGGATTTTAATTTAACATTGGTGTTATGGCGTGTCAGCCAGCATGGCCGACAGCTAGAGCCGACCCTTAATGTATGAGTCGGTGCATTCAATTGTATTTAGTTGAATAATTACCGTCATTGTTGTTTATTTTTTAAAATTGTTTTAAATCGTATGTATTTACTAACTTTAATCAATCTGGCGAAAAACAATACAATGTGAAAATAAAATAAAACTTAAAACTGTAAATACAGTTAAAACCAGAAAGTATTATGTCGAGAGACTATGGAAAAATCAGGATCGCACCGATACAATGCCAAACAACCACACAAAATTACCTTCCTTCTGACCAAACAATGTTTCTTACAGAAAATAGTTACAAATAAAAAAGTAAATATAAATAACAATCTACAACTTTCTCGCAAAAAGTTTTTATTTTGCGTGAAAATAAAAAATTTCTCGCTTTAAATATTTGTTGTAATCACTTTTATTTTATATAAAAACTTTGTAACATTTTTCATTACAAGATTAAATACTTTGTTTATATAAGTATTGTATGCAAGTAGGTAAAATAAAAATAAAGTGAGACACAGTGAATTACAGAGCTGTAACTACGTAATTTGTGAATCTAGTTTTCGTGGAATTGATTTTACTGCCAAGGAAGATTTAGGGGAGAAAGTAGAAGGGATGGCATTCCCATACTAGTCTGAGGAAACTGTACATTGCATAACGAACGATAGTAAAATGAAGAAACTTCGCTTCTGTGACACATGAACGAATAAACATGACGAAACCCGAAACAGGTCCAATCGTGTTTCTAGTGTCATACGCATTTGCACGTAAATGTGTAGAAGGGAATTTATTTTATTTACGTACTTTCGTGAAACTTTCTCATTTTGGTTACGTATCTGTTATTATCGTCAATCCGAGAGTACTTTCATACTATTTTTCAACAAGAATTTTATCATAATTGGGTTATGGGTAACACATTTGACTGAATAACATTTAAAAACAGGCCTATTGAACCATTCTCGATTCCTTTCATTAAAAGATAACATTTCTTCCTCTCGTAAGAAACAAAGCGAAGCAAGCTGGTCAGTACTAAGATGGACATTGAGACAATAGCATTGTCTAAGACCTCATTAAATATAACCTTGAGTATGTTTTCGACTCGAGTCTCGCGAGCACACTCCTATAATACTAAGTACAACATGTTCCCTCGAGTGATGTACAATATTGTGTTTTTTTGTTTAGGTGTTGAAGCAGCCGAGATCGCAGTCAGAGAGACATTTAACTGGTGAGTGTTTTGTAGTAAACTATGCTGTGTTGTAAAAATGAAAACTTTGTTTTGTTTATAATGATTTAGCTGAAAAATAGTTTGTTTGGTTTTGATTAACTTTTTATCAATGTCTTTATTGACGTTCTGTTAGCATGAGCGTAACGCGTTACACGTTTTTGGTGGGGACTAGTGAAAGGTGGTGAAGGCTCCCAAACACAGTATTGCCGCCTGTTTGCCATTTCACAAAAGATTGTATATAGTATGCTACCTCTAACATTACATTTTTCAAAATTTTCCTACCGTAATTTCGTGAATATAACGGAAATAGGGTTTTGAGGGGGGGGGGACATTTTTCACAGCTTATTAAAAAAGTTTGGATTTTCTAAAGATTCCTTTTGAAGTTAACAAGTACATCTAAAACCACTATTTTTTTATTCAAAATGTTTGTTGCAGTAATTTTGTAAATTTAAG
>JAGFPH010000133.1:397193-442039 GCA_018207615.1 Philaenus spumarius
AATCAGACTACCGCTTTCAAGGGGAAACTTATTTTTGTATAACTTTTTCACAACAATTATACTACTAGAGATGGATTTATTAGACGGCGACCTGCGCGGAAAATCTTGCTCATGTAGGAGTGGTAGGTGAAGGTTCCCCACCATCGCGCACCTCGTGCGTCGACGCAACCCCATCCCCCAGTCATATCCTCTTTTCAGATCTCTGCAGCAAATACGAGGTGCGCGGTGGTGGGGAACCTTCACCTACCTTTTCTACATGAGCAAGATTTTCCGCGCAGGTCGCCGTCTAATAAATCCATCTATAGTTATACCATTAGTTAGCAATCAGACTACAAAAACGTAATCTTGGAGTGTTTTATAAAAAAATTACTGTTTTTGGTTAGTCTCCTTTAAAGTTTTTAAACTGCCGCGATGTTGAATCTAATTAGCGGATCAGGTTGGATATTGTACATTAACTAGGTCTTGGTGTAATTAAAGGCCGTGACAAGTTTGAAATCAATCGGTTGAACTCTTTTAGAGATAAAAATAATTTATAAAAAAAACAGCTAGTCGGAAAACAGAGCATTTTAGGCCTTATTATTAATGGAACTTTTTACAGTAAATATTGCAATAAACACGTAGCTGAATTATTGGGCCGTATTTTTTTGAACACCCTGTATATTATCTTCCTATAATCAAGAAGGCATGGCATAATCCACCTGATATGAGTAATTACTGCTCTTGATAACCTCCAAGGTTAACAGGAGGGTGAAGAAGCAACACGAATCAACCAGCACGTCTTATACTGTCGGCAGATTAATTATTATACAATTAATTTGTCAGTCGGTGGAGATATTTTAAATACAATCTTGTCTCAAACTGATTGCTGGATAATTGCTTACGGTATTGGATAATGAGCAGTCTTTACTTTTACGTCCGTCAGCTGTTTAGAGAAGAACAAGTGTTGAAACGAAAACAATTCTTACATACTTGGAGAAAAACGTTTGTCTGTTTGACTATTTAAATCAATTGCTTGTCGAAATCTGGCTTCGATTATGTTTCAGATTTAATGAAATTAATATAGTACCAAACATCTACATTAGCTCTAAAAAAATGTAATATGCTCCAAGTCTTAGTGATCATTTACAGCAGTTTCACCTCACTTTGTAACATGTGACGGTTACAGAAAGGTCGAGTCGGCGACAACTTTCAAAAAGTCGCGATAGGTTTTCAGTTTCGGCAAAAATCCTTCTGCGAATCCAAACTCTAACTACACTATTGATCCATAACAAAGAAACACAATTTTTAGTAAATAAATAGTTTATTTTAATTTTGTTAACAAAGAAAGTATTAGTCTAAACACCCTGTATCAATATCACAAAAAATAAGTATCTTTAAGTTATTGGCGATAGGTTGATATTACGTTTTTTTTAAATTATTTATAACAATTACATTTTTTCGCCCCATTTTAGTCCACGGTGCTCGCCTATATATAAATTAAATAAGGTTATTCGAATATTTAAATTAAATCAGCTATTTAAAACCCTAATCGATTACCACAATAACATCGAACTTTATGCGAGATAATCGATTCTATTCACAACATTTCGACCCATTCAGCATAGGCCTACACAGTTTCTTCGCGTTGTAACGTTGATCTAAATTAAAAACTTGGTAACAAATATTGAAACCGTTCATCTGGCGTCCTCTATGCAAACGGGGTATATTTCATTGTGTATCAAGTGACTACAGTCTGGTTTGCTACAAGTCGTTATTTATTCAAACTAAACTAACAGCCATTGATTCTGGTCTCACTTTGGCTTTTCAATTCCCCGGTTTGAGCCGAGCTTTACTTTGTAGTCACTGTGCTGCTGAGTGTTTGATCAATACAAATTCTCTTGCAGGATCACACACGAGGTTTTGAGGAATTTTATCTTTAGTTATTTCAAAATAAATAGCAGGGTTTAAGGCCTTGTAGTATTTATTGCATTTAACTTACAATTATAAATACTCCATCAAATGAAAGAGCAACTCAAACAGTTTTCCTAGTGTTCAATGTGAGCGCCATTCGTCACACACATCGAGTAGATAGCCAAGTTGGTCCCAAACCTTGTTCAGTGTGTTTGGAGTAATTGTTACAACTACTTTAATCCTGTTTCTTAAGTCGGGTAGGTCATCTGGTAGCGAAGGCACATACACAGGATCCTTTATGAACCCTAAAGGTAAAAACGCTTGGCGTCAGATCGAGTGAACGTAGAGGCCATGCAACTGTAAATTGTAGCAACGAACGGCTTCAATCGTTTACTGTGTTATACCAGTGAGAACGCGCGCCATTTTGCTGTCAAATGAATGGAGTTCTGCGGTTCAGCTTCTTCCAATGGAGGAAAGAGCCATAGTTGTAGCGTATCAAAACACCAGTTAATGTTGCTTCAGCAAAAAAAAAAAAAGGAGAAAAGGTTTTTACCGGAAGACAGAGGAAACGTAGCAAACAATCTGCTTATTTTAAATTAAATCTATTTGTACTTTGGCGATATACTAAAATACTCGTGCTTTGTTTGTCTTTCGTAATATATGTCGTCAGTAGGTCAGGGAAATTGCGAAAAAACAGGGAAAAGTTAGGAAAATTATTTTCCAAAACGCTGTCTTTTTTATAAAAATTTTAAATGAGATAAATGCTTTTTATAGAATAAGGTGCAGTAACAAAAACTATGGTTTTTATTTATTTTGTATTTCTTCGAGTTATTCAGAAACATTTACTAAAGCAATTTAAATTGGTTATTAAACATTCTTTAATCTTGTATGTAGTTTTCGGTTACAAGATCTAGGATTTTCAAACGATCACCTAGTAAATGTCTAGCATATGTTTTTAATCAGCTGTTTTACAAAGTATACAACTGTTTCAATGGTAGCCTTCTTAAAACCATTGAATATCAATGTAGCTCATTGATCAATGGCCAGATAGAAGTGCAAAACTAATGAAACTATTTAAATAGAACTTCTGAAAAGAAGTTTCCATCAGACGACATATGTTGTATCTTCAAGTGGAGAAAGAAATCTTGAGCCGAGCATTCATTTCGACCTGATTAACCAAGGTCTTGTTTTTCTATAGTCGTCGGATACCTTAAAAGGCACATTGCATACCAGCTTGTATTTATTCGGCTCAATCTCTCAATCTGTAAGATTAGATTTATGCGATTGCCATTTTGTTTTAACGAAATAAATTAACAAGTGTACCCTTAACATTCCAAACGTCTGTAAACGTTTATTGCTTGTCTTTATTTTATGGTCTCCATTGCAAATAAAAAGCGCAAAATACGTGTCTTTGTTTTATGATTGCGTTTCAGAATTTTTGCAAATCTCGATAAAAACCGGTTTGATGGAAGAGAAAAATCTCCTTTTACATTTTACTAAAGTAACGTGTATTTTAACACTATTAGACACACGATCCCAAAGTGAAAAAACAAAAATTCAAAATTTATTTTTAGCTTTTTTATAGAATTGGCAACCTTTATAGTGAAATTAATCTGAAAATGAAACATATTTGTTTCGAAATGTGCAACATAAAGTTACAAGTAATTCACAAGACGGCGTAAGGACTCTTATAATTATTTTCATTGTATTGTAGGTTTTGTAATTTATTGTTTTTCTAACGTCTTTACTTTATGCCAGTTGGGCTAATGAAGACATAGAGGAGCAGCGATACCGCAAAAAAATCTATGTCCAGTAACCTGGTTCGAGCAGACTGGACTAGCGCATTTACTCTCTCGGCCACTACGATCCTCATATAATAAAAATAAATACATTTCCTTAAGACTCGATTGGGGTGGGAAATGTTTTCTGGAGTTGACCGCAGCTCTTCAAGTGGCACAGCTATACACTACTAGCATTGAGTTTGTGTGCGTTTCATTCTTCCGCCATGTAGGGCAGCTTCATAAAGGCGGAAACAAGTTGCGGACTGTTAACCTACTGAAATTCGCATGCGTGACAATGTATGTGAGTATGTGTTATTAAGCACAGCATTTTCTCACACATTCAAAATTAACGGCTAAATTATTTGTCTAGTATTTCTCCGCGAGCAACAAGTTGATGTGATAACCGCCACAGTAAAGGCTAAACACTCGAGTGGGAACACAAATTCGGCGCGTACATGCTTAGACAATAAAGCAGATTTTGTTGTCATAAATTATCAACATTTATTGAAATTACTTTTATATGAAAGGTAATTAAACTCGAATGTGGTGACCTTTATTCATTTTTTATATTTGCATTGTTGAATAAGAAAAAAATCGCAAACTTCGATTTTGAGTGTCAAAGAACAAATTTAGCTAAAAACTAATTTTTAACAACTAAATGATATCCCCATTCTTATTGTCCTAACCTTTAAAAATAACATTCAGAGTAATTTTCCGATCATTATTACTCCAGTAATCTTGTCCCGCGTTTAACATTGCTCTTACGGGACTTGAAGTTCAAGATGTTGGCTGGGTCTACCGAGCCTTAAGTTCTTGTTTTAATAAATTGTAAAGCAGTAGTACGACTCAAACTAAATGTAATTTTATGTCGGAAGTCAGGCGTATTTAAACTACTTTGAAATAATTGCATCTGAACGTAGTCTCGGAACGTTTTCACATCGCAAGACGGCTGAAATTATATCCTCATTAAAGCTGTTTTAATGTCTACACAAGCCAATAAGCAGATTAACAACTATAACATTAAAATTGCGAACATGTAGCTATATTTATGATGTTGGTTGACCGAAATGTTTTCATATTAGCAACTGTATAAAAGTCTGATTTAAAAACTAAATACGTATAACTAGCTTTTAGAATACGTACTATATTAAAGGTACGAAACCGTTTCAAGTTTTACAAACAACGCAGTTTTGCAATTTTGATGTAACACTTTTGTAATTTATAACATGTTGTTTATGAACGTCTAAACTATAACTGGTAGGTAACGAAATTAGTGAATTATTAACTTTTCTCTGAAATATTTGCTTATAAAGTTGATGAAAACATGATTTTCAGTTGAGTTACTTGAAAGCAGGAAAGACATTCGCTAACTACTGATTATACATTGGAGTTTCCTGCAAGATTAACTGATGTGTGCATATGATGAAATTCAAACTTATGTGTGCTTCAAGCTATATTCTGATCGCACTCGAGCGTCTTACTAATTCATAGCATAGGTTTACTAAATTCACTGAGTTTGCTGCATTTACTCGAACGGTGTTTTTTTTGTACTTAACTTACCTTAAAAGAAGGACAGAAGCCTTATTGGATCATACGTTATTTTATTGGAGTGAAAGTTCCCTTATTGGATCGTAAGTTTCCTTATTGAAGAATAAGTTCTCTTGAACAATTTTATTGGATCGAAAGTTTCCCTATTGGAGCGTAAGATCTACTATTAGAACATAAGTTCTCTTATTGGAGCTACAGTTTCCTTATTAGAGCGTAAGTTTCCTTATAGTAGCTCTTCTACTATTCTATTCTAAGTTCTATTATTAGAGCATAAGTTCTCTTATTGGTGCGAAAGTTTCTTTATTGGAGTGCAAGTTTTCTTATTGGAGAATTAAGTTCTCTTGTTGTAGCGAAAGTTTCCTAAATTGGATCGTAAGTTCTCTTATTGGAGCGAAGGTTTCTTTTTTGGAGCGAAAGTTTCCTTATTGGAGCGTAAGTTCCCTTATTGTAGCGTAAGTTCAATCATTAGAACATAAGTTCTCTTATTGGTAAGAGAGTTTCCCTTTTGAAGCTTAAGTTCCCTTAATGGAGCATCTGTTTGCATATGCTTAGTTTATTGAGCGAAGTGAGTAGGCTTCAGTAAAATAAATGTACAAGTTTGTGTACAAATTGTGTGAGAAATAGAGATATAACCGTGCAACATTTCTCTTTAAACGATCCCAAGCAGAAACCATTTGAGGTCAAATATAATTTATGTATCATTATCCGTAATGTTTAAATTAATTTACAGTTTAATTTTATGTAATGTGGTACGGCATTGCGTGGATTAGTTAATTTCAGTTGAGTTCATCATTTTTAAATCCTCGGTGTTTAATATTTTATATACTCAAATTTAAACTTGTGTATTTTTTAAATAAAAATATAGTGAATGGTTTTATTTTTACTACACAATTTGCCGTATACAACTGCTTCGTCCTAGTATTGCACACCCTTATTTGCTCTATTTCATTGTTTGTAGGGTAATATCGGGACTCGAGAAGATTATTTTTTCTGAGGTACAGACATTATTTTAGGTCATTATTAAGTAATTTTATCCAGACAAATCGTGTTTTACTGAGCATAGCTACTCAGTTTTCGAAACGGCCATTTCTATTGATTTATTTCATAATGTAAAAATGACCTTATTTGTTTTAAGGTAACTTGATCGAAAACAATACTTCGCGCACATGTTTGTTTGACCTACTTGTCTTTTAAATTCAGCTTCTATCGTATAAATATTAACGTCTTTAATACAAACGGAACGGCCATTTTTAGCGCAGACTCTGTATAAAAACACGAAAATAACCTGCAACAGTCAGTATTAGCAAACAAATGTTTATTGCCGGATCTAAACTTAGACGCAGTAAATACAACACAGAGAACATACCTTCGGATCGGCTTTTTATGCTAATTTCGAATGGCAAGATGCCATGCGCAGGACTAGCCCCTGCTTTTAGTGTCCCTGTGTAAAAAAGAAGACAAATTATAAGTAGTGTTTTACTAAAATGTACGTTTCCTTCTTTGGGATTTAGGAGATAATGAAAAATTGTGTGTCTTTATTAAACAAAAGTATATACAAAGTAATAAAAATAGTATACATAATCTTTTATCAATATAACAGAAGACAAAACGCTCATGGTTTTTAAAAGATTGTGTTTAATATAAAAAGGGAAAAGTTTTTGAAGTGATAACTTCTATTGGCCCGTTACGCACTTTCGATTGACTATGTTTCTGAAATCTCGCGTCTCGATCTTTTTGCGTAGACACAAGCCAGTGCAACGCTTCCAGCGCATCCTATTAACCGTTTATATCCAACTCTGGCGAAAATTTTCTCAGCGGTCGTATTTTCAGTTTTTATAAGATTCGCCTTTATTTAGCGTTCATTCCGTGTTAAAATATAGCTAGTAACGTTTCAAACGTAATCCTGAAGGCAATTCGCCCGGAAACCGTGCTCTTTCTTACCGTGACCTGTGTACAAAATTACAATTTATATAAACTTTGCGATATTACAGACTAGGAATGTTTTAACTGGTTACTCAAAGTGCATTGTAATAGTATCGCTTCTCGGCCTCTTGGCTAAGATCAAAGTGTAGTATTTATTCTTATCGTAATGTGTAAGTATAGAATGAATTGTCGAGTGTTCTAACGGTATTCTGCTTTAAATATTTGATATTGTGTTAATGCGATCATCGGGGAACGTAGTTGTGTGCTGCCACCTGCGATTATTCAGAACTACTAGCCCATAGGCTGCTTACTCATCGTAACTTCGAGTACATTGTGCATTGTGAGGGTTTTGACGGCTTTTATTTGGCCGTTTGAATACTTTTATTATTATTTTATTAAATTAACAGTTAATGTGAATAAGTCCAAAATATAACTTAAAATCATTGTCTAATTTTTTAATAGTAATAAAATGTCTGTTATAAATATTTCGTCACCTCTTTTCCCGTGATTTACATAGAAAGGGACTCATAATATTGATAAGAGTGTTGAATTTTTTTGTTGGATTCGTTAATACAGAAAGTCGGTAAGTTACAATTATATTTATTATTATTTGAGGATTTTTCCATAACTTTTCTATAACTTTTTTAAATGGAAAATATAAACCTTTAGTCACGTTTTTAAATCTGATAGACAGGAAGGAAATCACATTATTTTTTAAAAATTAACACTTTTTAAGATAATTAACAATTTTTTTTAAGTTTCTACAATTTCTTATAAACTTTAGAAACCATATTACATTCTTTTAGTCAAAGCTAAAGACTTTACTCTATTTTGAATTAAACAAATGGAATATGGTCAATTTTCATATTGATTATTTATAATTTGATATAATTAGATTATATACACGCTTAAATTGAAATAGTGAATATTAAGCCATGCTGAGTTTTAATGACATTTTCACGTGGTTTACAACGAAAAACTTTAATTTCCAATCGCCTTCGATTACATTATACAGTAGAACCTCGATATACAGGGTGATTGGTCAAGGTTGTTAGAGTATAACAAACTTGGTGATTGGTAGCATAGATCATAGGTTATCCAAATACAATGTTGGTAGTTAGTGTCAAATATTTCAAGACGTTATTATCCATGCAAATTGTAAGAAAACTACGCGCAATTCGGACAGTTCTATCTCACTCCATCTTCCAGAAACAGTAATTTTCGATTTTTCATATTTCTTGACATTGCTTAAGAAAATTTAATTTTTCTCAACTTTTACCAAACATATTGCCACTTTGTAAGACTTTTTTGTAAGAAAATTACACCAAATTTTCTATCAGAGTAAGTATAATTTGCCACATTCAGCCTTGTAAAATCTATTTGAAAAAATATTTTTTAAATTAAGAAAAAATATTTTACAACTTACTTATGACATGTTTCTTATGCGTCATACTACAAACTGTCAAATATCACAAACACCTTCCCCACATCTTAAGCTTTAAAATGGTATACTAGAAAATGACCTTCCTATTTGCCTAAGGGGCGGCAATGGGCGTTAAACATAATTATTGACCTGTTTGTGATGAAATAATTATAATAAATACCCTATCATCGTTTTAACATTTCCTCTCCGATGAAACTATTTCATTCCTTTATATTATCTCAGTTATCTACATTTTCATGTTCCTAATCAAATAAGAAAAATACCCATTTGTACAAATTAGTTTCATTGGATTGCTCCTGAAAGCATACTTACAAGAATATGCTGTTATGTACTTCGTGTATGGTTTTTGCGATGGTAATGCTCTTGTTGCCAGAAGGGAATATGAACGTCGCTTCCCGAATCGCCGGATTCCTTGTACAAGAGTGTTCTCAAGATTGCATCTGTAGCTTGTGGACTTTGGCACCGTACACAAACAGCGTCATGAAATAGGTTATCACTTCCAGTATGTGGTCTTAAGCACAACCAATTTTTTTTTTCTTACCGTTTCATGACATGCAAAATTTTTTGGTTATAATGACAATATTTTCTTTCATTTATAACAAACTGCACGAAAATGGGCCAGGTAGAGCTCATGAAATAGGTATCAATAAGGTTGTAACGCAAATCAAAAAGGACCATTGTAAGTATACCAATAAAATAAAAATGACTTTTCATAATTTTTTAAATTATAATTAAAACATTAAATTTATTTTAAAACCGCACAAAATCTGCCCAGTAGATGTCAAGAAATATGTATCAATAGGCTTTAACCCAACACCAAAAAGCTCCAAAAGTGCTCTTATTATTATTCAGATGTAATAAAAATTACATTTCATAATTTCTTTTATTGTAATGATAACATTTTCTTTCATTTAAAACAAACCGCACGAATATCGGCCCGGTAGACCTCCAGAAATAGGTATCAATTAACCAACCGTTTAAGGCTATGTTAAATTATTATATAACTAGCGAAAAAACCTCCTGAGGTCGGCCGAAAAATGTATCTCCGGAAATAGGTATCAATTGCATCATAATTTTTAAATAATAATTTCAACATTTTATTTCATTTAAAAGAAAACGCACTAAATTCAGCCCGGTAGATCTCCAGAAATAGGTATCAGTAGATTTTTAACCTAAAACCAAACCAAGTCGAAAAGTGCCCTTATAAATATACCGATGAAAGAAAAATGATATTTCTTAATTTATTTATAATAATAACATTTTCTTTCATTTATAACAAACATCACTAAAATCAACCCGGTAGATCCCCAGAAATAGGTATCAATAGGGTTTTAATCTAGAACCAAAAAACTCCAAAAGTGCCCTTATAAATAAACCTTGTAAGTGTACGAATGAAATACAAATTACTTTTCATACATATTTTACCACAATGACAATATTCTCTTTCATTAAAAATATACAGCAAAAAAAATCGGACCGATAGATCTTCAGATATAGGTATCAATAGGGTTTTAACCTAAAACTTTAAAAGTGCTCTTATGATAAAAAAATAACGTTTTTTAAATAATCTCCTTTGATTATTTTTTAAACAGAAGGGAAACTGCTGTTGGTGTATTGAAGTGCGACCTTACTCTAACGTCCCATTGATCTTTCAGGAATATTCTTAGAAAAATAATTTGTAATACTTTAAAAGAGAAATTCCTGGAACGTTTTCTAAAATAAAAAACTGTGATAACACCCCCTCCCCTCATTATATTGCTTTTACACTATAGAGGGAGTGAGAGAGCTAGATAACACGCAAACGCTTTAAATCTTTATTCAACCATAAATTGTGTCTACAAGACATTAATTTCGTTTCCTTTGTTTAGATAATTCTTAACAGATAAAAGAAATGTTTTGCTTACATTCGGGATCAAATGTAGTTTACTTAAGTTTTGTGTTTACCAGTTTTAGTTTACAATGAGACGTGCAAATAGAATACAGTTATCTCAGACTGAAAGTAAATTATGCAAAAATAAACCGAAAACTGTTTTTATAGTTGGAATATATAGCTGCGATTTATTAAATTTAAAAGGTTACTTGTCGTTAACAATGAAATGTAGATCGTCCACGCTTGGTAAATATAGTTTATTTTCACAGATATAAAATTTCATAATGTATTTCTACTTATGTATTAACTAAGGACAATGCGTGCTTTGCACGTCAACCTAAAAGTAAATTATTTATAATATGTTGGATTAGTCTTCACTTCAAGAGATACTATGGAGAGATGAAGTATGGATCGGCCATTCATGGAAAAGCCACTGAGAAAAATAACCTAAGTGTTAGTTTATTGGTATTAGAGTCTATAGCAGATTATTTAATTTCACTGAAAATATTCAACAATAATAATATTTATCTTTCTCCAATTATTTACAATTAAAAAAAAATTACTGTTGGAAGATTTCTGGCCATTACTTCAAGTGTTGTTAACATATAAAAAAAAACCTATACTAACATTATAAATAGGTAAAATTTGTTTGTAGGTAGGTTGTAATCTCTGACACTACTGAACCGATTGAACGATAAAAAGCTTTACTATCCCTGAGTAACATAGGCTATAATTCATTTTGATAAAAATATTTTTTATTTAAATATTTGTAAATTTAGTCGGAAAGAATTCTTAGGTTAGGCCAAGACTGATGAACCAACACAAATTTCTTGAATGTATTTACATTCATTACCATAGCAACCAATAAAATAAAAGGTAAAACAGCTGTTTGCTCTAATATTTCCATTAATACCTAATTTCAAAATTTGAAGCAATAATTTGTATTTCTAACTTTTAGGTTAGGTTTTTATTAAAGTGTAGACCTGAGCCTTGCTTGTTCTTTTCACCTTTATTATAACTGCTGTTATAAAATATACGAAATAATTTGATTTGAACATTTAACATTATAGCTTTCTTTGAGTTATTAATCCTACACCTTTATTATAAAGAAAACAAACCATGATTGTGTGTAGGGTATAGAAGGTTCCAACGGGGTTGGCGTGTGGAGCTCGAAGGGTTCCCCCTAGTAAAAAATAAAATAAAACTTGAATTAATACAAAATAGTTATTCTACCTTTTATACGTAACTTATAAAAAAACTACCCTTGTGGTGGTATATATTAGCGGCTCACTGTATACATAATTAAGTAACAAAGAAATCTAAATGTACATAATTTGCTTAGGTAATATCACTTACAGCTTGTTTTAAAAGTCTCGAAATGGCTTAATATCTCAAAATGTACGAGTATTATGAGATAAATGCAGTTGGCCACAGCCATAAAAGAAAAAATTTTTTGTGAGTTTGAAATTTTCGCCCGCCATCTGCAATGAACTTCATTTTTAAATGGGAAGAAAGTCGTGTGATACATAAGTTTAAAGTAAAATTTATCGGAAAAAACGACGGTCAAATCAGTTTTTGTATTTTATTTCTAATCCAGTTTTTAAGTTATCGTCAGTCAAATGAGCGAAAACGCAAAATCGTGGGTCAAAACAATCGAGGATAAAACGCGTCACATATTGCTATAATTTGCTTTAACAACTTTAAAAGATTCCTTTTAAAAAAAACTAATTGTAATTAACGTCCTAAACTTTATTAACTAACACTACTAACTAACCTAGCTCTTCGGTGATGCACGAGCTACAAAAGTTAAACTACAACGACTTTAATTGTAAAGTGTAGTTACAGCTTCACTATTGTAGCTCGTGTACCACTGAAGATGGCGACTTTGTCGTTGAAACGCGTTTGAGTTCATATACATATTAGTTGTGAGATTTTGTGTTCAAAGTTTATTCTATCAAACTTCAGACTGAAAAACAATTTTGCAAGAAAACAAATATAGATTTTTTATAGTTTATTTGAATTCAAAATGGTTATTAACCAAAATAAAATTACTAAGATGAATAAAATAACTTATTTTAAAAATAATCACTTTTAAACTAAACTAGCTGTAAGATACCAAAATACCAGCCGTATTACAAATGAAACATTTAGTGTTACATATTATATTGTTTCCTTTAGTTGCTAATATCAATATTTCTTTGAAATGTTGACTATTTTAAATTTATATATTGATGGTAAAAATTACAACACATGCAGCAATTCTAATTATTGGGTATGGTGGTATTTCAATCTCTGTCTTGCATTGTATAGGCCACCTTTCAGTCGTCTTTCCGTGAACATATCAGATATTCAATAATATGTTTGCATTGTCTTTGCCATGGATCGCCACTGGAGTTAGTGAGCGAAGCGTGCATGGGCGTAGCCCCTAGTATATTATATAGATATCAGATGGATAGATAGTTTTGAAGTTTAGGGACCGTGAAATATGAGACCACACGTAATTCATCACGACTTGAGTCCGTTTACACTGCTAACGTCCATAACGTTATACTCCAGAAATACGTTTCAAACCTCGGCCGAACTCGTGGAATAGTGGTCAGAAATAGTATGTTGCGAAACTAACACGTAAATGTTTATGCGAAAAATCTGTTGTCCGACGAGTTTTGGGCGCGGTAACGATCGCGCGTCTGCGCTTAGGTATATCTCCGAAGGAGGGCGTCGGGACGCTCAGTTGTGTTGTCAGGACCGTGAGGTACACCGCGTCACTACGTCACTCGTGAAAACGAAAGTGTTCCGTGTTATAGAACTATCAAAACTATGCGGATGTTGTCTGTGTATTTTAATCGTTTCTTAGTGTTTGTGGATATTTTATATTTTTGTTTTAAAGTGTTTGATCAGAGTTTTAGGTAATGACTAACCAGGTCCGACAGTATTTACTCGCGAATTTTTCCGCATGTTTCTGAGACAAAAATGTGCTCTAACAATCCCACTGTAGCGCTATTTCCCTAACTGTATTAAATATATATTTCCGAATTACCAAATTTATAAACATAATGTATGCCATGTTAAAACGTGTGCTTTATAAATTTGTCAAAATACAATTAAAATTTAAAATACATCCAAACGTCGAACACGCGCCTCTATTAATTCTGTAGCTGTTTTAAGCTCAAAAAAATATTTCACCATCCAAATACCGACTAATGGATAATAATAATAACAGTATTTTTTTACCTAGACTCGGTAACAAGCCACGTTACACAGCCACGTAACAAGGATGTGTAGGCGACACTTAATTATAGTTTTAAAACAGGTTTTCTTAAAAACTTACTTTCTTTGTCGCTCCAAAAGGAAATGTACGAGCGAAGCGAGGGTGGTAATTTTCTTTGAGGGCGATTGATATACTTTCTTCCCGGAAGACACACAATATTGTTTCTCCAGCTACAGCTTTTCTATTGAAGAAACTTTATTAAAACATGGACGTTCATATTTACAAAAACAGTTGTGGTTATGGCAAGAATACACACACGGAAGTTCATTGATGCATCGTTGTTTCAGCTGTTATTTTACTAACATAGGATTTAACGGGCGAAAAAGTGTCCATATATAAAATACATTCGATATACTTTACATCCCAAAGTAAACTCAATGCTTTTTATATGGGCACTTTTCCGCCACCGGATGATAGTTTCTACCCTTTTAATAAGGCAGAGAAGACCTTTTAAGTAGAAGCTGGAGGAAAAAGTACTTTACCAATTGCGAGGGTACACTGTAAACTGACTATATAACTTTTTTTAAGATTTAATTTCGTACATTGTGAAACTGTCACATTTGTTATTGTTTTGTCAACGGTAGATTGTTTCCCAGCTAGTAGTGTAACAGGTGCAGATATACAAACATTTGTATATACGGACAGAAACTTTTGTGTTTGTTTCTACCTAATAAGATTTTTCTCAATCGGATGTTTTGCTTAAAAGATTGGGGAAAAAGACAGTTTTTCAAGTTTAATTCTGCTTAGTTTTATTAAAATCAAATTAGCTGTGTTTTCGCTAATACCAACTAAAAGACGGATACAAATTTTCAATTATGTGATTTGCTTTGAAAATTATATTTAAACTAGCATGCCCCCGTGAAAAATCTCAGGCAGATTAATTAGATCAAACATACATCATTTAAAAAAATACTATTTAAAACAAAATTTATGTAGGCCTACATAACTAGGCTGAGGGGATTTTTAACTCGGAAAATGTGTTCAATTATATGAATTATTTAGATATAATTTTTTTAAACTGTAGGAATATTAGTTAAACTTTTGAATTTATATAGATTATAGGATGTCTTTTTTAATTGGGCCACCATTGTAAACTATAAAAATCTTACAGCAAACTTTAAATGGCAAACCTTTCCTTGTTGTTTGAGAAATTAAAAAATATGTAGATAAAATATTTGTAAATGGCCGCTATTTTTCAACATGGCAGTTAACTTTCGAATTCCCCAACTTATGGAACACCCTATATTTTATGATGATTTTGGATTTTTCAAGCTATTTTCGGGCTTTCTTGTTCTTGGTATTTTTTTTCCATACGACTAACCATTTAAAACTTAAAAGAGTATAAAGTTTTTAAAACACCCTAATTTGTAGTTTTGTCACTTAGTTCCTTTTCATAAACCCCTTTCGCCTCAGTTCACATTGTCCTCTTGTATGTAATATCCAAGACATCATATAATTACAATTCTCAATGTCAAAAAACTGTCTGATTCGAGGTATATTTGTGAAAGAAAATTCACAAATAATCTCAGAACCTATAATACAATTGATAATTTTTTCACTTCTGATTTTGTTAAAAAAAAAAAAAAAAAAAAAATAGCACTCAAGAAATAAAAATTATTGCACAAGTCGTTTTAAGTGCCTTCAAAAATATTCATGAAAACGCATTTGCCTTTGACTGACTAAGAAATAAATAGTTTTTGATGCCTAATGGTAGATATAAAATTAGCAATAGGCCTACTCCTAAAACAAAGCGTTCAAGTACTTTTTTACGACTTATATACTTTAGCTTTACTCGACCTAGCTGCTCGGATTATGGCGGACAAACTCTTTTTGCTTGTATGGTAACTTTTTGGTATTTTACGTTCTGATCGATTTTGGGGAAACCAAACGGGCTAATAAGGTCGAGTAAAAAAGTTCAGAGTAATTTCCTATATTTATGTGATTAGATAAACCCCAAAAATGTTCTAGTACGAAAAATCTCAATTTTTTAAATTCTTGTCAAAAATATGTTCCGGTTCTAAGATTATTTTGGCTTAAGAAATCCTCCAAACGATTTAGAATACCAACGACTGTCCCAATTTTGGACCAAATGTAAAATTTTGAGCGTAAAATATGAATGCGAACACATTATATTTATGTATTGTATATATTTACAACTTGTATTGACACTTAAAAACGTGTTCTGGGGACCATGATCGGTACTCATTGATCGCTCCCAACCTTAGGTCTCACCATAAGAGTCACGGCAATAGCTCATCTTTCCTGTGGAAATTCGCTAATGAGCTCCTTTGAGTAATAGTCTCTATTAGATAGTATATTTTTGTTGATGCCTCCTTTGTTAATTCATTAAAGCCTAACTAGTAAAGAAAACGGAAAAGACGCATATAACGGTTCGAATGAAAACATTAGAGAGAGATGGCTGTCGGTAGCACCCTTCCTAAATTGCCTGCTTAATCCCTTCCAGATCCTTCTTGAGAAGTTTAACAGCTCTAATCCAGTTCGTGTACTTCAGGAAACTTTAAGACTATAATAACTTTGATTTAATGAATTCTCGCTTGTGTAACCTCACGCGTTACACTTAATTTGCGGAAACTCATAATTTCAATAATTGTTAAGAAAAGGGGTGCATAATTATACTGGTGTATGTGTTAGGGTGTACCAACATTCTCGTGTCCAAGACAAAAGGATCATTATTTGATGTTGTATACACATGGCGAAAATAAAAAATAATTCGGTCACGCAGCTGAACCGCTGACGTGAGTTGAGCGAATTACCAAAATTAAGTTTATTTGTTTTACGGTGTCAACCAACTATTTGGGAAATTGGTCTATTTCACGAAGGCACTGAACAGCTGCATGCGTGTATGAAATATATTAGTAGAATTTGTCTGTACTTCAGCCTCCACCGGCCCTCGTGCCTCTCGCAGCGGGAAAACTCGCTTTGTGAGATTGCACTTCGCCCTTGCGGCCTCGGATTATGGACGGTTTCGCTTCGCTTGCAGTTATATTCAGAAGCTACCTCATGGTAAAGTCCTCCACGTGGATTTGAACCGGGTACTTTTATGGTATTTTACGTGATTTTGATTGATTTTGGAGGAACCAGATGGACTATAAGGTCGTGTAAAAAACATAATGTGAAGAATACCTTCCTATAATTATTTTTTTAGATAAAACCCGAAAAATGTTTAGTTCTAGTACGAAACATCTAAAAAAAAGACGTTCAGTTGTTGGATTTTGGCTAACGAACTCGCCTGAGCGACATAGAAAACCAACCTTTGTATTAAATTTGGATCAAATCGTACGTAAAATGCGGCCGTTAGAGTGCTAACACATTTATACAATTTTTAATGACACCCCAAAATGTGTTCTGGGGACCAGGTCTCACCATAAGAGTCACTGCAATAGCTCATCTTTCCTGCAGAGATTCTCTAATAAAACCGATACTGTATTAGTAAAAACGTATTAGATTAAATCGATATTGTAGTAGCACTCGATCATTTACTACAAGCCTTAACAATAAAGATTGATCACTGATTTCGATTAATTTACTTCAGTGATATTGCTTCCCCTTATCAAATGTTGGCGCCTATTATACCGCTATACCCTATTATAGGCTCTCGACTGTCATATTTTCTCTATAACCAGACTTTACTAACATGCTGTAAACATCCAATGCGAGAAGAATCTAATCAAAACAAACAATATTTTCTCTGTAGCGATGAACGTTTTGTTTTCTTACATAAGAAAATAAAATAAATGTGTAGGTTGTTTTGCCCTTTACAAAAGTAAGCTGTTTTCAATATAAAACTGGTTTTCTAATAATTTGTTTTTATATTATATCTTCAGAAAATTATTAAAAGAACTCCTATTTGACAATCTTTATAGATTATTATTAATTTAGAAAATTAGGAGTTCTTTTACAGTAATTTATGTAATGTTTGCGTTTTCTCCTATTTAGTAATGTAATTAGTTCATAGTCTGCCAGTCTGTGTGTGACAACAGGAAAGCTTATTCACTTGATTACCTTTTAAACATGAAATAATTTTGTTTACTTCGAGCGAAAAGTATCAGCTTGATTTTTCCTTTTCGTTTACGGGATACCAAATACAAGATTTTTTCATAATTTTCCGTTTCGGTTTGGTAGAAGCGCCTATGTTTAGAATTTGAACAGAAAATGTAGGTCTAGTAAAGTTATGGTTCACAAGACTGTTAACACGGACTGGACGAACGCTCGTGATGATACTATACGGATTTGTTGTTCAATTTTAATAGAAAAAATGTATTTATTTTATGGATTGTTTTTTGTTGTTCCTGTTTAAAAAATTTTAATTTAATCTAACAAATATACATAATATTTTTACAAATTAAACAAAAACAACATGCTCACAAAATACGACAGAAACAATAAACCCCGAGGTAATAAAACCTGTGTGGGGTGGTTTTAAAACATGTATTCGTACGTCAAGTAAAATTCAAAGAAAAAGTTGAGTGAGCTGCAACCTCAATAAACCTGATATCCCAATAAATTCACACAATATACATTTAAATCTACAAAAAACAATGAGTTCTATTTTTTTTTTTTTATAAACATATGAATACCTATTTACAACTTAAATTTACTTACATACATACAACACAGGTCCATTATAAGTTTCTTACAAAAGCAAACATTTTTTTAAGAAATACAAATATTTCACGAATAAATACAAATAGATATACACCATACACAGGCACTCAGACTTAACATACATAGTTGCAAGAATATAACACCAAAAAATTAAGGTCAAGATATTACATTAAAATAAGAATGTGCATCTCGTATATGTTCGAGCAAAATATTACGTAAGAAATTGGAGAATTTATGTCTGTTTGAACATTATTTAATACTTTCTGGCATACATTTAAAATTTGTAGGTGCTAGATGCATAATATTTCATATAAATAGTAAAATTTGGTTTAGGTATACAAACGTTTGATCTATTCCGCAATGCCAAAGATCTTTTCCGTAGAGTGACATCTTTTATACCCGCTTCTGTCAAAAAAGGTTCTCAACACTTTATAGATAAAAAGGGCTTTAAAAGGTAATATATTCAGTTTTTCAAAAACTGAATAAACTTTCCCTTTTACAATTATTATTACATTACCTAAGTATCTGAAGTAAATCAATTTACGTGCAAATTATAAGTATGACTGCTAGATGTCCCCAATGTCTTTTTCTATTTCTATAGCGGGTCTCAGTAATTCTGTAAGTGTGGATAAACTCTGTATTTACTATGTGCTTTTCCAGTGTAATAAGTGTAAATTAATCCGGTCAAAGTAAAAAAGTTTCATCAATATCTATAAAACAGTGTAGTTCATGTTAAAAGATATTTTGTGCGTGTTCCGCAGAACCATGTGCGCGTGTGACAAGTTCCGATTGATAAACAAAAACAAATTTCGCATTTAAACAGCGCAAACATGGCCGAAGCCGAAGCTAAAGAATTCAAGTTTTTCCGTAGTTTCAGCGCCAAAGTCGAATCAGGATGGCCTCTGAGGAAAGCGGAGCAGTTTTGGAGGCGATTGAGGGAGAAGAAAATTGCAGGTACTTTGGGAAATTTAAATGTGTTGTTCGTTAAGCAATGCTTTGAATTATTCGAATAAAGGTCGTTTGGAATGGTATTAGAAATATGTCATATTGCTGGTGGGATAAAAACACAATCGCTTTATTATGTAAACAAACTTCTGTCATTCACACAAAAATTGGCCCTACGCGCATGCGTTAGGATCCAGGTCACCGATCCAAGTGACTCACAATCAAGATTCTAATCTTACTGCGCATGCGTCGGAATCTAGGTCAACGCTACCCCCACCACCCTACTCAGATCCAAGTCGCTCTGAGCTAATCAATCGTTATTTCAATAAAAATATCAGAGTATACAATAATCTGTTAGCACTTTCTTCGCCGTGAGTCGCCGCGGAGGTTGGTTAGCGAAGCGAGTCGACGTGGAACTCTCTTGTAAAATTATAAATACAGAGCGCGTACAGTATCTTGTGTTTACATATTTTCTAACAGAAAAGATAATACAGTACATAAATTTAACGAATGATTTCTATTTGAATAATAATTCTTTTGATGGTAGCCTAACTAGATTGTTTTTAGTAGTCTAATGAATCACTTATAATTTTCATTTGTTG
This sequence comes from Philaenus spumarius, assembly GCA_018207615.1. Classification (NCBI taxonomy): domain Eukaryota; kingdom Metazoa; phylum Arthropoda; class Insecta; order Hemiptera; family Aphrophoridae; genus Philaenus; species Philaenus spumarius. The sequence continues at coordinate 417,091 of JAGFPH010000133.1, forward strand.
GACAATCGTTGTTTTTTTCGTCATTTAATACACGACAGCCGTTTTCACTCTTTTTATTTAGTTGTTTTAAAATGTTTCTTCGTTGCAGTCAAAGACAATTAGAGTTAAACATACACATGAACATTCAATTGGTCACCGATACACAAAGTTACGATGTTAGGAAAGATTATTTTGCAGGTAATAATTTTAAACAGATGCAACATTTTGCATGCTAAGTTACAACAACGTTTGAATGATAGTTTTCCAAAACCTCTACAGTTTTGGTCCGATTTGACCTACTAACGAATCGATTTACTACATTGTTGTCCATGTCTGTATTTTATGGATCTCAGTGGTTTTGTGGTAAATGAGGTGGTTATCTTTTTAATACAAAAGTTATAATAAAAAGACTACTTGCTCTGTCCCTGCTCGCTTCGCTCACTAACACCCATGGCGAAGCCAAACTAAATTATTTTATATTCCAATATTTTCACGGAAATTCCGATTGAGTGGTGGCCTATACATCCATAGCTAATGTAAGACAAAGATCGAAATAGACACGACCAACCACAGTAATTCAAATTGCAGCATGCTCTGTAATTTCACCATTAATGTTTAAATAATCAACATTTCAAACAAATGTTGTTATTATCAACTAAAGGGAACAATATAATACTATGCAACACCAGATGTTTGACTTTATAATACAGTAAGCCTTTTGTTGGCTTTTACCTAATCTAAAAAAACTGTTAGTTGTGAATAATAATTACCTGATAGTAAATTTGCCAAATTAGTTTCAAATAAACGTGTTTTGGTTCATTGTAGACGTAACCTAAATTATGTAAAGTTTAAGGTCCGAATCAGCTGTTTTATTTATAATATGTAACTTTATATGTTAGAAGTGAATTATAATACATTAAGCATGTCTCGTTAATTTTTGTTTGGGTCTCTAATCTACCTAAAACAAAAATGTTAGATTAGTTTGTTAATCTAACCTAAAAAAGCTGCTGGTTATGAAGAATAATTACCTAATACTAAATTTGCCAAATTAGTTGAAAATAAACGTGTCAACGTGTTTTGGTTCATTGTGTCCCTAACCTAAAATTATGTTAAGTTTTGATCTAAATCAGCTGTTTTATTTATAATGTTTAACAACAGACTTTACACCTCAAAACCTGATTTGTAATTTATATGATCTTTCGGGAGTTATAAGTAACAAACTGGCGGAAAACGGGATTTTTAGGGTTTATTGGTGCTTCGCTAATAATTTAGGTAGGCCTAAAAGGGATACATAGATCGATGTGGACGAAACTCACTGTGCGTTTTTGTGCCATGGTCTCGGATCTAAAATCGTTTTCTTCATTTTATGTAGTGGTATGGCGCAATATTTACCCAATAGTTCTTTTTTTATTTAATCAAATCTGCGAGCGAAGCCACAGGTACCAGCTAGTCGATCATAAACGTAGAGATCTAGGCCTATGTTAAAGAAAATATCGTAAAACTAAAATATACCACTAACCTTAAACATCTACGTAGTATATCTCAGAGCTGAAACTGAGAAGTGAAAAACACAAAGATGAAAACACAAACACACACCTGACGCAAACACATGTTAACAGACCGGGGTCAGATCAACAGCTGATTTTAACATTGTAATCGAACATCCTTCATTAATAAATGGTAACTTTATACACAGAGTAAATAGAATGTAGACCGAGTAATAAAACCATGCATTAGTGAGATTAATTCCCATAATTTGCTACAGTTCAATAGAAATTGAGATAATTCAATCCCGGACAAAGCTCGTCTATTGATAAAGTTATGCGTCGATCGTTAAATGCAAAATATACCAAACTTACCAAAGTATGTAAAAGACGCAATCTTTCCTGTATACTTTAGTGACAAAATTATGCGTTATTAAAGTGTTGTAAAGAAACTTGTATTTTTAATCCCGCCGTTCTTTCTCTACGACCCCGACATTATGTATTCAACCCTTTTATTAGTTCATGTATATTTAAAACTTTCATTACTTACAAAGTGGTAAAACGTTATCAAACGTTATATCTTCAACCATAAACTTCAATAACGTTACTCTGTCATAGTGGGGGGTGTCCCACCAACTAAATTCTACCTTAGCCCGCTTCGGGTCTCTTTTCCTCACCGACAGCGTGAAAAATAATCTCACAATGCCCGAAACACTTGCTTTGTCGCATTTGTGCTTTCTAATTTAAAAGCACTTCTCTTTAATTGTCAACAGCAAAACCAGACCCGAGTTTAAATGACTTATAGGGTCTTAATTTGGTGAAACAAGAAAGGAAATCTTATTTGTAAAAGAATTCTTGTAGGTTAAAATTAAATTTTCTCGTATTGTTTAACAACTCTTCTGTTAGTTTTGGAGAATATTAGTGGAGCTGGACTGTTGGCAGTTAAGGTTAATTCCAGTTTTAAAACCATTAGACTGATCTGAATAATATTAATTAACATGCAGCTACCAAATTTAGGTTTGAGTAAATTAAGTTCGGACATTTTAATTACTGTTTATTTAGAGCTCATAATTTCTGTATTTTAATTGTTTGCTTTTCATGTTTATGAAATAATGTATTCTTAGTTTTCTACGACAGTACATTGTTTTACATTTTTGTTCGAAAGTATAATCCCTACATGAGCTTAAGCCTGAGTGAAGGTAATGAGTTGGCTGCTTACATGCATTGTGATCAAAACTATATCATGACAGACATGGTAATTGTATATAGCGAATTTCCATAGGAAAAATTTCCACAGTGACTCTTATAGTGAGACCTAAGGTCCGGAGTAGTCAATGAGCACTGATGTGGTCCCCAGAACACGTTTTGGGGTGTCATTAAAAATGTTATATATATGTTAGATATATATATCTAACGGCCGCATTTCAAATCCGACTTATTTCAAATTTGGTACACATGTTGGTTTTCTAAGTCGCTGGGCTGAGTTCGTTAGGTAAAAATTTCAACAAACAGAAGCAGGTTTTTACCGGAAATTTATTTTGTTAATGTTCATACTAGAATGAAATTTTTTATAAAATATATATATATATATATGATAATATTCTGCAATTTTTTTTTACTCGATGAAAGAGCCTGTCTGGTTTCCCTAAAATTGATCTAAACGTAAAATACCACAGCATTATCCTGAAAGTACCATTAAAAGTGAGTTTGTGCGCTGCGAGCGAAGCGAATCGGTCCATAATGCGAGGTAGGTGCGGTCGAGGTGTAATTTCGCAAAGCGAGTTGAACGAAGCAGCGGCGTGAGCCAGGGTTGGAAGTTGATGTGTAAAATATTCCACTAATATATATCGTACGCGCTGGCAGCTATTTAGCTCCTTCGTAAATAGCCCAATTTCCAAAATCATCGAAACCCTAAAACATATAAATAAACTTAAGTTTGGAAATTCGCTCAACTCCCAACAGCGGTTCAGTTGCGTGATCAAATTATTTCTATTATTCTAGCGGTGGCAGTGTAGTAGTACTACTATAAATACCTTTATATTGTATTGTATTTATCCGCGACTTTGTCCACGTTCAATAACGGCCGAAAATACCTTAAAGCGTAACTATCAACAATCAACTATCGAACTTTTTTTTGCATTTTTGACGACTTAGATCGCGTCAGAGAAAACAATGTCGAATATGAAAGTTCTAGAGAATTAAATTTCAAGTCGCCAAGGTGGTCTCAGATTTTTCGTAAAACCTACCTTCAAAAAGGTACTAGACATTTTTAAATTTCTTAAAAATAGGCCAAAATTATTTACCTAAATATTAGTCGTATGACCACCAATAAAAGTTTTGAAGGAAAATTCAAAAAATGTATTGACTTCGTAAACTAAATCTTTCTGTTGTAGGAAATTATTTTTCCATTTTCCCTCTCTAACTTTCTTTAGAAGATACTTCTTATCTTTCACTGGTTTTTAAGAGGTAATGGGTTGAAAACATAGGAATTACTATGATAGAATGCAGAATTAAGGCTTGCTAGACGTCGATTTTTCTTAACGCCAATATAAGAACAGAATTCTTATCGTCTGCAATTTGGAGGTAAATTCTTCGCGACATTCTTTAGACATTCCCGAAGGACACACTGAAAGCAATTAAACGAGCGTGTAAGTATGGGGAAAAGCAATATTTCCCATATTAATCAATGGTTTCGTTCTATTTTTAATCTACATTCAATATTTTTCTTTTAATTATTTTACGTGAAACCAAATATACCACTAGTATTTCTACTATAGTACAAGATAATTTCCGAATGAACTACTGTCACACATACTTTTTCAAATATTTTGAATTTTACATTTGGATAAAAAAAGTTTGCTTATAATTTGATTATGCAGCTCGTGCATCACTGAAGATGGCCACTTCATCGTTGAAACGGTTTGAGTTAATAAATGTATAAGTTGTGAGATTCTATGTTCAAGTTTTATTCTATCAATTTATCTTCTCACAAGTCTAGCTCAATATTTACTTATTATACAGTGTCAAGACAATATTATCCCATAATTTTCACCACGCTATTCTATAGGCGAAAATAAGAAAAAGGTGTTTCAATAAGCATAGGTCCGGAAATGCTTGGTTTTCGAATTACCCGCCATTTTTTTTTTTCTTCTGAACACTAAATATCTTTGGAAAAACAGAACTTTTTTGTAGTTTGTAGTACTTCTTGGTCTTTGTCTACAATACACAAATTTACTGTAGGAGTAAAAAGTCTTCTATTCTTAATGGTGATCATTACTTACACTTCTTGACAAATGATCTTCCAGCCTTATTGGAGTATGTCCTACTCAAAGAGCATTTGAATTCATGGTTCATGATAAATGGGACACCCGCCCATTTAAGTGTGGATGGTAGAACCCGTGTTGGTAATATCTACCAAGAAAAAATAATTGGTGCCTTGGCCTGCAAGGTTACCTGACCTTAATCCACTTGATTTCTTATTGTGGGGACACCTTCAAGAGCTTCGTGTTTCATCTCCAGTAACTTTAGACAACGCATAAGAAGATCTCATAAAACACATTGAAATTGATTCTGTAAATGCCGGAGTTTTCCCAAGAGTGCGAAACTCTATGAGGAGGCGCTTGGATGCATGTGTGCTAAACAAGAGTCATAACTTTAAACAATTCCTTTAGTTTGATTATAAATAGCGCTGATAGTTTTCAATTGTACTATTGTTGTTTCTTTTTTTTATAAACAACTACCAAGAAATAATGTTTTTAGTTTTAGCCGATAACTCTATAATTTATAGGTTATAATTTCAGCTACGTTAAAAGTTAAAAAGCCCATTTTGTTTGTCATTAAAAAATAAATTTTTTTCCAACATTTGTTTAGTAAAGTTAGTGGTTTTAGAAATATTTGACGTTAAACATTTTAAATGGCAGCCTTTTTTAAAGAATACAAAAGAACGTTCTTTTTTTTTTTGTACAATAGTACAATGTTAATTAGCAAATATATACAGTAATTTTGAGCTCTATGATAATTTTTATCGATAGAATATCCTTGTGAAATTTGAGACAATATTTTCTAGACACTTGAATAGGCATGTAACAAACTTCAGAGCAAAGACGCCTTCTTTTATTTATCAAGCGAAGCCAGTAGAAAAGTCAGTTTTTAATAATTCTAATTCAGTTTTTAATCGATAGCAAAGTGATCTGTCTTTTGTTAGTTACTTTCCGAGACGTACTAAAACTAAATAATGATTCATTAAATAAACATGCTTTTAACGACTTCAGTCTGTCAACAGGAAACATAGCTTGTTCTCTACGATGAATAGTCTCTTCTAATTAGTCCCTAAGCCAGCATCGCCTTGTTTTAATGCTACAATACAAGAAAGGATATCATTACAGACCGTTAATAATCTTGTTAGTTTGTAGTTATAATATGAAATATGCGTACACGAATTTTAATTAGAGAAAGTACTGCACATAGTATTGTACAAAACTGTGTTTCAAATAGTATTTATTGTTGGGTGATGTTGATCAATTTTTATTAAATTTCTTAGGTTTTCTTTCTTTTTACAAACGCATTTCTACTATTTATTAGTAATTATCAAAGGTAAATTGTCAATACAAATTACAACTTGCAAATGTATATTGAATAACACGATCAGTAGAGCCGGGGGCTGAACTAGCGCCTTTAGCCACTCTGCGTCATTAATTGGGTATGTTTTTGTATTATATTGGGATATTTGTTTTAAGATTATTTTAAACATCAAGTTGTTAAATCGATTTCCAGTAACTAGTTCCGAACCCATGCAACCTAGCAGTCTGCAGCAGTCTGAACTAGGGCCTCTCGATCACTCTACTTCCTCAATTGAGTATGTTTTTGTTTTTACCAACAATAATCAAGTTACCATGTGATATACTGTCAAAAATATAAATTAAATGTTTTCTAATGGTGCTAGTTTTTTTATGTTTTGCAAGTGAAAATTCTGTGATAAATCAAACAGTAAGAGTGGTTAAAAACGTTGTACACAAAATCTTACAACTAATACGTTTATTAACTCAAGAGCTTTTCAACGACAATGTCACGATCGTTAGTGATGAACAAACTACAATATATTATAGTAATCAAACCTATAAGTACAACAGTTAAGACCATTACACACCGACGCACGCTGAAATATAGCTCACCTTGTATTCAAATGGGACCATTTCAAACCGACCTGCGTAGCTTTGCACACGTACTAATATGTAGCTACCGCTACTTTTAAGAAGCTACGGTTCGCAGGCGTCGCTCGCATAGCTATGGTGGCGCATGCTTACTGTACGTTTCTAGCCAAGTGTAATTTGTATCTTTTCTCTTTATAACTGGTTCAATGAGCATCAAAACCTCTTCAAACTGTTCCTTGTTTAGTCGAAAATAAGCTGAAAACTTGAAAAACTCTAGGTTTCTTATTAAGTGGTGATATAATAAGACGCACCCATTTTGATTGTCGTGAGATCGAATATTTCTATTCGTAATAACTCTTCATCACTATCAATACTTTTGATATTAACCACGGTACACTACAACTGAAACCATGTTCAGACCAAGGCACACGGGACATCGTTTCTCATGAGACTAAACACACAATTGCACTCTCAAAATGAAGACCAGTAAAAATATAAACCTGTTTACATATAAACAGAAATTGTTGCTCACGTAGCACGCGGTGTGAATTGTGACATAGCTAATCTACGGCTACGCAAGAGACGCACGCTACATGCGGTGTGTAGTGGCACAGACTATAGAATTACAGACTATAGTAATTCTATAGTCTGTGGTAGTGGTTAGCTGTGTTATAGATTATTGTAGCTCGTGCATCACTGAAGATAGCGACATTGTCGTTGAAACGCTTTTGAGTTAGTAAAAGTATTCGCAGTGAGAGTTTGTGTTTAAGTTTTATTTTATCAAATTATCTTCTCACAGGTCAAGCTCAATAGTTACTTAAGAGCGGTTATTTTTAACTTTATTAGAGAATCGATCCAATATGGCAGAGACTTGATGTAATTTTACTTCATAATTTGAAATAAATTTAAACTTAACATTTTCAAAATAACTAGAGAAAAACAACTGTAACTAGCTGTGAAACAATATTGGTAACAATTTATCGGATACATCTCGACAGCTGATATCGACAGATAATTGTGATTGTCCATTTGGGCGACACTTTTCAATAAAACTTTATAATACCGATAGGAATGGAAGCTGTATGTAATGCAATAGCGAAGGTTTAATTTTATTTAAACTTTTACACCTTTAAATGTAACAAGTTTTGTTGTTTATTAGTTAGGTCATTAAATTATTTGCAAATAAATTATTTATTATATGACTCAAATATCTTATTGTGACATTAAATAACAAGCCTACTTCAGTTAAGAGAATAATTCAGCAATGTAATACGTCCCGGAGGCGTAGGAACACTGTGAAATCGTTCCTACAGGAGTGAACTTTCAGATAATGAGATAAATAAATGGGGAAGCGTGGAGGTTCCTTATTCCTTAAGGGATTAGGATAAAATGTGTAGATAAGAAAGTAATTTCTAAATAAAAGGCAGTATTGAGGTTTACTTTGCAGTTACTGTCTAGAAATAGTGAAAACAGAAAATGCGTTTCAACGACAAAGTGTGCATCGTCAGTGCCACAACGTACAGTTATTGGCAAGTTATCGGAATTCTTTAATTGAAATTTGAGTTTCACTTAGGATAAAAGTGTATGGCTGAAAGGTGTTTGACCATCTAAGATTGATTAATTTTGTGTTAATTTGACATTTCACCTCGAAATATTATTTTATTGAAGTGAAAACATCTTTAGGCACTCCGGGCACTTTTTGGAAGAGGTCAAATACACGAACTCGCAATACGCGAGACGCTTTGCGTTTTTTATTTCGTCAATGCTTTTCTTCAATGGTTTACACCAGTAGTTTAATGTAACAGCTGATCGTAAAAGAAGAAGAAATCGACGAAATAAATATTCATTGTTTAACTTTAGAACTACTTTAGTCAATCAACATAGCTTAATTTTCAGTCAATAGTAGTACTTGTTTTTTCAATGTATGGCTACATGTTTCGCTGCCACAGGCAGCATCATCAGGCCAGCCAACAACACTAATACTAGTCCATTGTTTACATAAACATCACATACATAACAACACAATAAACATAAATAATTGTGCAGATATAGCACTTGTCAAAAATAAAACATAAAAATTGTTCTAGTTCACTATACTTAGGCCACATGTTACTTCACTGAGTTGTACTGGGAGACTGCTACCTCAGGTATTCCTTATCAGATTTGTACCTTTGGCCTTATTCTGAAGTTCAAAAATTAAGTCATATATACAATTGGAAATGAAATTTAATTTATCATTTAAAATATTTGAAGGATTAAACGTTTGGTGCTTATAAATTTCCAATTCTTCCATTATGTTCAATTTGTGTCCTTTTCTCATTTTGTGCAATATGGTCAAGTTTTCTGTATATTGGTGTAATTGTGGCGGCTATCTATTAGATGTTCTGCATATTACGAATGGATTGAATCTATATTTCTGCTATTGGGTAAATGTTCTTTAAAGCGAGTTTTAAAAGATCTACCTGTCTGACCGATATATTGTTTCTCACAATCATCACAGTGGAGTTTGTATACGCCTCCATCTAAGTACTTATCTTGGGTAGGTTTTGGGTGTTTTAAAAAACGCTGTAGACTGTTATTGGTTCTGTGTGAGATACAGTATCCGAGTTTTTTTAATATGTTGCGGGTTTGTTTTTCAAATGGTGGTGTATAATCCATTGTAATGTATTTCATTTTATTCTTGTTACCACCATTCCCCTCTTTGTTGATCGGAGAAGCCCTAAGTTGTTTCCGTTTCTTCTTTATTTTATGGATGCATTTGTCAACTATGGAAGAGTTATAGCCGTTACATTGTGCTATGTATTTTATTATTTTGATTTCAGCATTAAAATCATTATGTTCCATTGGGACGTTCAGCGCTCTATATACCATGCTGTTGTATGCCGCCATTTTGTGTGACTCTGGATGTCTGGATGAAGCGTGTATGGTGTGATTAGTCTGGGTAGGCTTCCTGTAGATCTTGAAACGGTGTTTGTTATCTATTTTACTAATGTTTAGGTCTAGGTAATTTATATTGCCGTCAATTTCTATTTCACTTGTGAACTTGAGAGAAGGGTGTATATTATTGAGGTATTTGTTAAAGTTTGTTAACTGTCTTGACGAACCATTAAAAAGACATAGTATGTCATCTACATACCTGTGGTAATAGATAATATTTTTCTTGAATTTGTTTTTTGCATTCATTATGTTTTCATTTTCTATGTGGTTGAGGAAGATTTCAGCCATGATCCCTGATAAAGGCGAACCCATGGCTAGTCCGTTATTCTGCATATAAATATTATTATTAAATAAAAAATAATTTTGTTCTAGGCATATTCTTAACATTTCAATTAATTCGATAATTGCCTCTTTGCTGAGTTTACTATTAGCGTTTAGGTTGTTTTCTAGATATTTCATGGTTTCGTTAACCGGTATGTTGGTGTATAAGTTGACGATGTCAAACGAAACTAACGTGTGGTTATGTTTTACCTCAATATCTTTTATTTTGTCTATTAATTCAAAATTATTGGAGAGGCTGTGGCTAGGTTGCAGCTTGGTTTCTCTTTTAATTATTTTTGATAGGAACTGGGCTGTTTTGTACGTTGGGGCATTCATGAAATTTACTATTGGTCGTATTGGTATGCTGGGCTTATGGATTTTAGGTAATGCCTTGAGAGTGGGTGCAGTGAGTTTAATCATTTTAAGAAATTCGAAATAAAGTAGGCAGTGGTAAATTCAAAGTCTTAACTCAATAGCTGTTTGGGTTTAGTCACGTCACGCTACCAATAAAATGGAAATTGTGCTTCCTCAATTTGTTTTAAAATAGTTATTATTTATTTGGTAATACGTCTGAAATGATAATTGCACTTAATAAGTTTGTAAGTTGTGTTAAATAAGTGTCCTACTTGGTGATACCTCTAAAATGGGCATAGTGCTTTTTCATTTTTTTTTTTTATTTCTAAATTTCCTACCTTGGTTGCTACGGTATTGAATGTCAATGCATTAAAGAAACGTGTGTTGGTTCAGTATAAGCCTAACATAAAATTATGTTTTAAACTGTTAATAAGAATTAGCTGTTTAACTTTAATATTAAACAACAGATGTTAAAGTAAACCTTTCTCAAATATTTGCAAACTTATTTTTGTTTGATGTAATTTTTTCGCGGAAATTATACGATTGATTAGGACAGAGGCACTTGAATCGGAGTAGGCGGTGGGAATATTGGTGACCTGGATCCTGACGCATGCGTAGTAGGGCCAGAGTTTTTTCGCAAATGAAAGGTATTTTTTTTATGTAGAGAGATATAATGTATAATTTACTTTCATAATATTATTATGTACAGTATTCCAGTAATTATGGAAAACACAGTTGTAATGACGGGGTGAAAGTTGAAATGTAAACTAAATATTGAACTATAAAATATAAAAATACACAATTTAAAAACATATCACTATATATGGTCAATTATGTGACGTAACTAATCAGTTGTAACGTTATACACTATAATACCTAGTCTCCTTTAGTTTTGGGAATAATTCGGCAGTTTATCGCGTCGAGTAGAATATTCTCTGAAATTGTTCTTACAGGAGGGAACTTTAGGTAATGGGATAAATGTTAGGCGTTAATACGCTTTGATCCAGGAACATGGTCCTTATTCCTTAAACTTAAGGGATCCGGATTTAATGTGAAGATAAGAAAGTGATTTTTTTAAATAAACATAATAAATTAGGCGTATTTTTATACAACTATCTGGAAAAAACAAAAACAAACAAGTAGCATTCATAATATTTGTGTGTTTATGCAGAAACCATTAAAAGGAACTAATTAAATAACTGGTTTTCTTTTTAGGCTTTACTTGTTGAAGTGAAAACTTTTATGGTCCCGGTGGGCACGTTATTGTATGGGTCTTCGAACGAAATTTCGCATACCGCAACATACCGTACCGCCTCGATTACTGTGTAAACCAGAGAGTGGGGTTGGGGGGTGGGTTGCATTTATTAATATATATACACCAAAGAGGGTTCTGTGTTGCTTCAAGAAAACTTCCATAAAATTCCAATAATTATCAGTGGCGATTTTAATATTAATTTTGCCGATGATATAACACAACCGTTGATCGACACAACAAAAACTAGATTTGGAAATGTCTAATGATAAAAATCAAAGCACGTCGAGGTATGGAACAACGACTGACGCGGTATTTACGAGATTTTTAGATAATTTTCAATCGAAAATATTTGTTACTTCAGTTACCACAAGCCGATAGTGCCTTTTCTTCAATTCAATACAAATACAGTAGTAGCGAAATATGTGAAATCATTCAAGAAAATAATGAAAATAACATGATAGAAAATAATGTAAATGAGAAAATGGTTATTGAAAATGTAACTATAATAATGAAAATTATTTATAATTCAAAAATATACTGTATATAAAATATATGTAACACAATAAATCTGTTGATCCTTATACACATTTATAATTAATATTGATTTGTAAATACAGTATAAACAGGTCATAGAAATGTTCACTTCCAACGTGTGGTCTTAAGCACACCAAATATTTTAATTTTAATTCAACTTTATAACTGTTTGATCAAAGTAGGGTACGTTCGGAAAACAAAATAAAATCAAACAAGTCAATCAAATCTGCACAGGTACACCAGTGTCCGGGAAATTGTGTCCTCTTACCGGTCCTTAAAATAAAATCTTTTTCAATTTCCTGTTTACTTTATGTCACAGAAGAAGTTTTGTGTAATTAAACTTTAAAACTGCCTTTTTTCAAAAGATTAATTCAAACTTTGATCAAACAAAATGCAAATTTAGAAGTAAAAATATCGTTCTGAAGTTAGGCACTACTTACCCTTCTTTAGGAAAACGTTAAATGCGCTTTTCAGAACATAAATATGAAATGAACGACTATTTCTGGCGTCGATCAAGTTCGTTTACAATAAATTGGAATATCATTGTTTATGTTTAAATACAAACGTAAATAGTTAAATTTAGAAAGATCGGAAACGATATGAAAGTTATTGTTTAATCTTAATCTAATAATGTAAATGAAGATTGTAAATCGCAAGCCAGATTCGCAATTTTGTAAAGAATGTTGAATTTTTTTCACCACGTAATTATTATGAAAGACAGATTTATACAATGGTTTCAATGAGTTCAGGTGGGCCTACAATAAACTCCACTGTTTGGGTACCTCTATAGGATTCATCGAACTGGGTAGGCGCAGTCAATCAACATTGAGAAAGCTTAATGAATTCTATTGCATTAGTAAGACGCTCGAGTGCGACTAAAATATCGCTTATTACTTTTTTACTAAATGGCAGTCTTATTTTTGATTTTCGTTACGTGCCCACAACATTTAATTTTGCAGAAAATTCCACGCGAATCCATAGGTAACAAAGTGTTCAAGCAATTCGGCTAAAAGTCCTGCCTATCGTCTTGTTTATAAGCACATATCTTTATACATATAATGCTTCTGTACGTGTGAATGTTACTGAACTCCTCTTAAACGGCTGGCCCAATTATAATGACATTTTTTCTGTGTGTTTGAGTGGGTCCCTGGATCGTTTAGATTCACAGATGGACCCGATAGGAGGCGGTGCGATCTGGTTCTAGGACAAACATTTTCTATATATATATATATATATATATATATATATATATAAATCAATGTTTCTTTCTTTGTCCTCTATAGACTCAAAAGCTATTTGAACGATTTAGCTAAAAAATCTACACTTTATCCATATCTTTTGCCAGGAGTGTTTAGGCGTTACAATTAATTCAGTCTAAGGTGTTGAAATGGGGTTGTTATCCTTATACAATAATTATACATTAAACTAACTTCCAACATGCTAAAAAGCTAAAATTATGTAATATTATTTTTAAGGGATATACAAAACTATTTGCAATTTGATTACTTAATCAAAGGGATGAAATGGAATAACTACAATTCAAATGAAATAATAATCACTTATTAATTTTACTAAAATTTAACAATTTATACATATTAGTACCAGAATGTTTTTACAGTATACGGTGGCTACAAACTAAAAGATTTAAATGGGGTAGCTACCCTTAAACAATACAAATAAATTGCATTAAATCCCTACAAGCTAGTAATCTAAAATTATTTAATATTATTCTTAGTTGATATAAAAATACGTTTGCAATTCGATTACTTAAGTCAAAGGGATGAAATGGGATAATCACCCTTAAAATCAAACCAAGCAACAGCGAAGCATTGCCAGGTCCACCAGTCTCTATATATAAAAATTAATATTTGTTTCTTTATCCTCTATAGACTCAAAAACTATTTTCAAACTAATTCACTTAAATTGCAGTTTATCCATATCATTTTCGTTAGTGTTAATAGGTTACAATTAGGCCTACTGTAGTCGAAGGGATATAAATGCGGTTGTTACCCCTATGCAATAAATATAAATTAAACTCTCTTCCTACAAGCTATAAAGCTAAAATTACGTAATATTATTTTAAAGGTATTTAAAAAAATCTATTTGCAATTTGATTGCTTAAGTCAAAGGGATAAAATGGAATAACTAGCCATAAAATTAAATAATATTTTCTACCCTAACTGTTTTTAACCCGAAGCGTCAGCCGAGAGGGTTATAATCTCACGACAAATTAAGTATATATGCTCTGATTTTGAAAATCTCAACGGAAATCGATGAAACACATATGATTTCAACAGAAAAATGTTTGCCAAAATTTCGCCCAACGGCTAATAAAAAAAGTTATAGCGTTTTTTAGACATTTCGTCCCATAGACAACTTTTTTTATAAACTTTCTCCGATTTTCACATATGATAGGGTATCAAACGAAAGATTTTAAAGAGCACTTTAAGAAAATTATCCAAAAAAGTTCATGTCCCTATATCGCTATTTTTATGTTATTTTGCTATTTTTTACACTAGCTAAATCAAACACTAGCAAAGTTAGACAAACGCCTACGCACCTAATTCTACCACAATAAGATTACGCTCAAATATTTTAATTCTGGTTTTCATTTTAACGTCGGGGTGGGCACAAAAGTGCCTTTGAGAGGCAAATTTGGTAAGTCAAACGCTAACGAAGTCAGTCTGACGATAAGATAATCTGTGAGACGCTAATTTTGTAAGTCAAACGCTATAACTCTTATTAATTTTTCACTTGTTTAATAAAAATTATTTGATTTTTTTAATGTTAGAATTTGACATGCAAGGCCTCGGGGTCTTATCGTTTTCACTGCCACGCAGTGAGGTGTCCGGATTTTTTTATATTCTCAAAAACACTCAACTAATATCGCTAAAATTTAAAAATTTACTTACACATAATAGTACTAGGATTTTTAGATAAAATATTCACTACAAACAAATATACTTAAATGGGGTAGCTACCCCTATACAATAAAAATAAATTGCACAACATTCCTACAAACTATAAAGCTAAATTTATTTAATATTATTTTTAACTGATATAAAAAAACTTTTCAATTCCTTTAAATAAGTCAATGAGATGAAATGCAATAACTACACTTAAAACTAAATCAAGTAATAGCGAAGCATTGCCGGGTCCACTAGTTTAAAAAAAAAATTTGATAATATACTATTTTTTCAATTATGAACTATAGCTTTGGTGTTTGTGAACAACTTCCCGAAAACTAGAAAAAGTCCTGGCAATGCACGCACACCCTTAACAAATTTTCATGATTAAAGTTTTGCGCTATCCAACAAGCAGGAATCTCTCATTTGTTTTCCCTTTCCCCATTCAAATTGGAAACAAAGAGGCTTTGATTGATCTGAGCTTGCAAGGTGTAGACGTCACTATTGGTTATTATGGTGAGGCTTGTGGATGAATTTTGAATGTGTTTAATCAGTTTAATCGATAAATAACAATGTTTTCAAGTAATTCAACTAAACATCATGTTTTCGCCTTGTTTATAAGCACACGTCATAATACAAATTTATAATTTATCTTTTTTGTCAACTATGAATTATAGTCTAGATGTTTGTGAACAACTTCCCTGAAACTCGAAAAGATAACCTAAAGGGTCTGCTGTAATAGCGACAATCTTGGGTTTTTATCCCGTAAGAGAAATGTAAAATTTTAAACCCTTTATTTCGTTTATTTTTTATCATAACATTGTTTGCAAGGACTCATTTTAACCACAACCACATTACGCATCAGTTTTGCGTTTTACGTTTTAAAAATATGTTCAATTGTTGTATAATCGAAACCACAATTAGGCCTACAATACGCATCAGTTTTGTGTTCTACATTTTTTTAAATTGTTCATTTGTTATGTAATCGAAATTTTTTAAGTAGAAAGTTTGAATTTGTTTCCTTACACAATCAAAAATTAATAACAAAAATAATCGCAAGCCGGATCCACAATTTTATAAAAAAAGTTTAATATTTTTCTCCTCACGCAATTAGAAAAGATAGATTTTTAAAATGGATTTAAATGAAACAATGTCAAAGCACTCAGCTTCAAGAATTTCCACTGCTTGGATACCGATACTGGCTGAAGAGAAAGCTGTATTTAATAACACATACTCACATACATTGTCATGCATGCGCATTTCAGTATGTTCACAGTCAGGGTTACGTCTGTAACCCTCTAGTTTCCGCCTTTATGAACCTACCCTATATTTGATAGTGAAAGAATGAAACGCACATGAACTCAATGCTAGTAGTGTACAGCCATGCCACTTGTAGAGCTTCGGTCAACTCGGAAATATTTATATGAAGCTTAATATAAATGTACGCTAAACCCTCAGCTACAAGGTTGTCAGATCCGTTAAGGAAGGAAGCAACGGTATGTTTGTCTTCTCTAGTGATTTATACTGAGCTTGCGCGCCATATTTATTGCTTTTTTTCATTAGATTATTCCTCCCACATCTTCAGACACTACTGACAGACTTGTTGACGTCTTTCTGAAGACTGGTGTAATACAACGCTCTCAATTTGTAACTTGTCTAAAGAAAGCTGCCGGGGTGGATTTCATTACATTCTATGCTCAATTTCGTCTCAGATCAAAGGACACAGGTTGCTATGGTGACACATGCAGAGTACCATTTCGACGATAGAGTTAGACTGTACTGATTGAAATGTTTGGAGTCGAAGGTAAAGACGAATTATCGATTGAAACTGCACTGTGAAAAAAGTTAAAGTGCTTAAAAATGTTGGTGAACTGCATTTAAAGTTGATTAAAGTTTTCAAAATTGTTCTCACTAGGAAGTGATTTTTTTCTTAAAACTAGAAGGCTCACAATCTGCTCCAGCGTTTGCTCACCAACCCACGCGAAGGCTCGCGGAAAAGCAAATGCAAACAGATTATTAGTGAATTTCCAGAGGTAAGACATAATAAGGTCGGGAGTGGTCAGTGAGCAATTATCATGGTCCCTAGAACACTTTTTGGTTTGTCATTAAAAATTATATATATGAGTATGTATATGTTTGTTCACTTAAGGTCGCATTTTACGTCCAATTTGGTTCAAATTTTCTATAGACGTTGGTTTTCTAAATCACTTGAACGAGTTCGTTATCGAAAAAATCCGATAACCGGAAGCACATTTTTTGACCAGGAGTAAAATGTTTTGAGATTTGTTTACTAGAATGAAACTTTTTGTGGTTTTATCTAAAAAAATAAATATATGAGATTATTCTGCACATTTTATTTTTTTACACACTTTATAGCCCATATGGTTCCCCCAAAATCGAGCAAAATGTAAATTGGGTAAGGTATGTACCTACCTAAATGTACCCGGTTCAAATCGACGTGAGGGATTTTACCGTGGGGCAGCTTCTGATCCGAGTCTGGCGGCCAGTATGCAAAGTTAAAGCAAGTTTGTCCGCTGCGAGCGAATCGAAGCCGCGCGTGTGCCGGGGTGGAGGATAATGTGCGAACAAATGCTAGTACTATATTTCTTACACTATTCAGCGCTTTCGCGAGAACACCAAATAGTTGTTTGAAACCCTAAAACATTAATTTTGGAAATTCACTTAAATCACGTCAGCAGTTCAGCTGCGTATACAAATTATTGTATACTCCGATAATTTCACGGAACTGACGATTGATTAGGATAGAGACACTTGTGTCGGGGTAGGGTGATTGTGTTAGCGGTGCCCTGGTTCCTGACGCATGCGCATTTGGCCAGAACCTTTGCATGAATAACAGGATTTTGAGTATAATAAATAGAGAGATGTTTAAATATAAACAGATGTTACATCTTAATAATAATAGACATAATAAAGTTTGATCTTATGAATACCAATAACAGAATTGTTATTGGTGCTTTCTATTAAAAAAACCTCAACTAAGTTCAGCAAACATTTACGCTGGCGTCTATAAATGAATGATTTCCAAATAACTAAAGACGGACGTTTTTCAACTACAACTCGTTGCTTTCATTTAAGACGTGCCTTAAAACGTGTTTTCTAATTTCAGAACTGATTAAAGCCTGAACTGTTTCGGTTTGTTTAGTCTACTGTTTCGGTGCTTATTTATAAACGTACATCTCGTTAATTCAGAACATCTTAATTCCCCCAACAGCTGACCTATTCCTGGTGAACTACCGTTGGTCGTGACCGGGAGCTCTAATTGACGGCAATTTGTTTTGTCTGCCGCCCACGCCGGCTTTAACTGGTTCACACCTCGTTTACACTTGGCGGCAATTGCAGTAGAAAGTATTTCCGACCGACAGTTAAACGCTTTAAGTACAGTGTAATGATTACGACCCATTTTGTTATTAAGGCTGTGTTGCACCTCGGTCGTATTCAGATTTTACCCCAATAGCTGACGTGCAAATCTTTAGAAGAAACCGTTTACAAAATGTTCCGGTCCAAGGATTTTATTCCACAGTATTTATCCACAAATCTTTAAAAAATATTAATTACTTATTAATTAATTAGCTTATTCGTTACATCAAATCCATTCAAAAATCCTAGTTTTCTATTTAGCTGTCATTTTGTGTTTTTTTTTTTGTACTATACGAGTTGTGATAAAAAAATAAGGTGAATAATTGTATTTCAAACAAAGTAATACACCTACATAGAATTTGAATATATCTCCTTCAAAGTAGCCTACTGTCCTTAGCTAGCGATGCACTTGTCCCAATGTTGAATTCAACACTGGAAGCATTTCTGGAAGGCTTCTTTTGGAAGGGCTTTCAGCTGCTGGGTCGTGGCCGTAACCGATTTACTAAAATGGGCACACTGGGCACGTGCTCAGAAGCGCAGGAGATTAGTTGGCTTAATATTTTAGGAGAATAAATCAGACTATGAAATGAAAATTAAGTATGCAAGCCCTACTATACAGTAGTAATATTTCGAGATACGACCCCCGTACTCACTAAATTACATATTTAATTAAATTAAAGCTAAATAGTAAAGGCAATAGGAGCCGCTACCTGAGCGATGGCTTAAAACTCATCAGGAATTAATATAGCTTATGATGTGACTGTGGTCTGATAGCACTATGCCCTCACTATAAAAACAATGAAACAATTAGCATGACCTTGATGTTCAATTTTGACTGACATGTATTTTTTTTTTTTTTTTTTTTTTTTTTTTTTTTTTTTGAGAGAGAGAGGGAAGTTACTGGTTTTCCATTGAGAACTCGTCTCAGGGTCCATAATCTTAACTTTTTTCTCCAGTTACAATTTTGGCAATTCAATCCGGATCTGCGTGAAGACGATTCTACAATTCCGTGTAAACGGAGACACGATTTCCCTTCTGTTCATCAGTCAAAAGTCGGGGAACAAATTTTACCTTCGTTCGTATCATTTGCAAAATATCGTTTAAAATGCTTTGCATGAACCTGTACAAGTTAAGGTCTTCGGTAAGCTCTGGCATATTCATTTGCCTTTTTGAACGAACAAGTTTGGTCACTTTTTGCACATTGTCATCTGTTTTTGAGGTCGAAGGACATCCCGACCGCTCCTCGTCTTCAACCGACTCATTTCCGTTTTTAAATCGCTCATAACGTTTGCAAACAGTCTTCAAAGTTACCACATTATCGCCATACACTGATTTTAACATTCCGTGAATTGCTTTGGCACTTATTTGCCAAACAACAACTTACTTGAAACAAAACTTAATGTTATGCCTTGTTCGAAATCCATAATGCACGGCAGACACGGTAAACAAGAACTCACCCTAGCTGCTCTGAAAGCTGACAGGCAATTCAGAACGTTTTCAAACTAGACACTGCCTGTCTCAACAGATCAGGCTATCGGACATAATAGATCAAATGCGTGTAACAAAATTATTCACCTTATTGTTTTATCACAGCTCGTATAAAAAATTCTGTAAATCAAGCAAAAACTCGCCCTACATGCCAGGATCTAGGACATTGCTCCCTTAATCATTTTATTTATGCGTTAATAATCAGGGAAATATCTTTAAATGATTAAAAAGGCTTCCTATTTTTTCCGTGTCCCTATCGTAAACACCGAGTCTCGCTAAATTAGCAAAGACTCAGTTATGTTAATAATAATGTTACAGAAGCTCAAACCTTCAATTTTTTAAAAATTTATTCATGAATATTGCACACTGATTTAAATAAAAACCCGAACCACAAAACAAGGAACAAAAACAATAACTAAACAACTAAATTGTAAGTTATGTTTACTACGTTACCCTTATGTACATTTCGATGACATGGTCATCATCCTCACAATTTTTTATTATATTTTTTATTTTTATTTAAATCAGTGTGATTTTGTCGCCACAGTGCTCTTTGATTTGTTTAATGAATATTGCAGTATTATTGCAAAAAAAATATTAATACTCTCGTATTTCTAGTACACTTTATAGGCTATATAACCGAAACTAATAATGTACAAACGGAGCGAATATATTTTTGAACGAATCAAAAATAACCCGCCTTAATGATGTCTTTGTTGCGAATTTCAATTTCCATTCGATATTCAACACTGAATAGTGAAAGGGGATGTGGCAGTGGAGTTCCGCAACACTGGGGCCGAGTGGGTAGTTCTGATAACGGACAAAGGTTGGCAACTCTGACAGGTGGACGGTTCGGCAAACTCTATGAACTGAAATAGTTCACGTCATGTAGGTGTCCTGTTGTGCAAATCTTGTATCGATTAAATTGACTGAGATAAGTTTTGATGGAGCATGAACTGAAAGTTGATATTTCTAGACACGTTACCAACTGCGCATTAAATGAAAACTGTCAAATACTAGTTGGATTCACGCCCTTTTGCGTACTGTTAGTCGTTATACTTTTACTGAAGGCAAAATAAATGTACACTTATTGTGCGTTATTCCATAAGTTATATTATTTGGTATTGTTCCAACCGTCGAAACAAGCAATGACGCGAATTAATTGTACTTGATAATCTGTACGATACATCCGAACCTCGCTGGGCTATATTAATGACATAAAATCCAAATTTAAACAAAATAATTAAGAAGGTATTTAGTTATCAAATTATTATTTTAGTTTTTTTATTGAAGCGATACCTATGTTGTCGCTTTGTGCTTAAGGGTCTGCACCAGTAAACGAGAAAGCAACCGAAAACGCAAGCGCTTCTCTCTATTGCCGTATCTAAACAGTGCAATTTCTTACAGCTGAGCGCTTTGACTTGCCTCATTTTAAACCATTTTATAAATCCATCTTTAGTAATTGAGTCCTGAAAAAAAAACTGAATATTCTTTATACAAATTCTGATCCGGCTTGCAAATTACTTTTCATTATTATTTTTTTATTGTTTTAGCAAGATGGGGCAAAATCGGAAACATGATTTCGTTGTTTTTTGACCGCCATTTTTAATTGGTTAAAGATATGGATGTGCAAATTTCACCATCGGTTTCCTCTTAACATTCTACATCGAAATGATGTATCACATGACCACCTTCCCATTTAAAAAAACAAAGATACATTTAAAATGGAGGATCCAAGATGGCGGATAAATTTTTTTGAAATCTGAATAAAATTGTATTTTTACATAGAGTAGGTATCAATCACATTTTCCTTTAAATTTTCTTTATATACGAAATATTAAACCAGTGCAGGAATTTTTGCACACCCGTATATTCGAACTGTAACGGCAGCATTTCACGTCCGATTTTATCTAAATTTGGTGCACACATTGTTTTTCTAAGTGGCTCGAACGAGTTCGTTAGCTAAAATAATCCAAGTAGGTTTTTTTACCAGAAGTAAAACAATTTTGAGATTTTTACACGACTTTATAGGCCATCTGCTCTCCCCCCCCCCCCAATCGATCTAAACGTAAATACCATAAAATTACCCGGTTCAAATCAACGTGGGGGGATTTTTACCGTGGGAGCAGCTTCTGATCCAAGGCCAACGGCTTGAATACAAACTTGCAAAGCCGTTTGTCCGCTGCGAGCAAAGCGAAGCAGTACATAATCCGAGGCCGCAAATTGACCATATTTCCCAACTTCTGTGGTGGAGGTTAAAAATCGCACAAAAGGGTTATGTCGTGTGGAATTAATCCCAGTGAAGATGGACCCGGAGGCTCACCCTCGGAATTTTTTGAAAAGTGGACTAAGTAGGGTTTTTAGCACTGCACGTGCTACATTGAGTACTTTAAGAATTTTTAATTGTTTCAAGAATTTTAACATGTTCATCACATTATTGAAAAAGTTCGCCAATATAACTTTCCCCAATATTTACCATGATGAGTCAGTGACAGTCAGTTTTGCCACAATAACAAGGATTGCAACTAAATTTCCCAGAACATCATTGACAGGAAGACAATGCATTTATTTGGTACATAAATATTTTTATTTGTCCAACATTTTTGGATTGGAATTTATAATTTGATTGTTATTTGTGAATGTTGATCATTATTAACAACAAAAACTTTCGAAATCCAAACTCAAAGTTGGAGTTTTTGCGTGCAATTTAATCCCAATATCAAAATCTGAAATTTCCCGACTTTTTGAATTTTAAAATTATTGAAGGGTGACGCCCCCATGCCTCTCCCTCCTCAAAGCGACGTCCCTGGCGTGACGTACCTACCCAACCATAAACGATCTTAGCTCTAATGCTTTTATCTCGCCTATACATTTAGACTGCTAATAGAAAGTCTTTGATCCTTTAAATTACATTTGCATATACCAAGACATCAGACAGCACTCTCTAAAAGATAACGATCTAGGAGAACAGGTGATAAGCCGACAAAGGTGACTGACCGGTATGGTCTATATACTCCCTATTGTTCCGCCTGGAATGCAATGTTTGGCCTTGGACTACCCGGAGCGAAAGATGTGGAAATATTAACCTATAAATAACACCGTTGTTCTGTATTCCTTGACACGAGATTAGTTTTGCTAATGCTGTTTTACTCAGGGAAATAGAACAAGCCGGTCGTAGGATGCGTTCTGACGTCACGCGATGTTTATGACGACAGAAACCACACGCGGCGTATTTTATCGTCTGATGAAACTTTAATAAATTCAGTTTTTGTGAGTCGGTTATAAATATGCGTTGCGGGCCTTCCTTTGTTGAAGGGTTTATTTTATTTTTCTGTTGAAATATTTTTTTATTTAGTATCTGGAAGGCAGACGGAGCTATATTTGTTGTGAAGTTCAGTTTGCTATTTTCGGTAGACGTAGGCTAAAGTTCATATTATTATATGAAGACTGCTAAAAGAGCAAGTCAATTAACAAATCCATATTGCAATACTACACGGCTTGAGTTACATCAGAAGATTCAGAAGAGTGCGACACTGCGTGTCTTTTATGCCAATATGCGATGCATCATTTTAAGATTCTGTTTTAGGTAATAATATGAATACAGTATTTATTTTCGTTCAATAATATTACGTTTATTTTTCGAAAAACTGCAATTTTTGTAAATTGTCATTTTAGAGCAGGTGTAATTAATTACAGTGATAGTTGAAAATAAACCTTAACACACGTTTGGTGAAATGTCATCTGTGTTGTATCCACGACTGACGAACTCGTCCGAGCGACTTGTGTAACAAACAATGTGTGTAACAAATTTAGACCAAATCAGACGTAAATTTCGGTCGTTGAGTGTGTATATACAGTATATGTATTACATTTTTAATGTCACTCCAAAAGTTTGCTGGGGACCATGATCGATGCTCATTGACAACTACCGACCTTACGTCTCACCATAAGAGTCACTACAATAGCTCATCTTTTCTACGCCAATTCGCTAATAATTACCCTTGCTTCGCTACCACAGCGACTTTTGAACATTAAGTTATTGAAGCCTAACAGTAGCATGTAGTTTTACATGAGAATATTATTACACACATCATTGTGTTCTGTACAAACGACAAACATTTATCCGCATTAGAGAGTTATATTTTAAAGTTTGGTTATGAAATATATTTTACCACTGAACAAAATCAAAAAGTTTAAAAATGAACACACTTATAAAGGTATAATAATCACTTCACAAAGGTTACAGGAAAGTAAGTAACCATTGATCAGCTGTCTAATTATTATACTCATAGTGAGATTTCACTAATAATAAATCTGTTATTTGTTAGTTGTAAAATAAATACAAAATGACTATAAAACTCGCCAAAATGGTTTGAAGGCATTTACGTTTTGTATTACAGTATTTAAAATTTGTGTGCGAAGTATGGGAAGGTTTTAGCTTCAAATTGATATATGTTTTGAGCGCACGTTGAAAGGTTCGTTCAAACTAAGGGAGCGTTTCTAGACAAAAATTCACCAATATAAATAACGTGGGAAATGTTTAGAACTGTATATATTTTTAAGCTTTACTAAACTTAAATGGAGAAAATAATAAATTATGTATTTTTGGCTAGTTTTGGGTTATTTGGGCTTGAAATTGGTACATTTATCAAGCAAGAGCTCGCGTAACTTGTTCTCCTAAACTAAAGGGTTGGTTCCTACAAACAAGTACTCCCGTTTAAATAACATGTATTTTTTTAAACGTCAGTTATTTTTGAAATACGGTGGTATGTATTTATATTTTTCTGTAAATCTACAGTGTAAAACGTTTAAAATGACACGTCGTCTCTACAAATTTGTTGAAAAATAACGCCGTAATAAAAAAAATCCTTAAATAAATTAAAATCATAAAATTAGCGTACATGAAAAAAATTAAAATCCTTACATTTAAAACTGATAATAACTTTAAACGATTCGTAAAAATAGTACGCAAATACTGAAAAATTCGATCAGGAAAATATAAAAAAACCCACAAAGTACTTTTTTTGTACAATTTTCATCCCCCCTAAAGACTTTTAAGTTCTCTTCGAATCTTCAAAAATATTAAAAAGATTAGCGGGAATTATATTGAACTGTCAACGTCATAAAGGCAAGCTTTTATACAAAATACTTTTGATGTTAAAA